>OU383775.1:25989871-26387371 GCA_910950805.1 Acrocephalus scirpaceus scirpaceus | reverse complement strand
TTTTCTTTTTTCTCTCTCACACATAGGAGAGTACCTCCCATTCGCTGTCAGTGGAATTACAACAGTACAAAAAAAAGGCAAAATGGGAAGCAAATCAGACCCAATCATTAATTTTTCAAAGATATTTTAAACTACCTGAGCAGTGCAACTAAATTTGACCTTAAATTGGTAAATTGCATTTAAATCAAGAATTAATGTTCCTGAATACTAATTCTGGTTCTTGCAGGATGATCAGGCCATTTATGATGCCCAGGCAATACATTATGGTCCATTACCTAATTTTTTATTCATCCTTCTGTATTTAAGAAAACAAAAATGACTGTACCTTGAACTGATAGATTTTAGACATTCTGTGCAAAGTACTTGTCCAAAATCTGACCTACTTGATAGAGCATCTCTTGAAGTCTTATTTGCAGAATTAATTCTAATTGGCTGAATACTGTGTTCTGTCACATGGAATGAAAAGTGGTTGAAGAGCTGTAAACAAAGGTTAATACCAGCCAACAGCATATCACACTGAGGGGACCCACAAAGATTACTGTAAGTTCCTGTATTTAACTTCTATGTTAATGAGAGCTAAGATTAATTTGTGAGGTGCTATAATCAAGCAAAGAGACAAAAAACATTTTCGGGGATCTGAAGAAGTTGTGAAAGGATTAAACACTGTGGAAGTATATTTAACTTGAGAAAATGCAATCCATAAGCCACAAGAAAAGAGTGATCAGTACAGAGAATTTCAATAGGAATGCTGGAAAGTTACAACGCTGACACAGACACTTAGTGAGGAGAATAGGGAACAAATCTGTGTCTCACACATGCACACGTACACAAGACAATGCACAGTGAGGCAGCAATAAAAATGCTATGTCAGTACCTATGGTGCTAATGTGTACTTAAAAGATTCCAACCATTAACACCACAACACTATATTTATTCTCACAACAGCTCAGTGAGATAGGGAAATGCTGTTACCCTCATCTTTCTCATGGGAAATTTATGCACAAAGGAGTCTTAGGGCAATATCCAAAACAACTCAACTTCTGTTCATTTGTGTAGCTGTAGCTTTAACTCTCTTTAAATAAGAGGTGCAAAGGGGTGTAACTCCCACCAAAGGCACTGGAATTGCTTATGTAAATGCTAGGTCTGAATATAGGCTCAGCTCAGGATGAAAAACATTAAACACAGGAAATTCACAATCGGTTCCCTCACATCCTTGGCATGCTTTAATGTCATCAGACAGAATTGGGCAGCAAAGGGAGCCTTCAGCTGAAGATCCTGCTCCTCCTGCTGCCATCTCACGTTCCCCAGAATGTTGTTCTGCAGAAACTCTTCCTGGCATAAGAAGGCCAAGACTCCTCTGGAGACCCTCATTTTCATGATCACTGTAAAGGGAAAAATGCCCCTCATCCAGGGCTTACTGGCCATACAATTCCCAAGCGAACTTCAGATGTGACTAAATCTCACAAACAGAGACTGCTGGAGGCTATAGACCCTACACTGGCCTCTGATCCAGCAGCTCTGATGAGGTGCTTGCACTACAGCACCCCTTTGCCCCATTGGAGTCAGCAGTCCTGGCAGTCATTCCTCTCATATTCTTTGAAGACTACTTTCAATTAAATTTGAAAGAGGAATACGGTAAAATAGAATGTATCATGGTATGAAATATGTCTTAAATCCAGCAAAAAAATCTTGAAATAACTTTGAGAAAGGGGAATGGCTTTTATGGAAATCACTACACAGTTACTTTTGGCCAGCTCCTTAATTGGTGTAAAAACCTGTTAATCTGTTGACTTTACTGTGCATCTACAACACCTATGGATCTTTCACTCACCAAGAAATCATGATTTAAGTTTAATACCACAATAATCTCCTCCCAACTGGCAGGTACTGTGGTCAGTTCTGGTCTATAACAATCTGGGTTTAAAGCATTTTTTTTGTCATCTGCCCAATCTCTGTGATTCTGCTACCAGTGGTGGGGCTGCATTGAAGATTTCTAATTACAAAATATTTTTCATTCCTTGGCTGCTGTAAATAAAAACATTAGACTGATTCTACTCTTGATGGACTATTCCAATTCTAATTCAAAAGTGTCTCCTAGGATAATGTTTAAAGGATGATGTTTAAAATTCAAAATGGCCTTTCCTCAGATGGAAAAACACTTCCAGTGAACTTGTGAACAAAACACAGAGGAAATGCCAGTTCTGATAGTTTGAAGTGTCACTAAAATGCTACAGTAAGACAATGGGACAGTCATTCATCTTTTGGATGTGACTATGACTAACTTTACTCATCCATTATTACTAAATGTGTATTATTTGCTGGTACTAATCTCAGCTTAACAGCATCCCATTGACTTCATTAGGATTTTGAATGGATAGGCCACAGAAGAATCAAAGCCTTGATGAAAAATTGTTCTTAATTAGGGTAATATGCAAACAAACAAATGCTAATTCTGAGATTGAAATTAAAAGTAAATTTTAATGATATAAAAAACCCCTAAGTGTTGGCAAATCAAACCAAGTAGATTGAGAGAAATAAAATACAGCCATTCAAGATAAATTTGTTCGATGTAATATTTCTGTGCCTAATCCTTTGAATGGGTTTAAAGGTGATATTTGCCTCTGTAACAAATTCAGATAGAAATTTCAACCCTCAGTAACTCTGTGAGCTGCTCATTTCTCTCTGTGAATTTCCTCCTGTGCCAACACAACTGTCCATGTGGTCAATACTAGGAACAAGATGATTGAAATGATCAGAGTCCTGTTTCAAGGAAAACAAAGTTACCCAAAACACATCATTCTGTGCCATAAGGATTCTAATAGCCAGAAATATCATCCTTACTGAAAAAGGAATTACCACAGAAAAATTTGAAATTAACAGTAGGAACAGACTATGTGTTCTGAATCTCTCCTTCAAGAGAGCTCTGCAAGGATATCTGTTATTCTCTGTTTATTCCACTTTTTCCATTGGTATTGCTGGTTATTTTTTTCCCCAGATACTAGTTGTATCCTACTTATATTTGAAAAATGACTTGCATATAGATATGTCAATTTTATCAATTTGTCAAAGTATTTCCAAAAAGGAAACATAAATTCTACATTTGAGACAAAATAATTAATTTCAAGAGTGAACTTAATAAAAGAAGTTTATGCCTTAGCTTGTGCATAAACTAATGCCCATAAACTATTCTTAATTATTGTAACTGGAAAATAAGCTCACTATTGATTTATTTGTCCTTTAAAGGCCCAAGTGTAGTGCCATTTAGTAAAGTGTCCTCTGACATTATAGTCAGAGATAGATAAAAATATAGATAAAAATCCTTGGATTTATACAGGTTAACAAGAGCAGTGAAATTGGTAACTATTTCATACTTGTGGCTGCATCTTTTGGGATCTCAAATGAGCATATGTTTTGATTTGTGTCTTTCAAACCATGAAGGCACATGCTTGAAGGCATCTCTGCTGAACATGTCATTTTTGGACAAGAGATCTCATTGGCATGCTGGGTGTCTGTACTCCCAGCTTCCATCCTATACAACAGTTTGCTGTCCTCCTAGTTATAAATTACAATAATTTGCAAGGCCATGCCATAACTGGATATCCATCCATACAGCCATTCATAAAGTGAATTATGAGGCAACTGAATTTAGTTAAAAAATAGTTTGGATAGGGGTCCAAAACTCTGCAACAGAAATTCCACCGTGAAGTCTGAATTTCTTAAGCTAACTTTGCTGATAAGAAGTAGGAACCATTTGCTGTGCCTAAAATGCACAGCAAATAAGTGCTAGATTATTAATACTGACTATGCTATTAATCACATTGCAGAAGCAAACACAACTAGGAAGACAGGCAACAAAAAACCCCATCTCCAATTACTCCATCTACATTCACAAAAGAGTGTAGCTCATATCCTCTGAAATACAAAGGCATGTTCTGAATTTGAATTAGCTGATTTGAGTTAAAGAGAAACAAAGTCACGCCAGGTTTGGCTTAAAGTCAGCCAAACAACTCCACAGTTACAAGGGCACCTCTTACACACCTCTCTTCCTCTCTCTTCCTCTCACTCATGCACTTCTTCCCCAACGTCCTTTCATGGGGCCAGCAGAGCGGCCCATGGGAATACCTGAAGAACCAGCTGCTGACATTCATCTGGGCTGAAAAAATTTTTTTGTATTTTTTTTAAACTGGGGGGATCTGCTTTGTGTTCCAGATTACCTGTGGTCTCAAAAATTATTGCACTTTGACAACTGTTGATATATCATGAAACTCAGAATGCATCACTCTGAGCAGGAGCTGCTTAACCTCTTCTTATTGCCACTGACAGAAATATCTGGGTAACCTTTTCCTCAGGGTGGCTACATTTCTCCCTTCTTCCTGGCAGCCTTGCTCCACAGCTCATTAAAATAATTCAGTCTTAAGTAACTTGCCTTAGGTCACTCAGGAAAGTCTATGATAGAACCAAGAATAGAAACCTGATCACTCTAAGCAAAGAATGGGATTACTTACACAACTAAAATGACTGGGGTTCTTAAGCCTTTGCACGTTTGGGTCTTCTATTCCTTTTACAGAGAAAATCTCTTGTACAAAAAGTACACTACAAATTTTAAATAAAGTTTGAAAACGCACTGCTGGCATAAAATGTTTTGTTTTCAAATTGAAAGTATACCTTATTGGAAGATACAGATGTTAAACATGAATGATAAAATCTCTGTTTCAAAATCCTACTTAGAGCAATTAATGTTTTCTCCTTTTCTTCTTTTGATATCTATCCTTTTTAAAATATTTGATATATATATATATATATATATATATTTTATATGTGCATGTAACAGACTTTTTTTGTCTGTAAGTCTCTCTGATTTAAACAGCCCAATAGATTTAGATTGATAAAATATCTCCCGAGTGACACACATGTAGAACATGTAATCATTTTATGAAGAGCGTAATTTCATTATTTTCTAAGGTATAAAACATGTAAACACAGGACTTAATTAATGGAAAAATGTTTTAAGCCACAGTATAAACATAAGTGATTTGTTCATTTTATATAAACATAAATGAAAAGGAAAAAATATTCTTTCATAATAAATAAATACACAATGACAAAGGTTACAATTGAAGGGATTAAAAATGACAGAAGCCAACATAAAAACTTTCAATATCGTATTTTACTTTAATATGAAGACATTAATATCAAAGGAAAATACTTGAGAAACGCTTTGATAAAAATAATCTGACGCTATCTTTGAAGCGGTTTCATTTATTTTACTACCCACTGTGTTCCTTATCAGAAGGCCAAGTATAAGAAGTTTCCTAGTTTATGATTAGGAAAGAATCTGATAGATTAGAAGACTCAATTGAAGTTGGACATAATAAGTATTAAAGTATTACATGACATTAATCCTGCCATTCCATTACTCTCTCAATCATTGTGCACAGACTAATTATTCTGAAGCCAGTGTTCAGGAGAAAATAGAAACATACTTACACTGGGTTGGAGTAATCTCTTTATTGCATCAACAAGGCTAGCTCTGTACTGGTCCAGAAACAGGCTGACATTGAGAAGAGAACAGAATCCAGATTAAAATGGGTTTTCAATTCTAATGATACTAATGCAGATAAGTACAAGGCTAATTACATATGTTTACACAATGCCGTAAAAGAGAAACTGTGGTCCACATTTCTATGCAGTTCAGGTACTTTTAACTTTTAAAAAGACATGAAATACAATCTAAACTAAAGCTAAATTATCAACATGAAACAACTCTTTATACAGCTGAAATTCACCAATCATACATGCTAGCTATCAAAACAATACTGTATCTGAAATGAGGATCAAGATAAAAAGTTAGCATTTTGCATAGATATACAAGGGGGATAGCATTTTTAAAAATGTTTTCTATTGTATTTCAAGTGTTACTACTAAGGGTATTTTTTTTTCCTTCTACTTCCACAGTTTTAGCATTAATTCTTACCTATTATACATATTTGCTACATTTCTATATCTATCCCTGTAAAGATTTATAAGACCCTACCTCCTCCCTCTCTCCAATGCTGTTGAAATACAATGGCCCAGACTGTACAGAGTTGTCATCTCTCAAGAGTGCAACCCCTCATCTCCAGCATGGGTCCCGCAAGGTTTAGCAGCAGAGTCAATTTTCCCATGCAATGTTGCCAACACGCTCAGCCCTATTTTGGTGTGATTACCTCATGATTTGAGGGGATAATTCATTCTTCATGCCCCTCAGTACCTTAATGTATATACTAATAGTGGCAACCAGGGTGCCAATCACTCTTGACTAGATATTTGTGGACATGTAGTTACTGTGGATGAGTGCATTTACAATGGTTAGTGAACAACCATCTGATAGCAACTGATGCCTTTCAGTCCTTACTACCATGGGCTGCATTTTTATTGGTGATTCAGATAAGAAACTCTATCAAGCAGGCCACAGGTAATGTGATTTTTTTTCTTCTTTTTTTTTCTTCCACCCACATTTTCTCTGTAATAAAACTCCTTGCCAGTTTGTGTCAAGTTCAAGTTTCATACTACATGGCATTTTTTCCATTCTCTGTGGGTTTTTTAATATACTCCCCTTCCTTTTATTCTCAAACTTCTTTGTTGGAAAGATGTGGGTAATTTTTTTCCAGACTTGAAATTCTAAAAGAACATAAAGAATATATGGAAACACTGGAAAGAAAAAAGTAGTCTGCCAACCACAGGCCTTTCATCAAGAACAGAAGGTGTGTGGATATTTAGGTAAGGACACTCCACAGCTACCAAGGAGAACACTGCATTACATATCATAGAGTCAAGCAGCCATGCAAGAACTGTGAATTTTTGCTACTGTGGAAGAAGCAAACAAAACACACAGAAGAAAACTTGCATGTGACCATATTTCATTAGTAAAAACTGTCCGAACCTCACACTATTGAGAAAATATGGTAGAATGGGTATCTATATATGTTACAGTACATTCAATATATCTATACATGTTGAAGAACATTTAATACAGAAGTATGATCTTCTGAATTTCTCCTCAAGAATATGAAGTACTAGCTAACAATTTCCCTGATAGCCTTGCTTACAAGAAAATTTAAACTTGAGCAATTGACATGATGACTCTCCCTCAGCCTTGATTTATCTTCCTGGAAGAATTTTACTGAAAACATGGATGCTTAAATTTAATTAGTTGAAAAAGCAGGTCTTATTGCTGATGTCTCTTGGGTGTTTTAATGACATCCATCTCATGGTGATCCCTATACAGATAGATGTCATAAGACACTACTTCGCTGGGAACTTAACCACCTGCAGAAGAAGTGGAATACAGGATTCCTCTCCCAAAAGAATAGTGAAAGACAATTAATTTTCTTCAACATGAAACATCACAAGTATGCACACATTTAAGACTTCCTGGGATCCTATGTAAACAGAAGTACATTCTGAATGAAAAGTGCATTTACAATATTTTTATTATTGAAAGCAGTGTAGTGGAAACACAATATTGGGGCAGCTTAGCAGCATTAAAATTCCCTTTTCATGGATCTGGATACCATTCTTTTTTTTTTTTTTGCAATGAGATAGGGACACAACTGCCACTACCAATCATTCCTTTACAATGAGAACTACAGGCCTTTGTTTACCAACAGCTGAGTGCCTGAGAACTTAAATTTTTTCTGTCCAACTCCGACTGATATTTTGGTGTCACAGGAGGTAGACTCCTATCCCTCTTAGCTTAGGAAACTCAGGTAACCTGAGACAGTTGCCCCAAGTTGTCCTGCCCTCCGAGACGCCTGTCCTTGGGAACACGACTCCAATTGAAAATAGTTTCTGATACTGTGATTTCCAAACTGTTGCTCCGTGAGCCATGTACTCCGACCAGAAGGAGCAGAGAAGACTGAAAGCAAAGCTACTGCAATGCTACTCCAAGGAACATCTCTATCCTCCCTCTGAGTCGAGGGATTCCTTAAATGAGGAAAATCCTGAAGAAGTCATTAGATAATCTGTGCTGCAGACAGGAACAGCATAGGATTTGGCCCACGCAAGGGGATTTAGTCACCCAGTTTCTTCCACCGGTAGAATTGTATGACTAAATATTACCATAGCATACTGAAAATGTCCCTGAGAGCATCCTTCAAAACTCACAACACGTGAGTTCCTGTGTCACCTGCTCTAAGTCACCCTACCTTGGCAGGCAGGTTAGACTTGATGATCTCCAGAGGTCCCTTCCAACCTTAACAATTCTGTGATTCTGTGAACACCTCAGTAAAATTAAATCATGAATTGTTCTAAACCAGTCACACTCAGTTCTCACACCTCAATTCAAATTTGGCTTAAGCTTGCCATTACTTTTAGTAGTAATATTTCACGTTTATGTAGCTCAGGAAAGGAAAAGCAAGGTTTTCTTGGGTCAGGAAGGAAGTTTCAAATCACAAAAGCAGAAAGGTGAGAACACGGTTGATGATTTGGCCTTTGTTTAGGCAATGCTCTCTACCTGTGAAATCTGGAAGAACAGGCAGGTGACATAGTCACCTCTCTATTCGCTTACTCTTTTATTAAAATTTTAAATTGCCATTAAAGCCAAAATGAAAGTTCATATCAAAACTGCAGAGAAATAACAGTAAGCCACAAGGAAACAAAACAAGTAGATTCTTAGTTTGCTTCATCCTAATATCCTTTCACCTTCTGCCTTACAACAAAGAATGTATATTTTATAGGCTATGATGGTTTTGGGTTTTGCTCTGCCATTGGTTGAGTTTACAGGTGGACTTCAGATATTATTACATTCATATGCAGTGTCTAATGCATACACCCATTTAATTCTTTGTTCACTTTCAACTACATGGGTTTTGTAAACTAAAAAGACTCTTATTTGCATGTCATCAAGTTCCAATGCACTTGAAAGTGTGTGCCAGAAATCAGGCCTAAAATAGAGGGACAGAGGTCTTAACTGCATTCCTGCAAAAAGATCTCCTTATAATAAGTGAAATAAACTAATGGAGACAAAATCGACATATTTTAAGGTATTTAAAGAATACTTCAGTTCAGTTCTACATTCCTGGCAAAGCCACAGCTCCCCGTGACTTCAGCAAAAATCTCACAGTGAAAGTAATGTGGGATAGCTCCCCCTGGCCTCTGTTATGTGAATACTTACGCAAGTGCCAAACTTTAAGAATAGAATCATTCTAAGTAAATAAAGTGGGATATTATGCATTTCCAAAACAATACAAGGTTCTAAACCTTATATTGCCTCTACATCTATTTTTGAAAACTTGCTTCACAGTAATGTGAAAGATAAATGTTTTTTATTGTCTCAGTCCTACTCACCTTTACTCTCTCTTTGGATTAAAAATCTCAGATTTTTTTCCTCATTAAAGAGTATGTACACCATTTAAATAATCAGAAATCTGAGGCTATCAAGAGCTTTGAAAGAGTCTTGGGTTTGGCCTGTCCATCCAGGCATCTGTGATTTCTCCTTCTCTATTAAAACTCACAATTCCAGCACCTGTATGACTTTATATCCACAAGTGCAGGTCAAATGAAAATCAATGAGGACTATTCTGATAGTCCTCATTTGGCCTTAAAATTCCTCCTGAAAAATATGAGATGGCTGGATATGTTCTAAAGATTCCATTATTTCAGGGTTTTTTTTTACTGTATCCTTCTTCCAGGTGTAGCCTCATATTGATTTTTTTTTACTTATTTTTATCTAATAGTTGACATTTAAAAAATTATTTTGGAACTGCTGAACCATGAAACTATTTTATTGTCAACATCCTGAATGGTTAAATAATGACTAGCTTTCACAGTTTGCCTCTTATTTATTTTATAATCTAGTTGAGCTACTAAATTTAGCTGTTAACTAATAGACTGTTTGTTCTGGGAAATAACTTATTTTCCACTCCTGCACACAAGGTTTGTGAAAGTCTGACTGTAAATATATGAGTATAAACATATCGCTGCTTGCTGTAATCATGTACATTTTTACTTGAATCTCCATGTGGATTTGGAATATGTTTATGAATAGAGCTTGTTTTCATGTAAATGGGATCAAGCAGTACCACTGGTTAGCTATTCAGAGAATCAGACAATATCACCCTTGCTGGAAATACTTCAATAAAAATTTATCTATGTACCTAATATTTGAACTCAGATTTTTTGCTTTCTAGTTCTCTGTTCTAATCTCAGATTTTATTGACTGACAATGAGCTATATGATGGTGTTAAACTAAATGCAATCTATTCTATCTGTTTTTGTCACTGCATACTTCAGGTTTCAGCTGAGAAGCTAGAAGAAAAGAGATTTTTTTTTTCCTCTTCAGTGGCAGCCCAAAAAATTCAGAAGCAAAAATCCTGCCAACAGTTCTCAAACCAATTCTATATTGCTGAAGAAATACATGAAAATGAAAAGAAAATTTGAGTTTGATAAAGCATGGAATGTTTCTTTCCTCAGCCTTTTCATGTACCAGAAAACCTAGTGTCCATAACTAAAAGAAACAAACAATAAAGGGATTTTCATGTTTATTAAGCTATACATATATATATGGGCACTTACAATAAGAAAATATAAGTAATTTGTGAATAAACCCACATTTTTCAAACTAACCTGCATATTTCTATTTATTTTTTAGAAATCTATAAATATTCATACACTTACCTGCATCTTAAGTGCTTCAAAATAAATGTACAAAATGCAGGGATTGCAAATGCATTATGTATTTTACCTGTCATGTCTGATTCTTTGTTGCCTAAAGAAACTACAGTATTTCCAAACAGACTGGGAGGGGTATTAGGCCAGAATATTACTGAAAAAAACAACTTAAGTCTTGCTCCACTCTGCTGTACTCCCAGCACAAATAGGATGACATGGTGTGGGTATCAAGAATACAAGAGACAGCACAGCCAGGTTGTTTTGATATTTGTGTGAAGAACAAATTTAACTCTAAATCTCTTGGCAAGACCTTGCTTCACCCACATAATCTGGAGAACATCCATATGTGAGCCTTGTCTAAGCCCCCGAGAAGACTGCTGCCCTCCTGCTCATGTCCGCCAGCACTCTGATCTGACTTTCATACTTAATCTGATCTAATCCTGTCCAGCATTAACTTCATCTGTGCAATGAAACCTGGAGTATCCATTCTAATATTTGGTGAGGAAGGCATTTACTAAATTACTTGCTGAAATCATATGGTGTTGTTTAGCTCCTTATTTTAATCAGATGATGCATCTCTGAGGCACATTATCAGCGATTAGTTAGAAACCCTCCTCTGCCCTTTTTGGGAACAAAGAACTTTTCTGAAATTAAATGCTAAGAGAAACAAAGCACTGTTGCATTCTGACAACAAATAGGTGTTAGAAAAAGGCAGAAGATCACTAAACACATTTTCTCGAGAGCTATACAAAACCAACAACTTTGTTAAATAAGAAGAGTTTGCTTAAATAGCGTAATATAAAAGAAAAAGAAAAGCATTAGAGGAATATAAGAAGACATTTAAAAAGAATTTTTTTATTGTTTAAAAAAACAATAGACAGCTTCATACTTCCCTTTGCCTTTTCCTTTAACTATTTCTAGGTAAAGTACATAAATTTGCTGAACTGAGCAGTCCTAGGAAGTCTCTGCTTTCAGAATTTGGTCTCTCACAACAGTTATGCCACAAAACATAAACAGCTTTTTCTTTGTTTTGGACATTTAATGGGTCAAGAGCAAATATCCATGAAGGAAAGACAGATTGGTTTAAAAATATCTACTCTCCTAAATAAAATTTGCACAGCTTTTTTTTTTTTTATACTGTCTACATTTATATAACACAGAGTAATTAATAATGTACCATTTTTAAAGCTAGCATGCAGCAAATACAGCACAGCACAATCCCACATACGCAGTATCAGAAAAGGGTTGTGTCAATAATCAAATCTATTTGCATAAATTATTAAACAAGATACCACACTGTTACGTGTATCTACCTTTTCATAAATTAAGTGCTGTACTCTTATTTTTCTTACTGTGAATTACCTTATAATTAACATGTGCCTGTGTAAATAATATAAAGCTTATACCTCCAAATATTGATGCCAAATAGATTTAAGGAACAGAATGTGGTGGGGGTGGAAAAAAAAGGTTGAAAATCTCTTTTTCCTTGGAAAGGTTTTCCAGGGAGCAAAAAATATATCCCCTTATATCAATAGTCAGATCTTTCCTAAGAAGTAAGCTAATTGAGCTGTTTGTGTTGATAAACTCCCTTTTCTCCAGACTGTTCCTCACTGAGCCATAATTATTTGCAATTTGCCTAAGTCGTCCATTTACTGATACGTCAAGCATGAAACAGAGGCAATTCCAGAAAATGGAAATGCTTCTCAAAATCAATCTTTGGGAAATAATGTGGTAGAAGTTACTGTGTGATAGAAGACTACCTTATAACTGTCACATGGAGATGAATATTAATTTGTTGAGGTTAAGGTGGCTTTGTGCTTCATTTGTTGACTTTGCTTAGCCATCAGCAAGCAGCACAGTACAATTACTCCAGCAAAGCTATTTTTCTAACGTGAGTTTTATGATTTTTATGTACTTACCAGTCAGCACACATAACAATGTCAAAATGTCCTTCCAGTTGAGAGACATCTGTCTCATTATCCCATCGTAAAATGCTAGAGGAAAAAAAAGATTAAAAAAAAAGAAAAGAAGAAAGGACTTATATTTTTCATCTTGAGATTTTTAAAGTATTAATATTATCCTTATGTGACACACAAGTGTTTAAAAAAGTGCAAACTTGTTACTTTCAAAGGTGAATGTAAAAATCTTATTCTGTACATTTTTAACGTTATAAATCTCAAAGCTAAAGAGCTATTATTTTATTATAACAGAAAGGCAATCCACTCAGGTTCTGATGAGTGGATCACCAACAAATATGCCATTCTGAATTAGTGGCACACGCACAGCTTCGGGTTTTTATCCCTAACATTACTGCATGAGGAAGTGAAGTCAAAGTATTGACAATCTGAATGAAGGAAGATCTGCAGAATAGATGTGATTTCATGGATCTCTGTTACAGCTGGCAGGCAATTCAGTTGTGTTTCTCATTGATGAAGTGAGCATTCACTTGGACTGGAGGGAGGAGAGACAGGGTGAAAAAATGCCAAGCCTAACTTCAATGCCAGTTATGTTGCCTCTGGCAAGCTTAAAAACACAGCAGTGCTGACTCTGTCAACACCTATTCTCTCATAGGTGATAAACTATTTAATTCTAAGATACCCAGTAGTAGGCAAAAATTCACATATGTACAAGTTCTTCTTTGTTTATAAATGCTGCCGATTTATGTAGCTGCCACAAGGAATTTCATTACTTTACTTCCATCTAAAAAATAGCAGCTAGTACTGGAATTCACTGCATACTTTAAATATCATTACCCCAAACATTTGAAGCTGCATTTCTATTTCTAGGCTATTAAAAAAAAAGGAATCTATCCTTTTTCATTTCCTGGTTATTTATAATAGAAAGTAGATAAATATTTATGGGAAAAGCACTTGTGGGGGAAGGGTCTAATCTGATCTTGTCAGGTTGTGCATGCTTATCTCAGTTTTGTATGAGTCTTGACCAAATAGACCCTTTAGTCTTCCCACAGCTATAATCTACTTCTGGTTAAAAGCCATCTCCATTCACATCCTACTCCTAATATTTAACCGAGGATCAGTTTATAATGTGTTCATTCAGAAATATTCCTTAAGTATACAAGAAAAAAGGGAATTTTGTACATTGACTATGCTGTATGCAAAAATGGCTCATAATTATGTAAATGAATAGACACAGGGCCATAAAGAATTAAGGTACCACAATATGCATGTACATGTCCACACACACAAAATTTGAGACAGAATGCTTTTAAAACATGGAAATTATGAAAGGAGAGGCCCAGTTGGTTGGCAAAGCTTTGATTGTGTGGGGGCTCAATGTAACTGAACAGATCAGGACTCATTAGCCCATTTGCCCTCCTGGAATTTACTGTGACAATCCAAAGACAGAAAAGAGTAGATTAATTTAATTTTTCCCCCTCAAATTGAAAGTAATCCAGATTTTAGAAGCCTAGGTAGCTTTGCAGACTGGCACGCAGCAGGCATCCAGTAGTGGAAAGTGACAAAGGAGAGTTCTCACTCTCAGCTGCTGGCTGCCTGCTGGCTACCAGCAGCTTTTTCAACCCTGTTTCCGTGGAAACTTAGGTTAGAATGGTGAAAATTAGGTAAAGGTAAGTTTTGTGGGTTTAAAGCACGCACTCTAATACTTTAAGAATCCTGAAGCAGAACTGGAAATTGGTGGAAGAACTGTGAGCCTTAAAAGGCCACCTTTGGTTCTCATTGCTACAGAAACAGAGATCTGATCAGTACCACTATAGAGATTTGAATTATGATTTTTTTTAGCCCATATATTTACTATCCTTCACACATGCAGTTGGGAAGGAAGCACAGGTGCCTCCTCCTGCAAAAAAACCAAACCCAAACCCAACCACCCTCCCCCCTATGTTACTCTCAGGTTCTGCTGGGCACATGAAACACAGCATTTTCTGTGCACACCTACTGTATGCACAGAGAAGTTTGTGTCAGGAGGTAAAAGCTCATAAACCAAAGTACTGAGCAAAATATAGAATTGATGAGTTGCCAGGAGCATGACCAGTGGTACAACATGACTGGCATCCACACTGTTAAAAGGAGTGAGCTAAGGGCACCACATCCATCCAAAAGTCAATCTTTCTCCCTTTTTCTGACCTACTACAAGGGCTGCTTTTGGTCTCTGCCTTCAGTACAGCTGCATTCATGCAGATACAATAATTATGCAAAGGCAAATGAAAAATTTATCAATTCAAAATGAACTTTACCATACATTTTCCAAAAGTACAGGAAAATCTTTATTGCTGCAGGGAAATCACTGTGTAAATTAAATATCATTTGTAAAAAAAATAAACACAAGTGGGACTCATCCTGGTCTGACTCAGGATGTGTGCACACCGGTGGGAGAGATGGAATTGCAGGCTGTATGTATTTATCCATGCTATCTTTAGCTAACTGCAAGCATGATTATTAAGGGAGGCATAGCCAGGGATGTCAAATGCAGTACAGGCTGCAACCTCCAAAACAGCTTCAGTAGCTAACCCAGGGCTGCCCTATCTACACTGTTACCTGCTTCTACAGATTTGCAGGGGCTGCAGTTGAACATCTGCACCTGTAAAGCAGGCTTGTCCTTGCATATCTGGAAATCAGAATCAATTCTGCTCAGTCTTGGCACAATTCTACCATTAACACTGATGTCAGAATCAGCCTGGTTCTGAATCAGCTATTCTGAGTTCTAGCGCTAATGAAAGCAGTGAATCAGACTTTGGACTTACATAAAAACCATCAACTAGCCAAAAAAATATTTTGTAATCCAAATGCAATTCCCGACTGTAAATACAGAAAAATCCACTGATATTGCAAAACAATCCCCAAAAAGACTAAGACATGTAGCTAAATGCATGTATTTACATGTAGTAAGGGAGTGAGGAACAATAATTTTTTCACAAATTATTGAGGATGTGACTCTCAGACTTAGTGGTCAGACCTGAAAGAAATACTGAAGGCACCACGAAGCAAGGGCTGATTGCATTTCCGTTTTAAAAAAAAAATAATCACTGCCAGGAAATCCAGAAAAGTGGTAGCAATGGAAATCTGAAAATCTCAGTTTTTATGAAATTTCCTTTTAAAAAGTAGAAATAAGGGTAAAAATACCACACCACAAAAATTCTCTTAAATCACCAGTATCATGTTGAGTGCCAGCATGAAGGAAATGCAAGCCTAGTTGTATTTTTCTCTTCTTCCTTTCCAGTGACTAAATTAGTTTACATAAGGCACATTTTTTTTCTAAAGTCATTTTTCTTCCAGCAAAGTAAATTTTTGAAGCAACAATATTTTTATGCCTTTCTTTTGAGGGAAGGTGCTACAGGACTAAGAACTGAAATTACATTGCAAATTTGAGAAATTAGCTTTCCTCTATATTTCTGTCCAAGCCACACCTTCAGTGCTTTTTTTTTGTAAAAAACCCAAACAAAGCAACAAACCAAAATGCTTACGGCTGTGTAAAGCCCACTCAATGTTATTTTGTACTGGCTTATTTAACTCATGCAGGTTTCGTTTCTTACAAGTGAAAATAGGCAACTGAGTTTCAGTAAAAAAGGGTCTGAGATCCAATGGAAATATAAAAAAGCTGGGAGCTCTTTTTGGCTACAAGAATAACATTAAAAATGAAATAGAGTGCAAGAGAAAAACAATACTGCACTGTTCAGCTACTACTTAGGTTAAAATGATGGTGGCTGAAACTTGGTACCCACTAATGGCCGATTTATGGCCTGTATCAAATTAATTTCACCAGTTTTCAGAGGAAAAGTACCTATGTCCCAAATCTATTATTATAATTAGCAGTCTTGATGGTAGTCCTAGCAAAAAGGACAAGGATTGAATGAGCTATGGAAAATGAACCATCCTCCCACATGCAGACATGGCTTCTTCAGGTCAGGGATTAAGCATATTATCAAAATAGTCTGAGAAAAGATGTACTGATGCTTTAGTTTCCTAGGCTGTCAGCCTTCTACCATTCTGAAGAATTCTGAAACAAACTCATTTAAAAAAAAACCAAACAACACACGACACAATCAATCTTCCTTTTTTCCCCTGGTTTTTCTTTTCAATTGACAAGTAAGTCAGAAAACATGATTAGGTTAAGGCATAAGAATTATGATAATAGAACATAAAGATTAAGTAAGAAAATAAGAGACTTAAAGCACAAAAATGTACCCCCAGATAGCCCCATGTATTTCAAAGAAAAAAAAAAGAAACACAACAAAATAGCTAATGTTGCAGGGATAGTAATAGCAGCCAAGGCTTCTCCTGTGCAGTAATTCTAATTTATGGAGGATAGCCTGACAAATGTCGACATTCTTTTCCTTACACTGGTAAAGTATCTCAGCAATCTACAACAAAAGACCTGATTTTACCAGGTTTTATTTCTCATGCAAAATTCTTCATTACTATTATTATTCAACTTCTGTTATTCAGTGTTTGTCTTCCTAGTGTGTCTAGGCAGGTAACTTATATGACAAAAAACAGGTTAAGTCTCTGATTGTTAAAACTTGAAACATTTCCAAGACCCTCTGAGATGTTCTTGTGATGAATGGCACAAGCTAGAGTAGCTCTCAAATTAGCAGATAAGTAGTTGTGCAGATAAAGACAAAAATTCAAAATTAGAAAAAAAGGACAAAAGCCTTACTTGATTCAAAATGCATTAGTAGTTCTAATAAGGATTTAAAAAATCATCCCAATTAGCAGATGAACAGCTACCAAAATCCCTATCTACCCACCTCTTCTTTTCATATTTTAATTTAAGTTTCAATCTTTGAAAAGCATTATCATTGGAAAGTATACAGGTTCAGGTAAAAGATTTTGTCTGGAGGCTTATATGACTTTTTCTATGACATTAAGCAAGCAGCTTCATTAACACATTAACAAAAGGTATCATCAGGGTGTTTCTCTGCACCTTGATCTTGGTTTGAGAGTCTTTAGTTATGTATAAAGATCAAGAAGATGGATTTTAATCTAGTGATAGAGGCAATGTGTACACCTATCATTACAACTCCTCCAAGGAAAAA
The DNA here is from genome assembly GCA_910950805.1 of Acrocephalus scirpaceus scirpaceus. NCBI lineage: Eukaryota > Metazoa > Chordata > Aves > Passeriformes > Sylviidae > Acrocephalus > Acrocephalus scirpaceus. The sequence goes on along the minus strand of OU383775.1, from coordinate 26,369,709 downwards.
ATCTTGCAAAATTGCGTACTATAATTTCCCCATCTTTCTTATTATATTCTCACAAGGCTGCTCTTATTTCTCCGCCTTCTTTCACCTTCTGCCTTTCTTACTTTCACTGCTTCACTTTGCTTTGTATTCTAATCTATTATCTCATTCCCCACAGTGCATATCTGGTTTGAAGGGACCAAAGTTAAGCTTTCAACCACAGGTAAAACCATTTTTCCTTTCCTCTTGCATTTCTAAGCATTTCTAATGTGATATTTACAATTGCCAATTGGACACATTCTTCTGACAATGTCCTTGCAGGTTTTGGCAACTTCCATGTCACTTACTTGCACTTGTCAAAGTATACTAGTGATTTTTCTCAGCTAGACTTAGTATCTGCACATTATTCTCAGTCTCCTGGACATCTTTCTCTCTTAAAACCAATATATCTTGCTCTTTGTTTTAATTCTTAATTCCACTGTTTTATGCTTGGGTTCTTTTAATTGTCTTAAAATTTTTAAAATGTGCTCTTCTCAAGATTATCTTCAGACATTTCCCACATTTCTCATAATTTCACAATATTCCACCTCAACCTTCCTCTGAATTTTACTTCTGGGCTACCTCATCCATAAAAGCTAAAAACCTACTCATTTCTCTACTTCACACCATGCATACAGACCCTTAATTCAGTATTTTTCAGAGTCTTGGAGAGTGAGAAACTCATTGCATCTAAAGTACCACAAGGCATTCTAACAACATTTTATGGATCCCTTTGGACATAACCATTAATTCTAGTCTGTAATCTAGGATTAAATTAGACCTTTCTCTGTATCTGCATAACTCATCTCTGCTGCTTATTTTCTCTCTGCATAGTACCTCTAAGAAGTTTCTTACCAATCCACTCAACCTCTTGACCATGTCATCATCACTTACATCTAAACATACAGTACTGTTCTCTCTGCTCTTGGAAAACGCAGGCTTACCATTTTAGTATTTATTCAGCAGGCTGCTGCAGAGGTTGTTTTTCTTGCCTACAACCCTGATCTCATCATCTTTCTCTGTCCTCCTCCAGGTAAGTTGCAAGCTGTCATTTCCAAATGCTTCACAACAGTTCACATCCCTATTTTTTATCTCTCATTCAATATTGAAAGGACAAGTCCCTTCTTTAATCAGCCCTAATGTCAGTCTACATCTTCCACTTTGCAAGCAAGCACCGGTACAACTTTCTTCCGCTACATTATCCACAACATTCACAAACTTACTCCATTATCCTTGAAACTGCCCTTTAAAATAGCACCTCAAAAACTGAGAAGAGGCTCTTGTGCCTCCAAGTCTGCCTCTCATGCTGACTTCAGTTATCCTTGTTATCCTTCCTCACCATATCTCTCTCTGTTCTTAGATCACAGATTCTCTTAACACAAGCTGCCTTTTTGCTCTGTTTATAAAGTAACTGGTACAACAATTCATGATTAAACCTCATCACATTAACATGGTAATATAAAAGAAGAAAAAAGTCAACACACCCAACTATGGGCCTCTTCAAACTTTAGATATTCTATGATTCTATGATCCTATCTAGGTTTTCCTGTCTAAGAGTTCCTTTTAAAAAGTGCCTTATAAAATTACACACTTGCCTCATTCCTTATTCTAAGAATATATTTTCTCTCTCTTATTTTGTACAACATATTTTGCTAAAATTCAGAGGGGAACATTACAGCTTTGTCTTCAAAACTAACAGTCCTAACACTTACACATTTGCTGCGTACCAAAAGCTACTAAGTTTTTGGGACATAATTAATGCACTGCATGTAAATATAACTGTTGTAGAATAAATCTTTTCATTCTGTAGACAAGCCAACATTCAGCACAAGTGTGGCTATTTATTTAAAAGAAGTGGGAATATCTTGTATGAAAAAGACATTAATTAAAAAATAGCAGTGGTGTTTGTGAATATGCCTTTTCACATCCCTCCTCTACATCCAGCCTTTATTTGGAAACTGACTACTGTTTTTAGCAAGGCCCATGAAGTACATTCGGGAAAAAAAAAGAGATGGTTCTCAAATTCTAATTCAGAATGGTATGACATTAAAAAATACATAATTTCAAAGCGTAAGACAGGATAAGCATATGTGACACAACTGTACTGACGGGATCAGACATGTATAAAAATTTGTAGGAAAAGATCAGTTTCTTGCTCTATGGAAAATAGTCTACCCACAAGGAGGATAATCAAAGGAACCAGAAGAAAAGGCCCAAGAATGTAAAGTGAACAAAGTAGGTCCAGAAGGACTGAATGGAGGAAAACTTAAAGACAGCAGAGAAGATGTAGTTCACAGGTTTTTAAATTCTCAGGGCAGAAGGGACCATAATAAACATCCAAGATTTCAAAGTTCTGTATCAAGCCCATCTATCTCAGGACACTAATACATGAGTTTCAGAAAGATTCAAACACATTCACTTCTAAGAAACTATCATTTCCCATGGAAAGATGTTCTAATGTGTTATCATTCTGTCAAATCTCTTTTTTTCTAGACTGAATTTGCCTAGCTTCAATTTCTGTATCTTGTTAGGTACTTGTAAAGTAGATTAAAGACTGATCTTCTATTAACGATTTTTTTTAATTCATATGAGAGTTCCAGATCAAAATCAATTAATTTCTTAACAATCAATTCATTTCTTTGACAAGTAAATGGAGCTCTTTAACTCTCTCATTTCCAAACCCTGATTCACTCTTCTGCTCCTTTCCTGGACCTCATCCATTGGTTAATGTTTGAGTAATTATTAACTGAATATTAATGAAATAAACAAAGACAACACTGTAAACATCATGTTGTCAAAATTTAAAGTTTTTCATGGCAAAGATTAGTCCAAAGTGAAAGAGAGAAACTACTGAAAGTGTTTAAGATGCACTTAATGACTGCCTCCTAATGTAGAGCCAAGGTAGACAAGGAAGGGTAGACTAAAGTACAATGGTAAAAACATAAACCAGGAAATAATGTAGAACAGGGCTGAAACAATGGATACAAAAAGGAATTGAACAAATAATCTTTGACCCTAACATCTCAAGGATATTTTCCTTTAAAGTCCTGGCAAGAAAGATCTATGCCTTCTCATACCAGTCGTCTCCCTCTAAACTTTTTGTGCAGCAGAAGAGAGTACAAGAGGAATAGTTTTACCAAGAGCAAATTCTTTAAGCTAAGAGGAGACCGTAATTAAATGGTCAAAGACCTGAGGAAGAATGATTTAAAATAATGCAATGTAATACTTTTATACCTTTTTTCCCTGTTATTCCAAACTCATACAATTCTTTCATAAAGCTTGATAACACTTCAAATTTTTCTCCTTATGTATTCTTATCTGGCCTCATAAAGAAGACAAAGATACAATGCAATTTAAAATGTACTTTATTAAGTCAACACAACTAGGTGAAATACACAAATAGGAGAGGCTTGGAACTTTGTGAAAGTCAGCTGGTATGGTTAAACGATATAAAAGATTGTTCAATTATTCCTCCAAAAGCTGAAGTTGCACCCAACTGAAGAAAGAATTACAAACTTGCGAAACTAAATATAATAATAAAATTAGGCAGGTCAAAAATAAGTGAACTCTTCCTTTTGTGCTACATCTGCCTGCCAGCTGATAATTGGGATAGAGAATGGGCACTCACAGAGGATAAGAACATTTCAGAGAGGTGAAATTAATTCTTTGCAACAGTGCAAAATATTCACTTCACTGTAGAAGAAACTGAAGACATTTCAGCGCAGAAGTATTTTTTGATATGTCTTCTGTAAAAAGAAGTCCTGTTTTACAAACCTTAAGCCCTTCAAAGGTGTTAACAAGTATTCACATAAGGGAGATCTGGGTAAGACAGGCTGCCTCTGATTCCAAAAAGCTATTGGCAAAGACCCCCACTATCAACATTCTAGGAAAATAGACTGTCACTGAATAAGAGTTCTGACATGGCTAAATAATAGAACAAAAGCCAGGGAACAGGGTAGTAGCAAATGGTCAATTCTCACAGTGGAGGGACATAATCAATGGAGTTCCCCTGGGACCTGTTCTAGTCAACATGTTTACAAGAGATGAGCATCGAGGTGGCAAAGTTTGCTGATGTTAAGAAGTCATTCAAGATAGTAAGGAAAAGAGCAGACTGAAGGATTGCAGAAGGATGAAACTGAGTAATTGGGCAATAAAATGACAGATGAAATTCAGTGTGGATAAATGCAGAGTGCACAACTGAAAAAATAATTCTCACTTGAGATAGAAAATGAAGGTCTCCAAAATGACCGTCACTGGAAAGCTCCTGATGTTGTGACAGACAGTGTCATGAAACTATTAGCTCTGTGCTCAACTGTAGTGAAAAAAGCAAATCACTGTTAGGCATTTTTAGAAGGGGAACAAAAAGTGTAATTATTCCACTACATATACCTATTTATGCACACTTTGAATGCAGTACTGATCACAGTCATCTAAAAATAAGTAGATTGAAACTGAAAAAGATATAGAGCAGGGCAAGTATGATCAGAGGTGTGGAATGCTTTCCACCTGAGTTGAGTTTTCTGTGATAAAGATCTACAACTTCAGAATAGACATGAGTACACAAACCGTTCTTTCCACATATACACAAAGTGTTCAAATTAAGTGAGCAGGAACCAGCAGCTTTTTCTTCCTAACCAGAGAGCAGGAAATGTTCCTTTTGGCAGTTTACTCCTTACCGACAGAAGCAAGAGTGTTACTTGAGGAGACTGGAAAAGTATTAGGAAGAAAGGGATTCCTTTAGGGTCACAAAGGTAACAACAGCAAATTCAATAAAATGTTCTCAAAAAGTTTGCATCTACCAACACTCAGGTAATTTTGATGAATGAAAATAGAGAGAGAGTCTTTATTAAGTCTGTCCCACATTGATGGAACCTGTTATATGACCAGTTGAAATCAGGAAGATTACAAAGTTGACATGTTTGAAGAACATTGCAGTAAGGTAAAATATTCACCTTTGCAACTATAAAAAGGCAACTAATACAAGAACAGAATCAGGATGATATAGCTCAGTGTTCTGTCATCGAGACCTCATCCAACTGCTATGCTGGATTCCATTTAGTATTTTGAAAGACTTTTTTCATTATGGATTTAGTTCTGGAAACTTGTAATTGCATTTCATTGGTAAGGAACACTAACATCTCAAATAAAATTATAACTTATCTGTTAATCTTTAAGCAGAAGGAATTGTCCCTTTTGGTTACATGGTCATTCATTCTTGATTTGGGTTCTAAAGATGACTGTGGAATGAATAAAGAGTATATGATACACTATTAGTAATCAAACCAAAGGGTGCACTGCCACAAGCATTTCTGTTACTGATGTTACATATCCTTGTTTATGTCCTCATGTGAAATGGAATCTCTGAGGCAAGTCTTAGCAAAACAATACACTTGTCCACAGCTAAAACTCCACAGGTCCCCATATCAGCAATTAGAACACAATTTTTGTTCTTTACAGATTTCCATGTTCTCAGACAAGGGAATCTGAAGGAAGAACAAATTCCATAGTCAGTAGGACAGACTGAGTCTGTTTACCTGCAGAATATATTGCAAGCCCTCCTCTTCAGTAAAGTTCTTCCATTATGACATTTGTAATAACAACAATTTTTCAAACTTCTACTCCTCAAATAGCTGTTTCAGGAAGATTTCTCCATTAAAACAAGGAGCAGGGATTTCTTGACTTCATTCTAGCTAATTTAATGATTGGTGGACATGTTAAAACAATGATATAACATATATCAAACCAGTAACAGCTGATGGTACAAAGAAACCTATGCTAAGTTATAGGGTACACAATGCAATTCATGGATAATTTCTGAACTGTGAAAAAAATAAAATTGTCAAACCCCTATATGGTATTAATACCCTTCACTATGGCAAGACATTACTAGTAACTTGGTGGTATTACTGTACCTATTTCTAGTAAATATAAGCAAGAAACCCTGGGCATATTCGTGAAAAATAAAAATTAAATAGAATTGTATATCCACTGCAAAGTAAACTGTTTACTAAATCTCTATTATTACATTATAATACATAATATGACAAACTGCCAGTTTGGCTTACATTACTGTATTTTTAAACAATAATCAAGACTTGGCAGAGGGCTAGATAAGTGCTCATTTACTGCATTTTGTATAAATCTAAATAAATAAATGTATGGCAGGTTGTCCTAATCTAACTTCTCTTGGCTGATACCAGATTGTTCCTTTTTGCTCCATACAGGTTTTGGCATATTTTCCAAGCAGAAACTTAAATAACCAGAACAGTCTCAAACTGACCCTCATACTGATAATTTATGCTTCTGTGTGAGGAAAAGAGTGCAAGATCCTGACATTGGATGAAGGTGCTGTGAGAAGAGTCTATTAAAAGAATCTTTTAACTTTACACTGGCCACTGTGGAGTTGCAAGACTGGACACTGTCTAAATGATTATAGGAAAGAAGATGCCTTTTGCAGATTAAATTGATGCTCAGTAAGTCACTTACAGACATCACTACATTCATTTCTGCAAAATTTGATCAATGTAAAAGAAGTCACTGAATGTCACTTTGCATGCCAGTGTTGCATTCTTCCCTCCAAAACACTACATTTTCTTCATTTTCTTGAGGCTTTTTTTCTCTTTTTGTTTCCTCCCCATGACCATTATGTAACTATGGTTTTCATGTGCAGGAAAAGTGAATTAAGGTTACAGTAATATTTCAGACATCAGTCTTTGAGTTCCCTCAAGGCATTAAGAAGGGATCATATAACTTTGTTACTGTATCACATCATTACTGAATCTGAAGCACTGATCAATCCATTAGAGAGTCATTTGAATAGTCATTTTATAAAACTTTAACTTGTTACAACAAATCTGCAAAAGCCCTAAGAATGTAGAATTAAAAATCAAATGTTATAGTGAGTCTTATATTTTCATACAGTACTTTTTAAAATTAAATTAAAATTAAATTATTTTTAAATTTAATTATTTTATTTATGCAAATAAGGCCTCAAATGCTATTGCATTCAAGAAGTTAAACACTTGACATTTTTACTCCTTAAAATGCAACATTTTATGACGTCTAGATATGTTTATTAATTAGTGATTATTAACACCCAGTAAACAACATCATGTCTTGTAAAAACACAATCTTTCTTCACAGCATGAGGCTGAAATCTATTATTCACTGATTCCATATGCTGAAATACACTCAAATGATCACAAATGACCTTAAGCATTAGATAAATGTAAATGAGGACAGGGTAGAAAATGTGCTTTTGATTGATATCTAAAAGACCACGTTTGAAGTCTTGACAAGGGATGAAACCTGAAATCTCACACAAAGTATAGAACAATTGGAAATCTAAAAAAGAAATCTAAGCTTCTGGATGGAGATACCACACAGCCTCTCCTCAGTAGAGTGTCTGGGGCTGCTCACTAGAGGTGTTCAGTATATGGAACCTGAAAGACCATTCCTGGGATCCACATGGCCTTTGTCTACTTGGCAGGTTCTTATTAGGATGCAGAGATGTATCTTTAAGTTATATGCACACACACCCCCTAATGAAGGCAGGATTTTTCTAGCCCTAAGTGTTCACTTAAACTAACTTCTCTACATAGAATGGCTACATGGGCATAGGATTAAATGACGTGAATAATAGCCATTAAAACCATATGGGTTTAACCCTCTATGTGAGTAAGCTTATTCTGCTTTAACACTTTGCCTTCCTCAGCCCTTTTTCAGCCTTACTTTTGTCAGTTTTAGAAGGACCGAGTGCCCTTCTGCAATGTGAGTTATAAAAAAAATAATTTTAGATACATAAATAAGAGTGTACTATTTGCTCTTAGGTAACCATTTTCTAATTCTTAACCTTATACCACAAATATGAAGTGCTTTGTAATTTACTTTTAAAGTAAAGCATCTCTCACTGCAAGAGATGAATACACTGTGCTTGGTTCCCATGCTCCCCATCTGTCCTTGCAGTGAAAACACAATAATGATCACACAAACAGGGAGACCAAAAAACCTCCCATGGATGCTCCAACAACATCTACCTCAGGGGCAAATGGGATTTGTTGTCCCTCTGAATTTTCAGAGCTATTTAAAATGAAATCTGCCAGAGATTTAGATACATTCTTTCCAAATCTCATTTTCAGTACAAGGGGTAGTGTTGACTCTGAAGCAGACAAATTTCAACCATGCACTAAATTAGAAATTGAAGAGACATGGCATAAATTTAAAAAGGTAAAAAGGAAAGAGAGGGTTTGTCACCAATCATACTGTATTTGCTAATTCTTTTTAATACTTTTATATTTCTCTCTTGCATCACTTACCTACTTATATTACACACCTGTGTGAGCATCAGTAACACAGGTCACACTTTCACATTTCTGCATACATTTCACATCTACATTAATACAGAAGTACATGCAAGAATCAGTAAAAAAATTTAGTAGAATCTTACCAGCTTGACACTTTCTGAGCCTTAAATACTCCAGCATTTTGGTTTCTTGTGATGATCTCATTTACATCTGTAGTATGATTGTCAAGAATTATCTACAAAACTAGAGCAATAATAAAAATAATAAACCAAACTATTTTCCATTTCTAATACCTACATAACGTTCTTATCTGTTTTTTCTTCTTCAATCTGTGCTAAGAGTCAATCTTTTTTCAGAAACATACATTCTACATTGCTACTGCAGCACATCAGCCATATATCTATGCAGCAATTTGCTCTAGTTTCCTACCTCTTTTTACTCTTTTATTTGAGGAATTTCTAGCCCTGTAGCTATGGAGGGAAGTAAAAAAAGATATCTCATACCTCAGATGTTTAAAGGCAACTATTTACAAATACAAGAATTACAACCATGGAGAACTGAAATTTTTACAGCCACTAAATGTCCAGTCTAGTTTGTGCTGCTTTTCACTTTTCACTGTTATCACTACACCCAATGCTGAGATTTTGGAGGTTTATGTGTTTTAAGAACCTACCTGCAAGAGACACAACTATGCTCCTGGCTCTGTCTGGGTGAATCCAACACACAACCAGGAGCACTTTAACCTATAGGCAAATGACTTTGTAGTCCATTTGCTTTCTTGAGAATGGTTTGGAACCACCTTAAAAGAGTGCAAAGCAATAAATGCTTTTTCTTCCCCTTAGATACCACAACAGGACCTCAGCCTTGTGTCTCAGCTTCTTATAGTTTGGAAGTTCAAGCCACAAATTTGGGCAGCCATTCAGGCAGATTAAAGCAAGGGCTATCAAGGAAAAGTTTCAGGGGAAGCTGAGCCCAGTCATCTATGGTTAGAAAGATAACCATCAATCATTTGTAGTTAGTGAGAAGCCACTGGAAGGAAAAGGTGTAGCAAGTAAGTGAAAACTATGAGAGTATTAATTACTATTTAGTGTGAATCCATACATCCCTGAATGGTTCACTTTCAAATGTAAATAATTATTTTAAACTGACATTTTTGGTAAAGATGTAAAAGATCCTTCTTTTTTATTTAAGGTATAGAAAATCTGATGCTAGTTAGGAGGATGTTTCTAGGTCCACAAAGTATGTCAGATCTTTTGAAAGTGCTCTTTTAAGAAATTTGAATACAAGAGTCAGGCTAATTTGAAATATCACTGATATATATTTTTCTTTGCTTTGCTATATCTTTTTCTTTGCTTTGCTGAGATCAAATAATTTGCCTTCCTAACAGAGTTGCTTATTTAAGAAAAGTTATTTCAGGAAAGTCTCTATCCAAACACTGGAAAAGACAACTGGTATTTTGTGAAGTAAAAACTAGAAATGAAATGACAGAAAACTGGTTGAAACAAATCTCTGTAGTTTGGATGTGCCTTTTAAATCATTTCCACAACATGCAATGAGGAGTAGTAAATGAATGGTCTGTATCTGTGCAGCAAAAGGAAGGCATAAATAACTCCATGAGCAGATCTTGCTAATTTTAAATAGGGGCAGAAATAACATTGTTGATTAATTAGCTACACTGCACTTAAATTATATAACAGCAAAACTACTAATAATGGTTATAAACATATTAACACTAGATTTTTTAACTACTTTAGGAGCCCATATCTTTGGGCATTCAGGCTAAACATGACCCTTCTAACCTAAACTTCCCCGGACTGCTGGAAGATCCATACACTGTATTTTAATGGCCATTATAGTGCACTGTAACAATGTTTTGTATTATTGATGCCTTCAGAGAGTAGCTCAATTTACCAGTGCATGGTGTGAAACAGAGCTAAGGCAGAAAGTACACAGCCTCTCTGAAATAGACAATTTTTAATAAAATGAACCTCTTCCTTGGATTTGGACATGTCAAAGTGAGGAAAGATACTTCCAGGGTTCTGAGGAAACAAAATTTGATGTTCATAACTGACTTATGTCACATATATAAGCTAAGTTGAAAAATTTGTATCTGAATGCATATCACCCAAAATTACAATGGGGGATGAATCTGATAACTTTGCCCATGTATATCTTTATTATTCACACTTGAAATAGCTATAGTTTTAATCCTAATACTTTCCTTATTTGAATGATTCTGAAAGAACTTAGATAAAACATACTAAATCAACAATAAAGTTCTGAACAAAAGGAGTGGTAAAGGTGGCAAAAGGAGTAACATCTGTCTTTATTTTGTTGATTTTGCAATATAAATGATCTATTGAATCAATTCAAACCTGCTCATGATAAGCAAAAAGAGTTAGTGAAGTTTTTTAAATGGTCTAACAACTCAAGTCATAATATCCTTTTGAAAACCTCCATAAACATCATACATAAGATCACTGATTAATATAAAATATAGCAATATATTTCACAATGAGAGGGTTAGAATGTCAATTATTTGAAATTGATTAATTTGTAAATTTTTTAACTTCTAACATTTCAATAATGTATCCTAATATGGATATTGGAAACATACGTAGTGAATACTTCATGTGGCAGTATGAAATAGAGACTAATAGGAAGCATGTCAAAAATTAAAAGAAAAATCAAATCCTCAAAAGCTTGAGATTTCACAAAGCAAAGCTGTTAGTTATGCTCACTGAATAGCGATAGCAACAACAAAAACAACAATAATTATGATGATGTTGATAATACAAAGGCAGATTCTCAGATGCAATGCACTATTGCCAGGTCGATTTTCAATTACATTTCACTGATGTATTCATTTGTTTCTTAATGTGCTCATCTTGCCCATTAAGAATAATTAGCAGGCTTGCTTGGTGATTTCCTGGCTTTTGACAGGGATTTTTTTCTTTTTTGTCGACAACCACTTTTACTTTTTGGAAAGTAATTTTTGGATATTAAAGTATGACTGGCATGTAATTTAAGCTTCCTAAGAAATTTAAAGGGAAGATGTAAACAGTAATTTAAAAACAAGATTATTTTAATCTATAACACATAAAAAACATAATACTAGGCATTAACTATTCCTGAAGAGCTGAATCGAGAAAAGAAAACAGTATTTTATCCCACATTATCTTAATCTGGTATGCTAAACAATTAAAAAATACCATCAGCAATAATAAGAACTAGCAAAATTACGTCGTTTGTAGTCAGTGGCACTTGGGGTGAATGCTACTTCCAATTACACCTAAAATTCTATCCTGATTTCATTGAGTCTGGTGGGGCTGAAACAGATCTAAATTTAGCCTAAACTTCTATTAAAACCAGTCACTATAGAAAAGAGTGCAAAAGAAAATTACCGTAAGACAAATCATAAAATTACTACTGAAGTCCATACAAAATGCAACAGAAATTTTATTATGTGCACTTTTAAGAATACATTTCACCTACATGGTAAAGTTCTTAGCCTGCTGCACTTTGGCACCCTGCTAATATTAAGCCCATTGTAAAATCCAACACAATAAAAGCACTTTGAATGCTGAGCCTTCTGAGCACCAAATGTTAAAAAAGAAAAATAAATTCCTGTTAGAGCCGTCCACCAATTGCTTCCCTGAAAGGGATTCACTGAGTGAATACAGATGAAGACCTCTTGTAAGACTTTTGGGAACAGAAGACATTTCCAAAACATATTGTGAAAAACTAAGGTGTGATAATTAGATAACATTAACAGTATCTTTTTCAGGAATAAAAGCACTTTTATTTGTTTAATTCCAAGGACTGAGTGAATATTTTAGCACTCACCAATTTTCCTTGTTATAAAAGACTTCTACATTTCAAAAAAGTTCAGGTATGTTTATAGAATCTGCTATGCAAGACATTTGCTGAGTTGATGATTACTGAGCCCACCTGAAGCCTTTTGTGGGTAAAATGACCCTTTGTTAAATACCTGTGCTTCTATACAACATGAGTTTGTTTTGTCAGGCTAGTTTTGAAACACTTCTTTCCGCCTACATTTTTTATCTTCATAATGACATGGAAGAAAGATTGGAAGGGGTGGTGCTGATTAAAATACACAGAATAATGAATACTTCCTCCTCAAGATGTAAGTCTAACACACTAGAATTTAACAAAATAAGAATCCCAGGAATGCAGGTGAGAACTTGCCTTTTCAAGAAAAAAGACACTTTTAGCAGGCTTACTTCAAGTTTTAACAGATATGATCTAGGATTGATTGTTTTTAACATGAAATTGTTCAAGCATTGTCAGCATTGTAGTTACCTCAGTTACGTCTGAGAAAGTCTTTTTTAAAGGTAGTAGCTAATATTATTGCACTGAAATGTCTCCTGTTTTAACAGGCATCAGCAACTGCAATTTATTTAAGCCACAGATTAGTTTATTTTTTTTACTAAGTACTCACTACATTAGCTCTCAAATACATAAAAAACTCTAAAAGAAATAATTCTGGTGCTGCAGTGGCCAAAACCTGAAAAATTAGCCTGCCTGAAAACGTAAATGGAAAGATTATCAAGGAACAAAAGCAAATAGATATCTTCCATTTTTTCCCTCTCAATTTCTAAGGGCTATTAGTATTCAGCATATATATCGGTTCTTGTTCTGTGCTGATATTTAATGTGGCCACAAATTATGCTCACTCATTCTCTTGCTTAACCCAAGTCCAGTTCAATTTTATGAACTATCTGTTCATATTAGAAGGGCATAAAAGCAATTTATTCTAATATCAGAAATACAATAAAATACTTTCTACAGGGGACAGAGGAGTTTTGCAATCTTACATCAAGAGAAATAATGATAAACTGGTAATTGATTAAGCAGACTAAATGGGTAATTTGTAGGCAGTTATAACTTAGCAGCAACAATGAAACATTTCAACATACACTGGAAAAGCTCTGAAAATATATGAATGCTGGGTATTTTTTAAGGGGCTAGTATCTGAAAGGTGAGAAAAAAATCTAACTCTTACACAAAACAGATACATGAAGGGGAGCTCATGATTTGATTCCCTGCTACACCTCCTGTAATGTGCAGCACACACACACAAATCTTCCAGCACTTAGCCACGGGACAAATATTTACTACTGTACATGCTCTATACCAACACGTGCATTTTTAATTAATGGAGAAAATGTGGCATTTATAATGGGGGAAGCTGCTGCTCTGTTCAAGATATTCCACATCTGTTTTTTAATTACTTATGTGGGGACTTTTTCTTAATATGCCCCATGCTGTGTGTCTTTATATCGATTGTTACTCAGCCAGTAAAAAGGAATGAGCACAACAAACCAGTTTTCTATCTGAATAAGGATACTTTTGATGGCCTTTTCATTTCCATCAGTTAACAGAACTTCTTTGACATCTGCAGAAATAGCAACCTGAAAAAAAGAGCACAGCAAACAATGAGCAAATATGCTTGTCTGTGTGGAAGTGAAGACAGGAGTGACAAGCCTTCAGTATCATGCTTCCTCACCTATTTCTCTGTAACAATCTTCAATCTTTTTTCATTTTATGTCTGCATTATTTTAATCATTCAATCAAATCAGTCAATACTTTTATCATTCCATTTGCGGGAGCCTCTATCTTGCTATCATTCTGTTCCGTAATTGCATTGTGACAGCCGATGATGGTATTCTGAGAGGCTTTCATTTGCGGGCTTCTGTTTATCTAGTAGAGCCATCATACAAGGCTGTCACTCTGCCTTTCAGCTTGCTTCTGTCTGACTGCCTGATGCCCTTCATATAACTTTGCATTGCAGGCAGATGGCTTTGTAAGGGTAATTTTTTTGTGAGCTTTGACATGCTCGCACATTGGGCTGTAACCTCGACACATTGTATAAGAGCGACAGGTTTGTCAAATGCCAATCAGTGTAACAATATGCTTTTATTTGTAGAGACATAAAAACTTGTCTAATGCACTGCACTGCTACATAATATCTCCTGAATACATGACTCAGAACCCAGAGAATGGTGAACGACTCTCCTGAATGGCCAATCTAATTCAAAAGAATCTAATTACCGAGAGCTCTGGATCATGTTTGTTGGTGTAATAATGCAGGCAAAACATTAGCAGCTATATCATGGTGCTCCAACTGTGATTCGCCAGGCTATTCCTGTATCTTAGCAAATGGGACTATAATCTGAGAAAAAAAAAAGCTTCGGCTATGGCAATGAAAGACAGACCGTACGTGGCCTGGAATGTCACAACAAAAGATATTGACTACACCGAGGTAAAATGTTTCTGCTCATCGAGGCAACCATAAAATCAATATGATACGAAAGCAAGTCAATCTAGAAGGTCTCTCAAGACTCTGCAGCTTGACCGCAGCTGAGGCTGTTGACAGTTCTCTGACCCAGCAGTTGGAGGCACTGGAACATTTTTCCTTTTGTTTCTTCCTCTGAATGGGATTGGAATTGAGAAAAGACCTACCATGAGCCCAGCCAAGCATGTCATGCCACCCCCTAGCTCACACACAGCAAGGTCCCTGAAAGAGAGAAAGGAAATGGTAGAACCCATACAAATTAGATGAAAATGGTCAGAGAGACATATATGTTACAAGAACAAATTGCCATCTGCAGTAAGAACTGAGCTACCAGGAAGTTGTAGAGACATGACTAGGCTACCTCATGTCGTTTTGCGTTTTAAAAATAATTATGAAATAGAAAAGTCACAAAGCAGGCAAATCAGTGGGGGTTCCCTCATTAGTGTTCAGTGCAACATTACCACCGCTGAGCTGAAAAATCTGAGAAGGTTCCCTTTTTTCCCTTGTCAATGGCTCTGTCTTTTAGAACTAAACTAGCTAGAGTAGCGAAAGATAATTGTTAGGAAAGGATAACAATGTTAATCCACATTCATTCTTGCAAAAACAGCTAGAGAAGTAAATGGGGAAATTAATATTATTTATATATCTCTCCATACAGTTATGCCTAAAAGCCTTTTTATATTAAAAAGAGAGAAGTTTTAAAGCAAGCCGTATACCACAAAATAATTACACACGAAGAAATCCGATCCTTCAATTAGCACTTAAAACTGCAAGTGACCTACAAACAATGCTGTTATGAACAACGATGGGAACAGCAAACGGTTAAGCCTCAGAAAACTGAACGAAGTTAGTGTCAAGAGCCTAAACTGAGCCCGATCAAAGGGCTGAATACATGGTCTAAAAGGCTGCTTTTAACTTAGACCATACTGTGCTGTTATTAAGACGTGCATGTGAAATATAATTTGGCGCAGAGAGTGTGCCGGATGGGAGCTTGCAGGGGGAGCCACAAAGAATGTCCTCCAGAGCCATGGCCTGCCCCAGGAGGGGAGGAGGGAGGGATGCTGACCCTGTACCGAAACTGTATGTGAAGCAGTGTCTGGGGCAAGGCAGAGTCTCAGTTTAGGAACACGCTGCTTTATAGTAAAATCTGCAGCAACTGTTACAGCTGGCAGGAGCATTCCCATTGAGACACTCCTCACAGGCAGAAAATGGAATTTTAGTTAAACTGTTTGGTTGAGTTTGGTCTTGGGGTGGTTTTTTTGGTTGCTTTTTTTTGCTGTACCTTTTCTTCTCCCCTGAAACATTAACATCTGAAAGTCTATTTTTATCTGAAAGGGTCAATTCCCTATTCACTCAACACTCCTATTTAGGAAGAGCATCTAGGATGCCATATCAGTATCAGTATACAGATGCTGATATTCTGTTCACTGAGGCAAGCGGACTAGGCTGTATGACTGTATAATAATGCTCACTGTCTGGACGGGTTAGATTTATTTTTCTTAGACACCAAACATTTTATTTGAAAAAAGTCTAGTTGTCCTATTTAATCAAAATGAAACAAAAGAAAGATATCATTTGGAGGAACAAGCTGTACATAAACCCAGTAAGAATATTAAAAAAAAATGGGAAATCTGCAATTTGGATTTTCAAACAGAATGATTATAGGTTTTTCCTCAAATAAGTTTCGGTTTTTCTAAACCAAGTGTATTATATATTAAAACTATATACATATGGTTATATATAAGGCTTACAAGGAACTTACTCCTTTATAAGAATCATACTTACTGGAATAAACACAGAAAGTACCCAGTGTGAGGCTTTTAGTGCATTTTGAACCAAATTTCTATGTACATAGTATATGAGCATACACACAGACACACATACACATATAAATATTTATGCATATGAAACTTATTTCAGTGCTCTATTAAGTTCTCTTACTAGCAAGTTTTAAAAGCTGTATCTGTCTCTCAGGCAATATATAGTGACATTTATAAATGAGAATTAAGATAAGAAGCTCTAGTCTGAGAGTACTGTCAGAAGGGCACAATCCTGAGAAATCAGGATGTGAAACTGCCCATTTACTCTGTGGAAGTTTGACTGATCGTTGTCTCTGAGTATCATAGCTTGCATACCCAAACTAGGAAAATACCCTCTGAGTGAGCAGCACAGGAGGTTTGCTGTGAGAAGCCCTGGAGAAGAAGCAGAGCATATGAGCACAGGGCCAGAGAGCAAAGTGCTACAGGGACATCACTACAGCTGCAGAAGGCACACAACCAACCTGGGAGGAAGGAGCAGCAGCTGCCAGATCAGGTGTATGTGCTGCCTCTCCTGATGGGCCACACTATGTTCAGGTGGTGGATACAGTAGGAATGAGGCTTTACGGACCAGGGTACACTTTGGTGCCAGGTCTTTGATTGACAGATAGGAGTCTAAGTTACTCATTTGGTACAAGGGGCAGGGACCTACAGTTTGGTCTTCCTGATTTTACCCAACACCGTGTTTACACAGACTTGGGTTTTGTATACTCCAATCTGGTTTTCTTGGTATTTGCCTTACACCCTCATGCAGAACGCAATTTATGCCCTCCAAATGCATTGTTATAATAGCTTTTTTTGCACCCTATTCATCCTCCAGACAATGAAACTTCAAGGATTTCCAAGTGCAAATCTCAGTATACTCAGGGGAAAAGAAAGTGGATGCAGGATGGATTTTATATTTAAATGTTCCTACTCGAGCCTTGATAGCTGTCTTCTACAAGTTTTGAATAAAAGTGAAGGATGTTTCAAAACTGTCTCAGAACACCTAAACACAGGTGCAAATTCCTCTTACTATATGCAGTGATTTTTATGTATTTCATCAGATAATATTTTGCTTGCTTTTGCAACAGATGTCATTTTAAAGAATATCTTATTTTTCCTGACCTTCACAATCAGCACTGATCGATTGGAGCTTCACTTTTGTTTCCCAAAAATCAAAGTGAAATAAAATGCCTTGAGTGGAAATCAAAAGTCTTTGACATATAGCAGAAAGCTTGCTGTGCAATATTAGTACCCAAAGGCAGCTCAGAATTCTTTGTTAAGAGCAACATGCTTTCACCTTGAACATTTTAAATTTAATCTGAAGACTTAAATCATAGCAATCTTTACCATGCAGATACAATAAAACTAAAAGATTGGAAAATATCTTTTTATGTTTAACTCTGTACCTGAATATTTCTTTATGCTTTAGGCAGTAGTAAGCCAGCACTTCTTCAGATGGCCAGAGACCTATAAAACAAAGATATTCACCTTAATAGAACAGATTTTCTTCTGGTCTGAAATAATATTTGAATGCATATTACCATTTGCAGAACTCTACCTACTGTTTTATTTTCTATATTTGCCATAATAACATGGAATAAAGAAAAATAAAAAGAAGACCTAGGATTTAAGCATTGGAATTGAGTATTTCATAGATTTCATCACAACTAATGATCAGCAATTTATAGATACATGCACACACACATAAACATACACATGTATCTACACATATACATGCAATACTCAAGACTTTGAAAGTCATATAAAATTTAGTTCCCGTGGGCATTCATATGAACACCAACCTGTTTGTACCAGGCCAGACGCAAGGCCAACTTTGCCTTGTAGCCTGTTTCGAACAGGGGTCAGAACCCTCTCGTTTTTCATTAGCTATATCATCATCATCATCATCCTACAGTCACTCAATTTCTTTCCAGTTTCTTTGTATTTAGCTCCTTTTCTCTCAGTTTTTGTTAGATCAGGCATCAGTATGACTGTAAGGGAGACTGACCAGCAGCACATGCTAAGGACAAATCCAGGACTAGGGCAATAAAAGTGGTTTTTTAGTCGTGGCTCAAGAAGTTTAGAAGAAGGAGAAGAGGAAATACAAGTGGTAAGTTCTTCTTAACAGGCACTGAAGGATTTTTCTGGTTGTTCTGTGGTCAACTTTGCAGAGCTGCAGCAGGAAGCAGCAGTTTCACCCTGCTATATAAAGAAACCCCTCCTCTCTCATTTTATACTTGCTTTCTTGCCATTTTCATTTGAATTCCCCTAATTCTCCTACAGAAATAGCCTACAGAATAGACGGAGCAATCACACTTTCTTCACCTAATCTGTATTATTCATTAATTTATTAGCTTCCATCACAAAATTTACACTGGTCATCATCAACATTGACAGCTACTTGGAGGCTTCCATGTAAATTTATTCCTTCAAAACCAATCTCTCATGAAACTGGCTGTTTTGCCAGACCATTTTCCCACCTGACTGGAATGTCCAACTGAACTGCTGTGGCTGACAGAGAGGGCAGCACAGATCCTGTGTGCCTTGCATGCTCCCCTGCAGGCACCAGACTTCACTGCTTGAGGGGGCCTGAGGAAAACAGACTCATACTCAGGAACTTGAGTTATGTCTGCAAAGGGTCCCAGAGTTAAAGGAGGAAGAATCAAAGGCATATGCAGCTGAATTATGGTTGTATGTGTTTTTCATCTGTGGTTGCTTAGCAATGAAAAACCATGTTTATGTGTTTGTCCACAGGTAAAATCCAGAGTCAACCCCCCCCCCCCCCAACAACACATGACATTAAGAATTGAGACACAAACTTCATATTATGAACTACAGACATTTCAATTTTTCCACTAAACTTATTTGACATATAGAGCATCTTTGAGATATTTCTAGACAAGTAAGTTGAATTCCATGCAGCTTACTATTGTATGTGTATCCTTTAGACCATTTTTATCAGTTTTTTGTTCTCAAGGCTAAAAACATCACTACACTTTTAACAGAAGCAGAAGGTTGGGGGAAAAACTGTCGTCCTTTAAATCACTTAAAGCCTGACTGAAACCATCATCAATATAATTCTTCATTTCCATCCAGTAAGTATTACCCTTACTCCTAGTGAGAAATAATGAAAATTTAAAAACGTCTTGACTGCATGCAGATCAAGAAAAAACAAAGACAAGATTTCTCCAAAACTTTACATATAACTTTTGTATTATGAAGATATTTAAGGGAAAATAAAATAGACTGATGATACATATGTATGACAAAACTACTAATGCAATACTTGTATTTGTCCTGTTTATGACAGTTCAGCGTGATCATGTGTTTTTGAATGTGCTATTTTGCTTAGACTTGCTAAGAGTTAAAATAAAATATTCACACAAGACTACCCATTCTTTAGTGAAACATATACTAAGAATTGTACAGGGTTTTTCATCTCCCTTTGAGCATTTCAATGCTTTTGAGCATTGAAATATGCTAAAATGACAGATTTTGCAATAAATATAATAACTGTTTAAATATTTTAGTGTATAACATAAAGAATGTTTCAGTTTGCAGTGACTGGTGTATACTCAAGCAATAAAAGTTTTTTTAATATTTAGTGAAGACACGGCTAATTTAACACCATTTATAATACTTACATCTCACATTACAAAAACCCTCACAACCCACAAACATAAAAAACTGAAATCCTTTTATGGCAAACTTCTAGCCTGAGTGAATTTTAAAAATACTAGTCAATTGTAGCAAACATCCTTCAACATCTGACTTTTCACTTCCCTCAGTCAAATGTCTCTCACTTTTCTGCAGTTATTATTAAGAGGGCACTTTGAATGGTGTCACTGAAGCTTTTCTGAGGGGTCACCATTCCTTCTCCTGCTACCATTACAATGTTGATACTGGCTGGAACTGCAGATGTATCGATAGCTCTGTGCTGAGAGAAGGGTGAAGCACCTTTGCAAAGACAATGCTCTTCTTTAGGCAGATGCCAGCAACGAGCACAGCTCTCCTTCCCACTGCCTTCCCTCACAGGGAAGAAAGGATCACCTCAGCAACGATGTAAGCATCTGCAAGCTAAAGAAGCAGGAGTCAGGAGCTCTTTCATGAACAAGTCTCAAGTGTGGAAGCATGCTGTGCTCCCAGCTAAGCCAAGAAGCCAGAAGCCAGAATACCTGTGTTAATTTTAGAAAAGGAAAAGCTTCTCGTGCCTGTACAGGTAGGTAAGCCTCTTTACCTTCAAAACAGAGATAAGCTTAAAGATCCATGTGGAGGAGTTTGCATTCTGTCTTCTTCCTCCTCACTCTGACCTACATTTGCCAACACAATGACCTACATTTTGAAGTTGCAAGTATAAGAAAGATAGTTCTGCTTCTGTTAGAAAACATACAGCTGTAACGCAGAAATGCAGAATTCCTATGAATTAACAACTATTACTATGTTGTGAAAAGTGTAATTTATTTCCTGCAAATACATACATATGGATATGGATTAAGTTTCCTCTGAATACACTTAAAATAATTCTTTCATATTTAAAATAAAATTATTCTCATTTTGATTTCTGAATTTGATTATAAATACACATCATTGGATGCTACCCATTTACATGTACAATAACTTACACAATAGTAAACTATTTACAGATGGATAGGCAAAAGAATAGCAAAAGACCCCCAAATGATGCTTGTATTTTCAAGGCTATAAATATTCTACAAGTCCTAGACAGAGGGACTAAAAAATCTCATTGTATGATGAAGCAAGAGCTCCTTTTAGCAAAAATAAATATTTTGTGACATATACGGGAGATTTTAAAACTCTTTATCATCTTGATAACTACAACTTGAAAACAGAGAATAATTGCCAGAAAGCATTGGAATCTCTATTGAAACATATAAAAAATTAAGTTGCACTGGTGTTCAAAGGAGACCCTCAAGAATGGGCATGTCTGAAGATATGGGACAGAAAGAACTCATGCCTGCCGGCATTTCAACCCTTGAAGGATCATTTCACCACTAGGATGGAGCAGGATTCTCACTACAAATGCCATTAGAAAGATGATGTCTACTTCCAGACAGATTTATGGTACTTATTACAGTAGAAGGAGTAGAAAAATATTATCATTAAATCATACGATGGTGAATAGAGAAATGCTACAAATGCATCACAGCCATACAAAATAAAGGCACTTCTACAGCACTTGTCACCATATCATAAAATGTCACCACAGCAATGGAGTCTGCCTCATAAGAACTTGATGATATCATGAATTTCTACTGTCCCAAGTCTGCACATTGGGAACCAAAGTAAGAGACAGAGACCGATTAAGTTACTTAGACACACAGAATGAAATTATGGGAAGGCCAAGAAAAATAACCCATCATTCTTATACCATAAGGTATGATGTAACCAAAAAAAAAGTACCCAAGCTCTTCCTACAGAGGAAAAATACTAAAAAAAAATCTTAATAATGGAAAGAAACATAACTTAAGTTTGTTTTATCACTTTCATAGTGCTTGCTATTGGAAAGTGTCAGGTCTTTCTGCACTGGCCATGGCACAACAGCCTCTTAAGGCAACCTTCAAGCCACGTGGACTAAGCCATGTGTAGACAGCCTTCTGAGGATCTTGTGTTTTAATGATCAGCTGGAGCACTAGTTCAAAGCTACACAAAGCCTGTGCATAGCTTCTCCTGCAACAAATCTAAAAATGCTGAATACTCTGATAGTACAGAAAAATATCTACCAGAAATAAATTATCCGGTATTAAAAAAAAAAAAAGAAAAGTTTCTCTCCTCTTGTTGCTTTTAAACCACGTATTTTAAAGAATGCTGTCAACCTTTGGATAACAAATATTGAGATCTGATGTGAAGTTCTTAAAGAACATCATGTCAGTAGAAAAGAATCTTGAGACATGTATTTTTAAGAAAGACATCTGACTATTGGAGCTATTATGTCTCCCCAGGTACAAAGAAATCATGGTAGCTACCGATTACTTTAACTGGGATAGTGCAAGATTAGTGGAACTCTGCTCCACTGTCTGCCAGCACTACGCACAGGAAACACAGGGCAACTGGAGGTGACAGGTGAGTTGTCCCTGGGAGCTCTGAGTAGGAGGTATAAAGCTGTCCTACAACTGCTTAACTCATGCTAGCAGATTAAGAAGTTACTTTCAAAGCTAAGCCAAATTGAAAGTATTTTCACATTTCCCCTAGCATTTCTCACAGCCACATGTACAGACGTCTGATCTCAACATTCAAATTTTATCTTTTATTTGCACTGTTAAACCATGAGATGTCTTTCTATTCATTTGAAGTCTCTAGTAAATTTTTTAAATTTTTTTCTAATCTTAACCCTCAAAAGCAAAGACAATTTAAATTTGAAAAGTCAGTCATTCCCCATATGAATATACTCAAAAAGATCTTTTTTCTAGTTTGTCCTGATTCTTGACTACCTGAAATCACCTTATTTGCTTTAATACCCATCAAAGTGAGAGGGAAAAAAAAGTATTTTTGGGCAAAATGATGAATAATGTCTCTAAAGTCATACCAACAACTGCACTGTGCCATGGTGAACTGTTTTCTGACCCTAAGTAAGGCACTTTTTATCCTTCCACACTGAGACACACAGTTAGTGAAGAGCAGAAAAATCTTTAGCACTACAATAGATTGTAGAGAGGTGTTAAATTAATGGCCTGTCCAGACAGGCAATTATTCCCCATCACCTCTGCTAAAAGACTGTAGAGAAGATGGAAAATCCCCAAAACTAAGGTATTTACTGGAAAAAGCTATTATAGGAATATAACATAAGGAATTCTAGGATTTTCAAATAAGGTTCTTCCATTCTTAGAGCACTGTAGCATTGTCACAACCCTATTTTTACAGTATCAAATCTTATTTTCTACTGACTATGTGACTGTATTCAAGTCACATGGGAAGGTAAGTTTAATAATTCTATCCTGGTTAGTTTTTCTGTGGATCACCACCACCATGCACAGCAAAAAGCACATTACATCTGCTGAGGGTCCCAGAGAAGAGAGCAGATCAAAATCAAGGTTCAACAGCACAGTACTTAGGAGTTAAGTACTAATTAAGCTTAATCAAAATTAAGCTCTAACCAATATTATGAGCCCTTCTGTCAGTGGAGCAGTTAACTTCACTTCCAAGTCAAAGTTAAAACATGAAATTATGAATAGCACAATTAAGACTAGATACCAAGTGGATGCACAGTGTTTATCTGCCAAATACACGTTGCTAGTAACATATAACATGGGTGTTCTAATTTGAGTAATTGCTTGAGTAAAGATTACCTGCAAATAATTGCACTGCTGTAGTTAGTTAGCATAGATAGCTCTCAAAAATATTTCTAGCTCTAAACTTTCTTCAAACTCCATACCTCAAGCCCCTTTTCAATATAATTTTACCATTAAAAATGTTGCTCAGTATAGTCAGGAAGTAAAGATTTTATTTTTGTTCCCTTATTCACACAGCATGCAAAATGTGATACAGATGAAAGGAGAATCTGTAATCCCTGCTACCTAAGATCCCACCTAAAGTGCACTGAATTAAAAAATGTAAACACATATAATAAGGCACTAATACTACAAATATTCCTTTTTTAGATACCATAAAACGCATGCATAGACAAGTGAAAATATTCCATAGAAAATAACTTCCATAATAATCCAAGACAAACCTAGTCACTTTAGTAAAATGAAGAAATTGAGGAAATTGCTATGCAAGGAAAAAACTCATTGAAGAAAATCCTTGTTGTTTTACTCTGTTTTCAGTACACAAAATTTTAAGTTTACACCCATCTACAGCAGATGCAGATAAAAAAAGGATCATCATTGCAAATTAGTTGCAGATGGTATGCCTCAAACTGTAAAATTATTTACTACAAAAATGAATTTGAGAGCAGATTTTCAAAAGGAGGACAGCTACCAAGTACTGTGTCCCTCTGGACATTTGACCACCTCAAATGCCAGCATCTTTAAGAGCTAACAGAATTTCAAAGTCCAGTTGTCTAATCTGAGGCTTTCCATTCCAAAATTTACCCCAAGAGTATTTACAAGTGAGTAATAAATGCACACAGTGTGAAAAAAGAAAATTATTTAATAGCCTTTACAGTAGTACCTTATATCTGTATCTTACTCCACCTGGCTTTTGCAGATGGCAAACTGCCTTTTAAGTCCAGTGAAGACGAGTAATTTGAGGCAGGGAGAATGGCTAGCTTACTTTTCCACAGCAGGAATGCTATAAGTGAGTTTGAAAAGGTACAAAAACACCAGAAAAAATAGAAGAGAATATAAAGAGAAACATTTTTCACTATGCACATACATTTTGTAGAAACTCTTGTCTCTTTTCCAATCTAAAGAAGAATTCATGATATTCAGATCATTGAAAAATATGTATAAGCACCGGCTGAGATCTTCAGCCTAGGCAAAATGGCCTCAGCACTGCATTTCTCACTTTCACTGTCATTATTATTCACGACTAGGAGGGAAATGTGATGCAATCTGCAATCTGCAAATGTCTTTTAGAGCACAAACTTAAGAAGCTCGGTGGAACTGATGTGGAAATACAGTAACAAGTCAAAGATGTAAATGTATGCATATCCCTTCCATAAGAAATGTTGGCCAACTGTACAAATCTACTGGTATGATTGTCTTTAACATCTTTTTCAAATGAATGAACTGGGGGGGGGAGGTACCTAGTTTTCAAATAGTTATTAAAAATTAAACAACACTGGAACAAACCTTTTGTGATTATAGCCTTCATTCTCCTGCAAAAAACTGGATCTATAAATTTATGTACCATTGTAGATGTAAATTACAAAATTTTATATTCAACTATATTAAAACATCTATTCCAAAAATGATTACCAGTTGTGAAAAGCAGACAGGCTTATCACTTGCTGTCAGTTGTTCATGTCTAGTTAAGCAATAATGTGCTAAAACTGCTCTTTTGTTTTGTGTAAGAATTTTGGCAATAGAAGAAATGAACACTCGTTTAATAAAAACTCAGGCTGCTTTTTGCTTTGATGGAGGAAGCAGCTGCCTGTTTTCATTTGCTGCAGAGCAGCAAAACCCATCAATATAATAAGCAGCTTAGATGCATCCATCCACAGCATCTGTAAGGATATAGGGCTATTCGCTCAAAACCAATCCTTGGTTTAATTTTAACAAAGATGTGTCTGACATATTTGAAAATGCATTATAATAGGGTTTTGAAATACTAGCATTTTCTCTTTTCTTTTTAAATACTTTCTACAGATTTTGAAAGGCAAGTATACATATTGGAGTGATAGAAATGCTAAAACAAATATTACTATAGGAAACAGCAGAACTAGCCTAAAAATGCAGAGAGGGAACATTAAGAGATACTTTGTAGTTCACAGACTCTCCTGTCCCTTGAAAATACAGAAAAATAGTGTTTCAATCTTTTCAATGAAGGGGTTTTTTTGCCATAACCAAGAGCAGAGAAAGATACTAGAAATATGTATTACAGACAAAACCCCTGCAAAGAATATAGATCCATTATACAAATATATTTCCCAAGATATACTTTTCCTTCCCTGCCTTATGCTTTGTGAAAAGTAAATAGATTAATGCTCATTTTCAAAGATATTTATCAAATTATTTTCTACTATTGCCTGAAAGTATTATAATTGTTCTTAAATTCCAACAGTGTGAGTTTGTCCCAAGTGACAACTCCTAATTGCAATGAAAAAGTTTTAATTAGAAGTAGAGTTATAGGACATTCATGCATCATTATGAAAATAGGAAGAGAGAGATAAAAGACCATTTGAGATAGAAACCATAAAACTCTATTTTCATGCTATAAAATGTGATATGGCACATTTCCATTATTAAAAATTCGTAAGACATTATTATTATTTTAGTGCTGTTCGGCTTTCTAAGACCTTTCTAAGCTGAGCTTTTAGATGATTTGCACATTAACTGAGAAGTCAGATAATTCTTAATCCTCCTCTTTTTCAGATCCAATAATGGATAAGGGAGCATCTTAGCATGATCAACTAGCAATCTGCCTAGCCTGAGTGGTAGTACACCTGAATTTAGGATTAGTCATCCTGTTTTCATAATATCTGATTTAAATGAGCACTCATTCTGAGAAGCGTAGAAAAAGAATATTCAATGGTATTTGAACTGTATCATTTAAATATGTAACAATAAACCTGGTGTGCATACGTCTTTATTTGTTTCACAAATAAGACACTAAAGAGAGAAAGGAAGATTTTAAAGAACCATATCCAGGCAAATAGTTGGCTAGCTCAATTAAATAACTGCCTTTTCCCAGTATTCACAAAAGCTTAAAGATACAATCAACCATATCTCAGCTGTAGCCTTGTATCTCTACTTTGTCAATTCCAATATGATAGTTTCACTTTGTCTATAGATGAAGTGAGGAAACTTGTTTGGGGGTTTTTTGTGGGTTTGGTTTATTCCCCTGTGGGGTTTCATGGTTGGCTTGGGTTCATTCAGTTGTTTGTTTTGGGGTTTAGAGATATATCATAGGTGAAGGTAAAAACCTGTAAATTAACGTGAGTTACTAATATTGATAATCATCCTCAGGTATCTGATAGAGAGCATAGAAGTTTGTTTAACTGCCCTATGCACCCTTATGTAATGATCAAGACAAATAAAGTGGAATTTATCTGGCTGATTTTGGTTGTGTTCAGAAGTAGTGTCTAGAGCTTGGATTTCTTCTGTTTGGTTTGTGATTTGTTGTTTGTTTTTTTCCCCATCAAATTTACTAAGCAAAGACAATACCCTTTTGGTTCCAGCAGCTTCTGACTCATTTTTCGCCTTTATCAAACTCCACCATTCTACACTGTTAACCAAACTATTAGAAAAGTGTCTGTTTTGTACAGCCAGGAGATATCAACTGGGTACAAGTAGAAATAATAATTGCATGCACAGTTCAATTTCAAGGCTTTGGACAGCATTTGTCTAACAAAACAGTGTATCCTAGTACTCTGAATTTCATGTACTGGCAAATGGTGATCATGCATCTTTCACATTCTTAGATAAATTTGTTAGGTCCCTGTACTAAAGAGGCCTTGATTCTTTCTCCGGGGGTAATTTCACCGGGTGCTAAGTGTGCAATTTTCAAAAGTCTACATTACTGACAACCATGTTGCAGCAGGTACCCAAAATCTCCCTACATCACTAAATCTTGTTTTCATCTCTCACACGGAATAAGAATTGTAACGAGTTCTATAAGTGAGAATGCTGCACAAAGATGAACCAGACTTCTCATCCATTTTTGGATCCACATTCCATATGAATTTAGACGGTAAGAGTCAAATCTGTACCAAAGGAAAATATTTACTTTTTTTTTCTGAAAAGCCAAGGATTTCAGGATCCTCCTGGTCCTTCCAGGTGAGGTTGGACATACATTCACAGGGCAACACAACAGAACTTACACTACCATAGTTCAAAGCTGGTTTTGCCAGAACGGGTTTCAGGAATCACAGCTGTTGGTCTGGCACTCTTCATGACCACTAAATACAATGGACCAGATCTTCAGCTGGTGTTATGCCTGTGTATCCCAGCTAATGAACCAGCCTTGGATTTAAAATATGCATGGTCTTTCTGAGAAACAAAGTAGCTTGTATTATATTAATATATGTTAGTGCTTTGGATCATTTTGTAGAGTCATGTCCAAGGGTAACCTTCTCAAGAAATCAGTGTTTCAGTGGGTTATGGTAAAGGAGTATACTAAAGTGATAAGTGTAGAATTTAGTCTTCAAAGTAGCCTGAAATACTTTCCCTGATTACTTTCACATTTCCATGTTACTGTAATAAACTATGACCTAACTGACCACGTTTTTATTTTACAAGGCATAAAAATGCAGAGAGGTGCTACAAGAATTCTGTTGAAAAGCACTGTAGAGCTGTATAAAAACTTACTTTTCTACACTGATACAAAAGTGCTCTTGTGTCAACAATGTGCTTTGACTAAGATATGTAACTTAGGTACTTATGCCATTTTTCAGTGTTGAGAGAACATATTTCAGAACATCCAGTGGTTTGAGTCTCAGAACAAAAAGGAACAAAAGCAAAACAAATCATTACAGTCCATTTAATTAAATTAAAGCATGGAAAAGCTATAAGCTTTTTAGCTATAAGCTAACCTCATAACAAGATGCTTATGTTTACTGTTGGCAGGTCAGGGAAAAGAATTGATCAAATTTTTAATTGAGCACATATCCGCTGACTTCAGGAATTGCTCAGTCATATACCAGCACAGAAATTGGGCACCATCTTTTGGTAGTGCAATTTGAGTGGGCAACCTGCCCCTTGTGTCCTACATTGCATTCCATGGTGACCACAGGCCCTTGGGTGACCCTAGAATTCTCCCTAAGGAGTCGAGAGCTCTTACAAAATACAATCTAGGCCACTTCATTTATTGAGGCAGTTTTTTACTAATGGCCAAGATAACACACTAAAGTCATCAATTTCTATAGCATTTCTTGCACCTTGAAACACTATGTTAAATCTCATGCCAAACTTCCATATGAGCAGGTAGATTCTTCAACACTTAGTTTATGTTTTTACTTAATGAGTTTTAAGCTCAGACTTCACAAATAGAGAGGCAGGTGTATAATCTTCTGAAATCCAAACTTTTCCCCTAAGGTTTAAGTGTGTTGTGACACACGATTTTCATACAGCCCTTCATCAATAGAAGTAATAATGCTGCAATAATGAGGAAAACCACTTTTTTTAAAAAAAGGAGTTTTATAACACCATTAGATAATTAGCAGTTAAAAGCTAATTTTAACACTTTCTTGTTGTTCTCTTTTACTGTTAAGAGTTTGAGTCACAATATAAGAGTAATTTCCTGCTACTTCTGGGAAGGGAGGGGGTGGAGGAAGAAGGGATCATGAAATATATGCAATTTTCACATATAACAAACTGTTGAAAATGTAATTCTCTATGTGCTCTTTTCTAAAAATATGTTCTATATTCCTGGATTGTCTTTTGCTATCAGGAACAGGATTGAAATCTCCACTTTAGTATTTATCTGAGGCTCTGATAGCTCAGTTGTCTGCCTCCAAATGCCAAGATAGGGGGAATCTCATCAACTGGAGACCAGCTGCATGATGGGCAGTTAATAGATATATCAAACCTTAGGATATATGCTAAGCTGAGGAGATGATTGGTTGGTTGATATACTGATTGATTAGCATAGGGAGAATGGGTTTCTTCTTGACAACCTAAGATTATGCTTCAGCTAAGCTCAAATTGCTTACACCTCTTCTATTGGTTTTAAAATTACAGTCCTGTCATCTAAAATCTCTCTTCAATGAAATTTTTACCATATATAAAAATTAAAGGGAAAAAGAAAGTAGGTGCAATGGATAAGAGTAAATGGAGTAGATATATTTCACACTACTGCTGTTGGTACCACTAGAAAAAGTTGATAAGTAAATCCACTTGAAATACGTTACATATTCTGTACACTACTAGAGAGCACTTTACAATAATTTAGGGGAGAAGTTCAAAATACTAACAAGGAAGGAGTGCTGATATTATTGCTTTCAAAAAACTACAGTAGTTATTAAGCAAGGAAATTATAGAGTTGTGACACTACTGATACATTTTTGTACTCTTTACAGGCATTACCTAGGTTTCATAGAAATGTGTTTAAACTGTTATACATATGAGAGAAATATCATATAATTGCCACAGAATGCATCACTTCACAGCGAAAGGTTTATATTCTGCAAGCTAGAGAAGCAACACATATACTTCTGAATTTTCCCTTGAGAAGTCCAGAATTTGCTTTCCCAAGAAAGCAGACATAATTAAATTTAGCTTACAAAATATTTTAGACTGTGTCATCAGTAGGGCATGGACACTTTAAGAAAACAAAAGTAATTTTTAAAAATCACTATAATATATGTTGCCATAACAAATGCATTTCTTGCGCATATCATCCACTTAATTCCCAGCATTACATGCACCAGGCTTTGTCAGTTGAGAACCATACAAATGTTATTAAATACAATATTAAAAAAAATAAACAAACTTTTTATTATCCTTAATACTTGATACTTTCAAATGCTTCTTTACCTGGGCAAACAAGTATTAAGTAGTCACCTAACAAAAAGAAACTGGTTTATTGAGAATGCTGAAATCTGCATTAATAAATAAGACTGTGTTTCTCAGAATTTTTATCTTCCCTTTTGTATCTGCTATGAGTGCTAGGGGATCAGCTGCAACTCAAATCCCCAGCTGAACAACCCAAATACAACTGAGTGAGCAGACTTAAAACAAGGCCATTTATTGGTGCCTGTTATGCAAACAAAGCATCCAAGTCTTAGAAACAGATGTCAACTGAAGCATATGCTTACTGTAAACTGGAATTTGATTCTTTTTATAAAAATAGACTTAAATGGGCCTTCAGAGACTAGGCTGCCTCTTGTTGTATACCATTCCCTAACTTGATTCAGCCTTAAGCTTTTTAAAAGATGAATAGACTGATATCCAAGGGCAAAAAAAAACAGTAAAAAAAATTAAATGGGAAATAAATGATAACATGTTGGAGCAGTTCCCAGAAGCAATTTTACAGATTTTCTCTAAAAACATAAGACAGGAAGTTCAAAGCACAGCACAGGTCACCTATGGCATGTTGAGTTATCATTTTTATACCACTTAGGGTGAAAAAGGGACTTTATGTTCAAGTGGCAAGTTTAGTACTCTGCTTTTCCTTCTTCCTTTTTTTTTTTTCACCTCTTCTCACATCTTGATGCCTTTTAAATGTCACTTATTTTACATGAGGCAGTTGGTGGAGACATGAGTCAACAGCAATCAGAACCATTATCCCCTGCAGCGAGCCCTGGTCCTAATGCATTATGACACCTTAGCTGGCCAGCCACCGATTTACCTTTCTGCTTCTTAGGGAATTAAGTGGCATCATGTGAAAATGGTTGTGATATGAACAGCATGGGCATAACCGGTATTAAATTTACCTCTCAGCCTAAGTGAATTTTCCTCACATGTGACTAATCAAAATGAAAGCTGTGGACATGGGCAGATCTGGCCAGCACTTCTCCACCCCTGGGATTGGGGCTATTTTGTTTTATCTCTTTGTACAAGCTGGCAGAAGTTTAAAGTGAAGAGGATAATCCAGTGCTGGTGTCTTTATGAAATAACATCCTTACATGAAGAGGCTTTTAACTGTCTGTCGCTGTCCTCTCAAAAAAAAAAGAGCGTGACAATCTCATTTTGCTGAGCACCCTCCCATGAAAGGAGAAAATAATAGCCATAACAGCTATGGCTAGTACTGACCTTACATGATCCATTATCCACTAAACACTTTAAAAGTCAGTTTTACATACACTGTGGGGGAAATTAGAGAACTATCACAATCATTTTCACTTTAGTGAATTTGTCTTCTGTTTGAAGTCAGTGACTTGATATCCTCGTACATAACTCTCCACGTCGCTCCAAGAAAAGAAAGAGGAAGTCTTGCTGTAAAAATCGATCTTGTGCAAAAAGGTGGGAAACACACCACACTTCTCCTATTCTGATTAATAAAGATACTGACTGCAGTGAAACTCAATTTAGCATGAACTTTCTTCAGAGTAAATGTGAAATAATACAAAAATCATTATATAATTTAGAAGTGTTCAACGTCAGTACAAAAATATTTTTATCAATCATTTCAGCTGAGATAAGTAGGTGCCAAAGAAAGTGCTGGCAGAGCAATTATCATCCTGTGCAGTCAGAAAGATATTTATTCACAGACTAGAGCGTCTTGCATTTTACTACAAACCAGCTGTGAATGTTACTGATAATAACAGCCGTGCTAGATTTTCCCAAAGTACTGTAGTCTCTTTCTAACAACTCAATTGTACAGGACAAAAACACCTGGAGCATGAAGTCTTCTACTTGCAAGACTGCTCAGCCTTCTGTGACTGTGAGAATGAATTTCTAATGCATGAGTTTTAGGCATTTACTGCTTGCTCTAAGTTAAAGTCAGTAGTAACTACAGTTCAAATTAGAAGTATTTAATCATTTTTTTTTTCAGATAAACAGTGATTAAAAGCTATAAATCAATGGTTCAAATTTTAAGATTAACCCAGGCTATCTGACAATACTAAAAGACGTTCCATTTGTAATAATCTATTACTGTATGTACTGCATGTTTGACTAGAGTAAAATTAATTCAAAAGAAAAGAAAAATTAAGCAGTAGAAACCTATAAAGACTAAATGATGGCATTTACAAAATCAAAGCATACTTTTCTTATGAAAAGAGAGCCATGGAAATACACAGATTTACATCAGAGTATGTATCTCAGGTATAATACTTATTTTTAAGAACCTAAAAAAGACCAAAAAGTACCATAAATATTCTTTACACTCATTTTTAGAAATTATTGAAGGTAAAGATTAGGAAGAAGGTTCAGATTTTTAATTGTTACAAACACAATAAAAATATCAATCGTGCATGGAGCTTGTCTGAGTAACCTTCATTTTATCAATGAGGCCACATAATGAAGGTCAAGTTAATGCAGAGATTGAAATTTAGGGAACATGTCCATTAAGATAAACAGGAAAATTACCTCTTCCTAAAAGGATTAGCCTCAAGTGGAAAGATTGGTTCAGAAAATTACAATCCATTTGGTAAGGAGGACAGATCCACGGTAAAGTTAAACCTAAAGTGCACAGGCCAGAAGATTCTACTCAAAAGAGCTGCAAAAACCAAATTTGAATAGAATCATCCTTCTTTTATTTTCCCTAAAAAGAAAATAATGATTCACACAGCAAAAAGGATTGCAAGATGTATGACACGTCATACCTTTTCTTTTTTTCCCTCAGTTTCAGATTTAATTGGACAATGAAGTCAAAACACTTACAGAAAAGCAGAAAGTATCCTGTTTTCAGTAACATTATACATTAATGTGAATGTGAAAACATTTGAACCAAATGGATATTTGTAAATATTCAGTTGAGATTACCATGTTTTGTACCCTAAACAGCAAGAATTACTATTCCAGAATTTGAAAACTCTGAATGAGAATGCCAAGACACAAGCAAAATATTCTCCATTGTCTAGAGGGTCTTGTAATTTCCCATTTAGCTGTGCCCATTTCAGCTTCTCAGAAACCATCTAATTTTTTTTTAAACCCCAGTAATTGTATTCCTCTTTCAGTTTATTGCTTTTGCATACAAAGAAACTAAGAAAATTTTGAAGAGAGCGTGGGAGCCTTTAATAAGATGAGAAAGCTGGTAACTGTTTGAGACATGTAGACTTCCAGTGACACTCTTCTGATATCCTCCACCAGAAACTCTGTACCTAATTGCATGCTTCTTCCCTGCTTTCCAAAGAAGAATAACACAGTAAACAAAAGGTGGCAGCTTTGATAGAGTCAAGGCTGCACTGACTCAAGTTAAATGGTTAGCAATGAAAACGTTGCACTGGGATAATGGTTTTTCAAATGCTTTCTACTTATCACCTAGAAGCACATCTGGGAAGCTGGGATTTTGAATATCTATATATCTACATATCTACATATCTATATATCTATATATCTACCCACCATGCATGCATGGATTTTTCTTCCATCCCAGAATCCTTATACGCAGCAATGGTTTGCACAATTATTACTACTAGCTTCTCTTTCAACAACTATACCTCCAAAGTAACTTCGAAAGCATCCAGCGGAATTGAAACCTCCTCAGGGGCAGTCATTGCTCTGACAGGCCTGCCAGTACCAAAATGCCCAGGACCAGCCTGACATGACCAATGCAATCACTGCTCACCTTCTGTCCTCTCCGGCTTCTCTTTCCACAAGAGTGGCTTCAAAGTGTTACAGCCCTGACCGCAGCAGTGCCGGGTCTGCTCACTTCACCTCTGAGTCACAGCACCTGAATGAGCATTGCATGTCTATTTACAGATTTGTCATCTGACTTAAGTTTCAGAATGTGTTTACACTATTCTTTTTCTAACAATGTTCTGAGACGTGCATTCTGGGAACCCATGCCAATTTGGCTGCATAAACGCATTCTTCTTACTTAATAACAATTCCAAAGGTTCAGCCTGGGTTTTCTCTTTTTTTCCTCTTCATTAAATAAATACTGTAGAATAAATGATCTTTTCCACTGAATGGATCTCTATACTATAGGAATTTCAAACATTCCTATCCAGAAGAGGGGCAACACATGATGGTAGCCTCTACATAATGCTGCGATACTTTCAAGACTAAAGCAAGTATTTAGTCACAGCAAAGCAGCAATATCACATTGCAATATTGGATTTTTTTCAAAAAATTCAGCTGTCACTGTTGAAACAAACCAATCCAACAAAATGCTATTACTGGCCCCAAATTTTGGGAATGTATGTCTGAGAGAATGCATTAAAATTGCTGCAATACTGCTTCTTAGGGCAACAAAACTTCTCTTTCTTTGGAAAAGAAAGATTAAATATGAAACAAACTTATCTATGTATCTATTGCCAAAATGACAGAATAGGAAAATAGGAAAAATACACAAATGTGGCTTAAAGGCATCATTCCAATTATCCCCTGGGTATTGTTGTACACCTTAGTTTTGTTAGGCAGGACAAAGAGGAGAAATATTACAGCAACCAAGCAGATGGTCTGTGGAACTAGATTAAACACTTTAAAAATAAGAGAGAAGCAACACATTCAACCCTTCTGTTTGGACAGAAGAGCCATCTTAGCTTGTCTGACCTATTAGCTAATAAACTAGAGTATACTGCCAAGTGCCATCATGCTATTCCTTTAAAAAGCAAACAGCCTCAGTTTTTATGGTAGGTACTGCGTCATTTTAAGAGAATTGCACGTAATGTCTGCTGCATTAGACAGATGCATATATCATGAAACCATATACACGTCACCATGACTAAAACTGGTATTTACTATTTTGTTAATCTGCACAAACCACAAAACAAAGTAAACTGATGCTGAGTGCTTTCCTAGTACCTAACAGTTCATATATATGCATGTACCTATAATAACCACTTACAACTCAAACATGTATTAAGGTTCAATGTTGGTTTTGACTTTTTTTTTCAGAACCTAGTATTAATTTTGTATATATAATTTTGCAGTGTGAAAATTCCAGCTGTAATCTCAACTGATTTAGCCTTTGCATAACTTTACTGACTTCCAGGGAGTTAGTGATAAAGCAGAGAACAGACAATTTAGATTCAAGAATAGTACGTATCTTCTCTAGCCATAAATAAACTAAATACAACAGAGTAGCACTCTATCAAGAACAGGTTTTATTGTACAATTTCCAAAACACCTGGCTTTTCTTCTGTCCTTGTTTCAGTACAGCTAGCATTACAATTACAGAATGTGATGACTGCCTTTGCAGTAGCATGCTTGCATCTCCCATTCATGCTTATGAAAGAAGGGGAGATGTAGCTACTCTCCTCGACTGTCCCCAATAAAAATGTATCACACCACGAATCACAATCACATCTTTTGTGTAAATATTCCCCCCACCAGGGCTTCCACGGAACTGGAAGAAATACTAAAAGAAGCAGACTTCTGTAACTTGCTTATTTCTGCTATGCATCAGAGTGACTATTTGTTAAAAAATCATAGTTACTTGGTAATTAACTCTAGAATTTTTAGACAATTAAAACATACTTAATCTTTAAAACAGCAAAAAAAAGAGAAATGTTTTCAGCAACCAGGCCTTTTCAAAATGAGTTGTCTCTACATATATTCTCATGGAGAGCTGCTCCAGGCTAGAAGCAGTTTCCCCCTCCTACATCTACAGACAGCATATTCAAGCCCCACATAACCTCCTGCCCAGTTGAAGGATATGTAAGATAGCACATTTCCTATCTGCTACGCTGCTCTCAGCCACAGAACTGCAACCAAACCCGGCAGACCAGGAACGATTTCAAATTGTACCTGGAGAGTTGCCGGTAAGCAGGGCAGAGGTGCACATTCCCCGTCAAGCTGACCCCAGGCAGTACTGCACACATGGTGACAGATGCCAGCAGACAGGTCTGAAAACCTTCCAAATGAACAATTCTAGGTCTGCTACACTAAATGCAGTAGAGTTTCTGGATACCATCCTGGATGGTTTAATGTTTGGAAAAAATACAGATGGGAAAGTGCACGTGCCCAGGGTGCAGACGCCCGTAAGTGAAGTCAGAGCTACAGCATCCACGCTGCTGCCGCACAAGCTGACCAGCAGAGATCTGCTTCGGCTTCTGATCCCTCGCCTCCTCACAGAGCACTGGGTTTGGTACAGGTGATGAGGAGCACAGCCCAGCAAAGCCCCATTATGCATCTCAACAGTTCAGCATCATTCTGGCCAACAACATCCCTTGAACAAAAGTGGGAGAGAGAAAAGGAAAGGGAGAGCTAAGGGAAAGGTTTTAGAGGAGAAACTAGATGGAATAGATATGGGTGCTTATGGGTCATGCCTTCAGTATCAACTGATCACTCACAAAGGTGGTCCTGGCTGGCTTAAAATGCAGAAAAGAAGAGAAAAGAAGAATACAATGACATAAGAAGGAGATTAGATTGCAATTCCTGATTATATTTTCAAACCTGATGGATTAGGAGTGTAAGAGAGTTGAAACCCATGAAAATGCTACTGTTCTTCTCTGGATACCTGACAACAGCCTGTTTCTAAAGTCCTGGCAATGTGTATGGCAGAGCACATGGCTAGTACTAGAGCCTAGAGAAAATTCCCTCATGTATTGCAAAGTTTTTGAGTCTTTCAGACAGCTGGGTTTGAAAGAGACAGCTAGGTTTCCTCATTTCTCTTGGAAAATCCAGCACAGCCCCTTCCTTTAGCACTCTAAATAACATACATTTCTTGTATTTTTGGCATATCTGTGGATTGGAAAGTTGTATCTGCTGTGCAGAGAAGGCCAGCTTTACCATGAGCTGACCCCTTGGATATCTAACAACTACTCTAAGTTCAATTTTTCAATCGCCACTACCAGAAAATTCAAGAGAAATGAAAATAAAAGCTGGATTTGAATATTCAGGTCTCAAGAGTTGTCACATACAAATGTAAAATTATGAGTTCTGCAAATATTTTTAAAATTACAAGCAAAATGTTTTCAGGTGTGAAACCTAATTTGGATTGTTACACAAAAATATTAACATGGAAGCATATTCAATTAAACTGAATGGGTGCCATAAAAGGTCTGGCCAGCTAACTGTATGAATATATTCATTAAGAGAAAACTTTTTGCTAAGATCTTCTCAAAGGCCACTGTCATTTCAGCAGTCACTCAGGGACTTCAGAAGAAGAATTTTAAAGATTACAGGAAACATTTACTATTAACTTTATATAGATATGCCAAAGAATGTACAAAGATTGGACTGTTACTTAGAGAACACTGTTGCATTGCTTGCAAATATTTGACTGTACAATGGCTGATCTCCTCATCTATGTCTTTTAAAGCAGAAACTGTAAGTCTTGTTATTAAGAGACAAGAACAGAACACTTCATTTATTAAAATGGAACCTCATATTTCACACAAAAATAAAGATGATTTGTCAAGCATAAGCATTCTTGGGATCCCATTTAATCCTTTCCATTGCAAAGTGAATGATCTCACTGATACTCAAATTATATCTCTTCAAAGAATTACACTGTGCGGTCAATTAGATTCTAAGATACGAAAAAGCTTCTAAAATATGCGTGAGCAAAACTGAATTTTGGTAAATTATTGTGCATATAAGTTCCTTAGGCTTCATTTTACATACATCATTATTATCATGAAAGAAAATTCTCAGTGCAAGTAACAATAGAAAAGCAGCTGTTTCTATTCTAGTTTGATGATCAAATTAACGATTGACTTAATAAGGAAAGCCTGGCTGTAAACTTAAATCTATATACAAATCTGAATTTTCCCCAAGTTCAAAAGAAACTAGATCCAGAATATTTATTTCCCCACACTAAAATCATGAAGTATCATTACTCAGCCTGAACACAATGCGTTATAACATCATTATTTCCTACCCATCATAAAGGTAGTACACAACATTAGGGAGACTTTTAACTTAATACTTCATTTTTGCCTCGCTTTTACTGACACCATTTGTAAAGATAAGAATGACAGTAGTAACAGATTACACTGTACTTTTGAAAAATGCACATGAAACTGAGTTACCTGTTATAATCACAAATGTGACTCAGTTCATTGGAATCAGACAAAAAGAGCAAATTCCCAGGAATTTTCTTAGCATATTTCCTTCATATTTTTCCAGAATTACTAATAGGTGAGGACCTTGCAAAACAAAAAATTCAACAAATAGATACAGTAAAAATAGTGTGGACAACTCTAACTATGCAAAACTTACATAATTTATTACATCACTGGGAAAATTCCTACAGTGTAAAAATATCTATTTATATAATAAGTAAATAAATAAATAAATAAATAAATATTTATTACATAAATAAATTTATGTAATATGGGAAAAGAAGTGTAAAACAAACCTGAGAGGTTCTGGCATCAAGAGGTGCTCTAAGTAAGGATTATGGATTTCTGTGCTTTCTACAAGCAGCAGTTTAAAAATATAATTCATGTAGTGGCATTCTCAAAATACAGGATCTTGGGTGTGATATTTTTGTGGAACAGTCCCATCTTGAGGAGAATATTTTCAAACTAAAAATTCTGGGTAACTCACAGAATCCCAAAATATTTTCAGAGGTCTTACTATCACATGTTGGAACATAGAGTTCCTTAACAGACTGCCAGTCTCAGGAAGTGACTTGACTCAACAAAATTGGTTTCTAGAAGACATAAAAATGAGTGGTTCTTTCCAAAGTCCTCAAGGAAATAGTCTTAAAAAGTTATTTAGTTTAAAAAAAAAATCATATTACATAATCCTAAATAAAAAAGATGTAATATTATACTATTCATGACAAAAAAATAAATTAGTGACAGAAAAATGAATTATTGAGATATATAACTTTTTCTACGTTTATCTAATAAACAATTCTAATACAACGTTCAGGAAATTGTACATGCCCTGATATATGATTGCATTAAGCACTAATGGCATGTATACCATTGAACAGTTTCCCTAATATTTCAACAAATTGTTATTGATCTGGCCATGCACCTGGACTACATACTTTCATTTTTTTTCTTATTATTTGCATGTTTGTTTAAATTAGTACTGTAAAAAAGTTTAAAAAAAAAGTAAAAATAATGGAGTCAATATTAAATTTAGGGACACATTTAGACAATACAATATAGTCTAAGGTATATTAGTTGGCTTAAATTTATTCTGCTTCTGAGCTGTGTATTTCCTAAATAAAAAAGAAGAATCATTAGTATTAGTCTTATGAAAATTCAAATCAGTATGAGTCAGGGTTTTATACTACGTGCACACACACACCCATCTATGAAAGGAAAAGCAATACTTTACTATGGCATATGTAAGAGTTCCTCATGCTAACGGAAAGTTAAAAATAAAGAAGTGTTGTTACACTAAAGCAATCTGTTCTTAATCTTATGTCACCATGCAAATTAGATGAGTCACCCGCCTTTCATTCTCATCTACACCATGGCAAGGACTAGAAAAATCATTTTGCTTTACTCCACTCATCTAAACTGAATGCAATGAAAATGATACAACAAGCAAAATACAAATAAAAATAATGGCTAAAATAATGAGAAAAGGTTATAGCAGGCAACAGAAAATATTTCCTTCCTTCCTTCCTTCCTTCCTTCCTTCCTTCCTTCCTTCCTTCCTTCCTTCCTTCCTTCCTTCCTTCCTTCCTTCCTTCCTTCCTTCCTTCCTTCCTTCCTTCCTTCCTTCCTCCCTCCCTCCCTCCCTCCCTCCCTCCCTCCCTCCCTATTTTTGGTATTCAACATCCCAAAGTATGGTTCACATTATTCCAGTACTATGAGTTGCTGAAAAAAGCTCCAACTGAACTAACAATTAGTAATTTTAGAAAGGAATGCAACTGAAGAAGAAATTAAATGCTACATAGAATTATCTGAAAAGACCTGGAAAAACAAAAATGAAGCAAGATATAGTGTCATTAAATAGTAATAAGATCCTCACCTCTCCATACATGAGAGCACTGTTTCCAGTGAAACAACAAGTGAATTTACTGCATTACATCCAATGCTGTAGCTCAGTTTTGAAATAGTAAACACCAGAAAATGCTGATATAAATTATATTAAAAATCTACACCAGTTCAGACAAAGGGATGTTCTGATCCACAGACCATAATTATGCATGTTAAATAAGATCATTCTGTATCAAGCATCAGACAATGCACTGACTACTGCAGGTTCTGAAGTCGTCTTCACATTAAGTACTGCATGAATGGACATAATTTGAAAGAGATTTCCACATTTCTGCAACATGAGGAATGGTCACTACTGCATTTGACATGTTCTTTCTAATAGAGTATGACAAATCTTGTTGTTTTACAAAAAAACATACAGCCATATTCCATGACTCCTATTTAGTAGTTCACAACAACTCTAGCTGAATCAGAAAACTGTCAGTTTAATAGAGCAAGA
Organism: Acrocephalus scirpaceus scirpaceus; assembly: GCA_910950805.1. NCBI lineage: Eukaryota > Metazoa > Chordata > Aves > Passeriformes > Sylviidae > Acrocephalus > Acrocephalus scirpaceus. The sequence goes on along the minus strand of OU383775.1, from coordinate 26,328,746 downwards.
GTAAATCCTAAGTATTAGAGAAATTTGCACTGAAATCAATGCAGGACAGCAAATATAACCTGTAAATGGAAGAAAACCTAATGCAATTCTTGAATCTGCTACACACTGTCCATGCGACCATAAGCAAGTCACTTGCACCTTACACCTTCCTTAATTTCCTCTCTGTGTAAGGCATATCTTGTCACATGCCATTGTTTTCACACAATTCAAGGTGTGAAAACATGGGGCTTTCCACATCGTCTTCAGACAGTCATTTCATTGTTTTGTGGTAGATGCTGCCTCACGTTCTCTCCATCTTTTCCATTTAACTGCACTTCATGGTAATATCTCTCACTATGTGCTCAGGTACTAGGGAGGGGTTTTGAACCTTATGCTTGGCCACATAACTAAAGTAGCAATATTACGAAATGGTTTTAGCCTTGGCTTCCTAGGTAATCCATGTAGAAAGAAGGGCTCATCAGAGCAGAAATCTAAGACAGGTTTTCTGAACTACTCTGGAAATGGATACCTTTCCCACTGACTCTAATGGAAACCCAAAGGTCACTAGATTTCTAACTTCATCAAGTGAGTTTTAACAGTCTAAAAACTACTACAATTCAAACAACCACAGACTGTTTGGCTTCAGCTTATCCTTCTAACTACTTAGAACTGGGACCCTGTGAACACAATGCTATTTTGGGACATGATCCTCCTAATATGCCATTCTTTCTTTTGGTGTGCATGAATTTATCATTGAAGTTTAGCATCCAATTAATTTTTCCTTCTTTCTTGTTGCATGAACAAATGCTAAATTTAGTTCTGGTTTCAAAAGAGATTATATTTACTAACTAAATTATATTTAGTTAGTAAATATAATCTCTTTTGAAAGAGCCTTTATTATATAACAAACCAGTGTTCTATCCTTTGGCCCCACATTCTTTCTTTGGGCTGATTGCTACATTATCCCAGAAGACAATGCACTTCTTGGCCTGGGACATCCATTTCCCTCCTAATCTATAAACCCAAGGATTTAAATATTCTTGATGAATTAATTTTGAAATTTTATGGATATTGTTTTGCAATTATACAAGAAGAGGTCACAAATTAGAGATGGTGAGCTATATTATGGCTATGAGATCTTAGTGCTTCTATGTTATTAGAATACCAAAAACTACCAACATGAACAAAGAAATTAAACAGACAGGAGATAATTTTGATCTTTCATCACTAAAAACTAGGTAAGAGTTCACTAAGATCCACTAAGTTACACTCATGAAAATGACAGGGAATAGAAGCATTCCACATTTATTCCTTGTTTTTACAACTCTTACATTTCTTCTCTTGTGATCACATGTCATAGTCCTTTGAGGTTACTATATATGCTTTGAAGCTATCAATACAAGTTTCACTAGCAAAATACCCCAGTAAAAGAAAAAAAACTCTTCAGTTTTTCACTTTAGAAATAATGCATGGCCTTAGTTTTGCAATTGTCATTTAAAAATATGTGTATTCCCTGTTTACATTACCAAATGGCATGAAAAAGGACAAAATAGAAGAAAACAAGGTCAAAACACTCTAGTGGCACTGTTGCCTCCAGCAAGAACCAGTCTGACGTCAAGAGATCAAAGAGCAGCAAACACTCTATTTTCAGATATCTGAAAGCAGTAATAAATACGTACAAAGAAGTGTATTCCTCTTCCTTCCTTTAAAAGCATTAATGTTAACTACTCCTTAACGAATTAAAAGAATGATTACTCTGCTTTTTGTTCTTACAATTTGTCAGTACACACTAAATCTTGAAACAAGTTGAGAAAGAAAAAGCTACTAAAATAGGGAAAACCACTTCAAGTCCCTATGACACTCCTAAGACTGACAGCAGTAACATCCCTGAACTACAGATATTATTGACTCAAAACACAATCTAATATATTAAATATCTACCAATAAACAAAATGAGGGTTATGTTCATTTTATTTATAACAGAATTTTTATAATACTTTGTTTTAATTATAGTATCTAAATGATGACAGTGAGCTACATTTGGGTTTATTTGATGATAATTTTAATGAGTATTATACATATTAGTAGGATATAATAACTTTCTTCTTACATCTCTGAATAATTAAGATTGGCATCTAATTTGCTGTCCTGAACATTTGCTCTCTTTGTTAATCTTTTGGCAGCAACTCCCTCAAAAAATGTCATATTAAATGAAAGAGTGGAAAAGGTAAGGTAAAATAATGATGAAAGGTAAAAACAGTACATGGCTGTATACTGAAACAAATTTTAAAATAATTATAAAACCAAGAAAGTTTCAGAAATAAATGTATCATTGGACTCAGCTACATCTCCCACAACATTTTAGTTTTACCAATCTTGCAATGTTGTACAATCCTCATATAACAGTATTTGAAATTTTAGATTTAAAATCTAATTTAAAACAACAAATTAACATCTTGATCCTGCATTTATGACATAGTCACCATTGCTGGCTGAAGTTTTTTGTTATTTCCTGTGCTTCAGAAACAATTGTCCTATCTAAGAGCAGTTCCACTCATACTGGAAACAATGGGAAGCATTAGTCATTTCGCAGAAGCGCATCTTTGCTGAGGGCAACTGTGGCTTCAATCCCATTGAGAGCAATAGGAGGTACCAGCAATTTTGGAAAAAGGGCATTGTCTATGGAATACGCTGTAGGAGAACATTATTCATCAGCTCTTGCTGAATGAGAAAATTTAAGTTCTGGAGAACAACAGAAAAAGAAAATCTTGAAGCCTTTAAAAATCTTCTAGACACAGGATTTTAGTATAGAGTGTAGGGAATAGATATTCTGTTAATAAGATCTTCAGCCAACAGTCAGGTAAAGAGATAACATATTTTCATAAAACATAGAAAGTGATAACAGATAAATCTTTACACTTAGTTTAAGCCAAACTGCTCAATATCCATGCAGTGGAAAATCTGAACTACCAGTTTTGTGCCCCAAGCTCTTTGTGGAAATTTGAGGGTGGTTTGTTTCATTTGTTCCCTCGTAGCACTTTCTAAAGCAAATAGTGACTGAAGAACCCTACAGAACTACAGGTGAAAGTGATCTTCTTAAAACAGTGCTATCATTTGTGTACAATATACTTAATATATCTGCATTTGACATCCTAAGTGAGGTCAATATAAAATGTCTTGGAAAATTGTATTAGATTGACTTATCACTGTATTTATACCTCCTCCTGCCACTCTTTTACCATCTCTCATTCCTGTGGCTGCAGACAAACCTTTTCAGAAGAAAAGGCAGAGAAAACCTTCACCTGCTGCTAGTTGATGAAGAATCTGAAGACATTCATATTTATTTGACAGACCTAAAATATAGGCATGACCGTCATTATTTTAAAAATGCTTATGCACATAATTTTTAAACAATTTTGCGAAGCTGATTTTTTAAACAGTCTTGATTCAGAGTTCATGAAAATAAATGTATGTCAAAATTGCTGAAATTTCAGAATTACAGTTGTTTTAATGGAACCTAATTAATCCATTTAACCCTGACCAAAATTGTCACTAGGCTGCAGCATGAAAGCACCTACAGTGTTGTCATTTTTCTGTATTACACACAGTAGGTTTTATTCCCAGTAGTTCATACAGCAAAATATCACCAGCAACACTGCATACCCACTTTACTCTTAGAAAGAATTACCTACAGAAGCTTCTCTGTTAATATGGGATATTGACCTTATGTTTAATTAGCTCCTTTGTTCTTTGTGCAAGAAAATGTTCTTACTCACTCTAGGCAATGGGGTTTTGTACGTTTTTTGCCTTTCTCTGAATTGTCACAATAGATACCCAGATCCTGGAGGACAATAGTATCTGGATAGGATCTGTGCACTGTACAAAGACTTCAAAAAAGCAATGCTGATGTGAAATTTCAACCACATACTTTAATAATATAAAAAGGCACCCTCACTCCAGAATACAGGGTGTGTTTTGGAAACAGGTGAAGAGGTCATATGAAACAATTTTAACGGAAACTCTAAATCTTAAGCTGGAAATAATAAAACCAAATACAGACCCTACCAAGTACAATTTTAAAAGAGCAGGGTTTAAGATTAGTACACTATTTGTACTTGGAAAAGTTTTTTTACTTATCAATTTTCTGTTTTATTAAATATTTTACAAAGGAATAAAAATGTCATAATCAGTGGAATACAAATGGTTCACGTAAATTTTGTTGAAAATTAAAAAATTAACTATATATCATGTCAAATAAAGGAGAAATCTCTGAGGAACATGCTGATGAACAGCTTACATTAAATACAAAAATTTCCATACAGGGGTATGAAAGGAGATCATAGCACCAAAAAAAAAGCAAACCCCTCTGCCCCCACCACAAAAACCCAAACAAAAAACCAACTCTCCCCACCCCCTCAAAAAATAGAAAAAATGTGAGAGGGATCAGAATTTTTAAAAATTACATTTATTTGGGAAAAAAATACAATCCCAAATGGACATTGTCCATTATAATGTTTTACCTTAGAATTTGTCATAAAATTACCAAAAGAAAAAGGAAGGAAGACAACCCTACTGTACAGCTGTGACAGAAGCTGATGAAGGCTGCCTTTTCTCCATCTGCCTAGGATCCAGTGGGATTACACACCTTTCTCCCCTACTTAGGACCTAGGTACTGTTTACAAACCTGTACCTCAATTATTAGAGAAACATCAGAAGTGTCAATGTTTGGGGTTTTTTTCCTACCTTCAGGATAGGCTTTTTTTTTTAAAGTTAAGTAATTTTGTGCTTATGATTATGTGCATTTACTGGAAATATGAGCAAAATTTTGATTGAGTTACCCTTCAGATATGTGAATGCTAAAAAACCTCATTCTTTTTAATACAACGTAGATAAAAGAACACCAGAGTAGAAAAGAATGTTTTTGACTAAATTAGGAGATACAGCTGAGTTCAACAACAGTCAGCCTCTTCAATGAGAGAAGGAAACAAGCAGTGACTTTTAAAGACTGTAATTTACAGTTAAAATCAACTACATAAATGGAAAATGTGATATAACATGAAGCTCAACATAAAGTTGTTCAGTGCATATAATTACACCAATTACATTTAGAAAGTGTATTTACTTGCCAAGAAAGAAATAAGAAATTAAAAGGTAATTGTATAAAGTGACACCACACAATCTTCTCATTCAATCTTACTGAATATAGAATTTTAGCAAGATAATATTTTAAATACTTCAAAAGTAAGGCCATCAACTTCTAATTCAAAACACTAGAAAAATAAAACATGCAATTTTCATGCTCTATGATTCTCAGTGGGCAACAAAAACATTTAGCTATTATAAGAAATCTTTTGAGTTGTGATATACTGGTTTCAGATGAATCTAGAAAGGGAGGTCAATGACATCTTCCTGATACAATTACTAAAATTAATTTCTTTTGCCAATTTTCAAACAAAAGCACATTATGGATTGTGGATCAAATTAATTTTTCAGGAATGTCTGAAGAATTACAATAGCCTTACTTCAGGTTCACTGAAGGATGGTATTTCAATAGATCAGAGAAGGAGATGAGAGAGTGATATACCCTGGCTCTACAGGATCAGATTTTCAAAGCTGTGTGAATGTTTATCTCTTCTTTAAATACACTGTCAATGATCTTAACAATCTTTTCAAGTCTGAAACTGAAGTCAAAGACAGAAAAGTACATTCAAAATTATATTGAGAATGTGTAATATATCATATTCAAAATTATTTGAGCATGAAAAATTTGCTTCTGCAGAGTTTTGCATCTTCTGTTTAAGAACTAAATTTTCAGAAGTATCAATTCTTAGCTGCCTATATCTTGAAACACATAAATGTAGGTATTTCTTCTTGAATGGCTACCCAATAAAACTCAAAATCAAAAGTAAGGTATATCCAGTTACACTCATCTGGTGTAAGACTTCTCAATCAAAGCATATAGAAATCAAGACCTGTATTACAGCAGACATGACAAGTGATTTTGACAGATTATTACCTGGACACAAGCATTAGGAAACAACATTTTATTCAAGTTTTCTAGCATACCAATGGTCATTATACTTTTAAGCCTCTGTCAATGTTTGGTTATTTTTCAAATTATGGCATTATGAAACATTCCAGTCTACATCCTGATCCAAAATTATCACATACTGACAATCTAAAGAAGGAAACCAACTAAAACTGAAGGAATTCAATCAAAGAAAATATTTAAATATTCACAAAGATGGAATTACTCTACTCTTTATTTGTTTCTAAAATTAAATTTCAGAGTAAAGGTGGGTTTTGAAGACCAAATTTTGAAATTTTAGAAGTTTTTAAAGGAGACTTTTTGACAAAAAACCAAACAGAAATCTTTGTCTTCCAAACCAGAAAAAGCACCAAAACTAACATTTTTTTTCATAGAGAAATCCATCTGTGTCATTCTTGCACATTTCAATACAGAACACTTTGCTGAAAAAATTCTGAGATCTACATTTAGGGCTTCCCCCTGTTTAGTTTGCTCTTCATCAGAAATACTGAGAATAGACTAGACTGGTCACGTTAGTTAGTACATAATCCAGAAATCCTTTGTGCCATAGACAGATAACAAGAAACATTTTTGATTTTTTCCTCCAATAAAAGAGAGAAGTTGTTCCAGGAATAATAACACCTGCATTTTTCAAAAAATCCTGTTTCTGTCACCAGCAAGTCATGAAGAAGAGAAGAATTACAATACAAAAGAGGAGTAGATGCCATTGCCATATTCCCTGAAGGTGATATTGAGGTAATGGGGATAGATTAGATGACCTTTGGAGCTCACTTCTAACCTTATTTCCTACAGACTATGATATCTTCACCAAGTTCCAGAGAGAAGGCAGATAAGAGCTGATTTCTTTGGGGAGTTATTAGTTAGACTACGACCACAACAAAATCGCTGCAAGAGTAAGTGGATCTATCATTCCACATAACAAAAGTACTGACATTTCCACAGAGACACACAGAGTCTAAGAAAGGCATTTCAGAGAATAATAGAAAGTATCAGGTCATATGAGTTAGGAATACCTGAAATTTTGTCTTGTATTCAAGTTGCTTAATGTTGTCAGTTATTAATTTTTGGCTGATATACAGATGAGGTTTGGGGATTTGTCACTTTTCAGCAGCTTAGTTTTCAGAGACAGCAAAACTACTCAAAAGCTTTGGAAAAGTACTCATTTTACCTAACAGAATAACTACTCAATCCAGTACAGCAATTAATATGTCTCTAGTGTTGATGTGGACTCTGCAGGTTCCCTCCCATGTTTGCTGTGGAAGAATTTTGTGTATTGAGTAAAAGAACTATAACTTCTGTCTTTACAAGTTTAACACAGTTTAGTGATCTGACTTTGGCTAGCCATCCTCTAGACATTCCTTACAACCTTTTTCTTCAAAACCCCTGATGCCAGAAACTCACTTGAATGTAATCCCCTGTGAAGACATATTTTCTCTCTCCGGGCTGATACATCAGTCTTACCCAAATTGGAATGACTTTCCCTTCCTGATATGAGAGAGTCCTTGTGAAGGTATGGCCAAGCATGGAAAATAGCTCCAGAGGCTGTCACTTTTAGAAAGAGGCAATGCTATTGAATTTATATACCTCTGAAATTGTTCCTAAAGTGAGAAGCTTGTGGCAATTTAATTGTTCCTACAATTTAAACTACAATTGCATACAGAAAAGTTATATCACCCCAAAAGATTTAAGTTGGTTTTGCCACAGCTTGTTCACTGGAAAATGTATTGTATTTTCTGTTCAGCAATTTTGCATTAGCTTGATATGGTCCGTAAATATCTGTTGTTTTGAACAGCTTTATGATACTTTAATGGTTACACCTTCTTAGAGAATGTGAGTAGATAAGCTAACACCTCTGTATTACATTGATACAATTGATACTCTTAGAATATGGTAAGATAAAAAACCTGCAAACAGTGATAAAGCTATGGCAGTAAGGAGAAATGCCCTTTCTGCCCATTCCAGCACAGCTCCACCAGAATGTTGCCAGAAATTGCCAGCTTCCTTGCTTTTGTGGCTAATACTTTGCATGTTGCTTAGGCCATCAGTGACCATACAACATATTTCACTATCACACATGTCTTATTAGTGGATCAAGCTCTCTAAGAGGTGGCTGGATTGCTTAAAAAGATAACTATTACCCCTGCCAGACAGGGGTAATAAAACTTATAGCCCTATTCAGGAATTTATGTGAATTTCAGTGACTTAATGATATCTTCACTTAAGACATGGAAAAGGGCAAAATAAAGACATGAAATAAAGGCTGGTGTTTTATTCTCTGTGCAGCATTTACAGGGTATGCTTGTCTACACATTAACTGTGAACTGCTGCAATCGAAGGAGAACCTTCTCCAGCAATACTGAAGGAGACAGCTTTTGTTAAAGCCACCTTGGTATAAAAATAAAGGGATAGGAAGAAAATTACTCAGGGCAGAAAGCTCACAAAACACCCTGTTTTAGAACAAATACATGGCCAGCCTGATGCAAAGCCAGACAGATGAGGAGGAATGTTATGAATTGAAGTGAGGAGCTGCTGTGCAATGGTTTTACCTTGCAGGGCATAATCCTCCCTTTACAAAGTAATGTAGGCTCCATGTGTTTGAACCTGACTCCTCAGAACTAGATCGATTCCTAGTTGTCAGGTCTTCCTGCTGCCGCCTGTTGTGCAGCCTGTTTCCTTGATTTTCTTTTGTGTTTTGCCTCTCCAACTACAGACCTTGGATGTGCTCTCATATTCCTTACCCGCAGGAGGCAGGACTCTATTCATTGCAAGTATCACCACACGCCGATATATTTAAGTTATGATCTTTAAACCCTGAAACTGCCTTGTTATCTTATCCAGACAAATAACCTTCTAGTACTTATTCTTTCACTATTGCTTTCAGGGAAAACAACACCCGCCCACTTTCCTCTGTTATAACTCTTCCAAGTTCATGCCAAGCATTCAACAGAAAAACTCTTCCCACACATTTGACAACTTCGCGTAAACAAAGCACATCTTATATCACTCCACAGCTATTTTCAACCACTTACTTGCAGCCATCTAGAGAAGAAATGGCAATTCCCATGACACCATATCACCTGATGCGAGGTGATATTTCTATGATATTTCTATCATAGAAATATAGAATGGTTCGGGTTGGAAGGGCCCTTAAAAATCATCTTCATCCAACCCCACTGCCACGGGCACGGACACTTTCCACTAGACCAGGTTGCACAGAGCCCCATCCAACCTGGCCATTTCCAGGAATGAGGCATTCACAGCTTCTCTGGGCAACCCAGTCCTGCACCTCCCCACACATACAGTAAAGAATTTCTTCTTAATATCTAATCTAAACCTGCTCTCTCTCAGTTTGAAGCCATGTATCCCCATACTTGCTTCCCTGCAAATATGGAACTATCTAGCTCTCTAATAGCATTTTATATAATAATTCTTAATCTTCTTTTAAACAAAGTCTACTGGTTGTAATTACCTTCTGGTAAACAGTCTCAGGGAAGCCTACACTAAGTCCAACAAGTACCTTTCTTCTAGCAAACAAATGCAACAGTGTGAGTGCCTCTTTTGGGGTAAAAATGGCGACAACAGCAATTTCTTGTCCTTCTTGGAAATTTGGGTGGTGTTTTCAGCATTTGTGACAGTTATTGACAACTGCTTTACATTATTGTTAATATGAAAACAGAATGAAGTGTTTCTAGATAATTTCTTAGATTTATCTATTTGTAGATAGTTTTCAGATATTAATTGAACATTTCAGAGAAAGCTATTTGCCCATTAAAAAAAAAATCTGTTTGGGTAAAGAACTTTTCAATACACCAAATGGAAAGCCACACCACTATGAGCTAGTCTGAATCATCTCCCACTGATTTTTACTGTATCTTGTTGTTCTGGCATATAGCCCATATTTTACCAGTGAAAAGAAAATAGCATCTTAATCAGTTACATGCATATCATATTGCACATAATAAGATAAAACATCTTGGTGTATATATACACACACACACACACAAACACACACACACACACACACACACACATTATTTTGCTTACATACACTAAAAATGTATACACAAACCTTTGAATTTACCTTAGTGATTTTTCAGAAATGCTATATAAACATGACAAATCAAGAAATCTTCTAAAATGCATATTAAAAGTGCATATGAATTAGTGCTTTAGAAGCGACTTCTCTATGCTCACAGATTTGACAGTGCATTGCCAGGCTTAAATAACAGACGTAAGCTCAATAGTTCGTACATCGGCTAATGCCAACTCACACAGACAGGAATTCAGGGCAATCATCCAGCCCCAAAGGAGGATAGATGTGGAAGAATTTTGCCTGCCAAATTAGTAATGTCTCTGATACAAGCACATGAGGTGACAGAAAGGACACTCCACTGACATGCATCACCTTTACTGGGGTAAAAACTTCCCTGTCAACAAAATTTTCTCTGCCAATTACTTATGTTGCATTTTATACAGGTATGTGGCACAAATTAAAAAAAAAAAAAAAAGTAGAGAAGAAGCAGCACAAGCCAGGGCTCTTAACTTTCTACATAATAAACCAGAATTTCTACATAATGAGGGACATAACTTTCTATATTATGTAACTCCTTCCTCTGACTCTTCAAGATGAATTTTCCTGGAGCTAAGGAATGAGGGTTTGTTTGTTTTTTTTTTCTACTGGAAAAGTGATGCCAAATTCATTGCTGTGTTCATTATCTGTTTTTAAGTAACAGATATTTTAATAATTTGCAGAGAATTTTACTTACGTGTCATTTACTGGGGCCATTGTGATTAAATTGTGCAAACAGTGATGCAAAATGAGAAGATTTATGACATATCCTTCATGTATCAAAAAATTGCACAAGAATGGCTTTTCACATTGTTTTCCTGGGTGTCAAAAGTAAACCAGCCAATCTTATGAATAACTTTTACACAAGATGTTACTGAAAGATTAAAACTGTTGTGATATCCAGGGTGTGAAACTTAACTTAGTTCACTCACAATAAATCTACTTCAAGATGATGTAATCCAGTACTGATTCTCTTAATTGTTTAGCCACAGGCCATAAATGTGTCAGTTCTCTCTTCGTGATTGCTACTGTAGTACAGTGATAAAACCAGTAGAATACAGCGGCTCACTAATGCTTTAGTCACTGGTCACATGCATTGAAGCAGACTAAAAGTTGTTGAAAGGTCGTATTTGCAATTGAAGTCGAAGAAAGAAGGACAGTGTTGGTCTTTGCTTGACAACGCTTTTTGTGAGGAAAGTCTTCCTGATGTCCAATCTAAATCTCCTCTGGCACAGCTTGAGGTCATTTCCTCTCATCCAGTCAACTGTTATCTAGGAGAGGAGGCCAACCCCCACCTGGCTACAACCTCCTTTCATGGAGTTGTAGAGGGTGATAAGGTCACCCCTGAGCCTCCTCCTCTCCCAGCTAAACAATTCCAACTCCTTCAGCTGCTCATAGGCCTTACTCCCTACACCCTTCCTCAGCTCCGTTATGTTCTCTGGACACGCTCCAGCTCCTCAATGTCTTTCTTGTGAAGGGCCCAGAACTGAACGCTGCACTCGATGTGTGGCCTCACCGGTGTCATGTACAGAGGAAGAATCACTTTCCTAATCCTGACCTCTCTCCTCCAATAACATAAACAGATACTATTGAAGAAAACCTAAAATAGACAAAGATGTCTGGGCACAAGGTACACATCCTCAGGATTCACCACAAATGAAAGAATTATAGCTGATGAGGACTATGATCTCAAACTTCTAATGTTTTCCTGCTAACGCAATTATTTCTTTTCCTTGAGGTCTCTTTTTTAATGATAGCTCACAGAGCTAACCAAACCTGTGTGGTGGATGGGAGGGTTTACAGTCTTGAAGTAAAATCTGAGTCCACTGTTATCAGTGTTTCAGTCTGATTGTGCTTGCACAGTATCTTTATGGTGCTCAGGTGTGCACCCACTTCTGTTACCTGCTTAAAAAAAAATCCACAAGGATAAAACTGTGATTTTCAGTATACTACTGCACTGCTGTTCTATGCTTGATCTTTTCAGACTAGTGACATTCCACGAGTAAGAGGTATGGGCTTTTCTTGGAAATAAATCCCAACATTATCTACATCACTGCCAAGCTGGAAGCAAATGATCCTGACTAAGTAGTCATGGATAGGAGATAGTATGGATCAAAGTGGGTTCCTCACTGTGAGGTGCAACAGAAAACTAAGCCATGGTGCCAAACAGGATAACTAACCCATACAACCTCCTATCTCTAAGGTGAAGGGGAGAAAAAAATTCTGACTTCTCAGCAGGGATTGACCTCATGTGATATATGTCAACAACATGCAACTGCTAGTTCTAAAAGTTCATGAAATTTTTAAAACTATATTAAAATGCCTTAATAGAAAAACCATTAAGAGAGTCAACACTGGGAAGTTACACATGAAACCTCATCTTGAAGATAGAGAGAGACTGATGGTGGAACTTAAAAGTCAGAATTCAAATGTCAAGCTATGATGAGCCTACGCTCATCATTCGCTACAAAAATGATGGCATACAACCCAAACTCAAAAACAGATCTGATATTTTAAAAAGGCCAGTTTCATAGTGTGAAAATAATTCTAAGCCAAATCAGACTGAGCAGATAATTTGAACCCAGAAATGGTCACATGAAATGAAAGCTGTTTAGAATGCTTATTTCTAATGCCCAAAAACCCAGTTTTTTCAAATCTAAGAAAAATCTACAGTAATTTTAAGAACAGTTTAAAATTTTAGTATTTAAAGATACTGAAGCTAGGAAATGTATCAAGTTTATGTGAGGAGCAAATAGATGAAAAAAGAAATCAATTGTTGGAAGATTTAAGGATAATTTAAATGAGTTTCAAGACATGCCAGGAACAACAGAGGATCTATAAATCGTATCCGTCACCAATCATGCAGAAGAGGTTGAAAAGTTCAATAAATAATTACTTTCTGCATTTAGGAAATAAAACAGGATAACCTGCTCTGATCAAGTAGGATATAGTACCTCTTCAACAGTATCTCAGGAAGATATTCAATGACAGCTACTACAGGACAGATACTTTTCAGTCAGTATACACACAGCTAACTCATAGCTGAGAGTTTTATGATAGCCTAGCAGTTCCTTGCTCAATTAATACTGATCTTTAATGTATCTCTGAACCGCAGAGAAGTTCCAGAAAACTGGATGAAAACCAGTACAATACCAGTATTCAACAAACAGCAATGAAATAACCTAGGCAGCTCCGACAACAAGATATTGGCCCTAGATCCAATAATGGGATGGTCATTACAGGATTTTTATTAATAAGAAATGAAAGGAGGACAATGTAATCAATGCTAGCCAATATAGCTCAATATCTGATAAAGGGTGTGCTGATGAAGCTTTTGTAAAGCAACAAATATTTGGATTCTAAAATAATATAGACAGAAATTCAGCATGGCCCTAACAAAGAAGGTCTCAAAATGGAAGTTACTATATTGAGAACATGTATTTTTCCTGAGATCCCAGGGTGGTATATTTTTGACCTTATTTCATTTAACATCTTCATCTGGAAACATAAAATCATTACAGATATAATTTGCAGATAACATAAAAGCTGATGTCAGGGATAATCATGAAGAATACAGTTCAATGGTACAGTGTGGTCTGGATTCCTTGATAATCCAGATGCATGAAAGCAATTTGTGGTTCATACCACCAGATGTAAATGTAAACTCACACACCCAGGATAAAAGAACTCTGTGAACACTTCTGTGGTGGGAGACTCAGTACTTCGAAGGGTTGATGTGTTCCTATTTGTGGCCAGAGAATATTGCCTGCAAAAAGGCATTACACTTCCTTCCTGGTTAATATGGCTGCTAGTAAATACTGGTGTAAGTGCTGAGGTCTGTACTTCAAGATGTTTCAAAGAACAATTATGAAAGTCAATAAAAACCTGTTTAACAAAGAACAAAAAGGAGACCTAATAATTTTGCTTATAAAACAGAAGGTGAGAAGGAAGCGCACTGAGAACATACAATAACCTACTTGGGGAAAAAAACCCTGGTAATAGAGGTTCCTAATTGGAAAGGCAAAGTTTTAAAAGATTCATTGGCTGACAGCTGAAATTAACAAAAAATGACAAAAATATCAAATATAAATTTTCCAGTAATGAGACAGTAACTGCCAATTATTTTGGTGGCTTGTATGTCATTGAAAATTTCATTAACTTTTTTGGAGATGCTTTGACTTTCTTCAAACAAAATTCAGGAAATTCTCGGTCTTAGAGGTTTAAACAGGGAACTGAACTGACTGGCCACAAAAGTTCTCTAAAAACATTAACACATTTGAAAGCAGCAAGGTCCAGAAAGCAGAACTCCAGATTAATAGAGAGAATAACCCACTGCTCTTAGCACTGTCCCTGATAGGTGGCATTGACTCAGTCAATTCAATGTTCTGGTCCCACATTTCCTTTCATCATTTGGAGACAACAGTGCTTGTAAAATATTATATATGTACAATTTTCTTATTTATGTTCAATATTCTGGCCTCATATAAATAGTGGAATTGATCCAAAATGCAGCATCTAATTTCCTCAAAATCAATACTTCTATTAAAAATAACAGGCTTCTATTAAAATGGCCTGGGAGGGAATGCATGTTTTACCCAGCCTCCAGAAGTAACTCTTTAATGAATTTTTTGGAGTGGACCAAAGCAATTCAGCAGATTATTCTTTCCTCTTTCTCTAGTGGCCAAAATCTCCAATAAATAAGTTTATTTTTCTCAGTAATATTCATTACTTATCCGCTAAACTGGAAAGTACCTTGCACAAATAGAAGTCTAATTGCTTACTAGACAAATTACTTTAATATCACCTTTTATTTTAGAGATTTACAACTTATTTACACCTATAAAACAAGAGAACTAAGGCAGATGCCAAGACCATTCTGATCTTCAAAACTGTACTCATCACAGGCTGGTTGCCTCTGACTATCGTCACATCAAATTTATGATTAAGTCTTTAAGACCATGGCATAAAATATTTCAAATATCAGATTAGAAAAAATTAGGATGATTCTAATGTAAAAGTTATCACTCAGAAACATGCAACACCTAAAGCCTAATTTTACTATGATAGATGTCCCAAATCTTTGTTTGCTTTTTTTCCTGATCTGGGTATCATCACTTTTCGCAGCTATGACGAAATATTTCCCACAGAAAAATAATATTGTTGCCTGGAATATTATTTGATATAATTTAAATGGTAGTCAATCTCCTCTGTATTATACTGCTTGTGGTTCTTTGAATAATGGCTAAAAGCTCCAGGTGATTGGTCATTTCTCTTTTTTCTTTAAATCACCATACTTTAAAAAGATGAAGAATTCTTACTGAGAGAAAATAGTAGTTGAGAATATAAAATTTAAATAAATAGCACCGTTTTCAATTGAACGCTTGACATCAAGATCTAAATACAGGGTAAGTACCTAATCTGGTGAATAAACATGGGTTTAGATGTAGGAGTTTAACCTTAGGTATTCAGAAGGAAATATTCTAGCCATTTCCTTTAAATGCTGAGTATTTAATATTAACACATATTAAAAGTTACAGACACACTAATTTTAACACCTACATGTTGACAGCTTCAATTGATTTCTAGTAACAGTTTGGATTTTGTTTACATTAAGGTACAAATTTAAAGACAACTAGCTTACTTCGCTTTTATTTCTTTAGCTTCTTTTACAATAGAGTAGCAGACAATCCACTAAAGAGAAATATCTTTAAAGTATCACATAGTTTTAAAAGAACAGTCTCATCATGACTCTCTTGCTTTAATAGCCTAAGGCAGTTTAATTATGGCAGGCATCATCTTAATTCCTGTCCCTTTCTCTTCTTTCCCTTTTTCCACATCTATCACAATCCATTTGAATCAGAATCAAAGACTACAAAATGTTTACAAGATTGTACAAGCTGAATACACCTTTCCTAATCTGAAATGGTCTCAAAACCAGTGTAATGTTTGTACAGGTGGGATTGGAACTTGCCATCCAGGGCTTTGGAAATCAAACACTGAATAAATTCTTAAATTTCCTAAGTGCTTTATGTTATCAATAACCACAAGAAACAATGTCACTTCATACAGATCAAACATAGTTAAAGGCATTTTTCAGCAACAACTGCTTAGAGCAGCAAAAAAAAAAGAGAGAGAGGAAAGGTAGGCAGAATCACTGAGAGCTGTATTGCTGAACTCTGCAAAAGGCTCCTTCAAATAAATATTTCAAACCTTTATATGAATATTTTAAGCATGACAACTACACATAAACACACAGCCAAAGTGCTCAAATCCACTCAAGAAAGACTATTAAGTCATCAACCTGCTCCTGACAGGATCCACTGAATATGGCAACAGTGAGAAGTCAGGAGACAGTTGGAATCATTTCAAGACTGCTAATTTAACTTGTCTTAAAACCAACCAATGCTCAACGTGTCATCATCAATGTCATCTCATCGCAGTCTGAAAAGCCTTTGACCTAAAGCAAAAAGGTCCCCAAGTGCCACCCTTCTTGTCTACTGGTTGAAAATCTAATTGGTTCTGCTGACAGGCTTGGGAATTGGTAGGAAGGCTGTTCAGTTAATCTCCAAGGGCCAGCAAAGAGCTCAGTATCCATCTCTGAGCTTTGCTCCCTGGCTGTCGTGAAATGACTCTGATGGTAGTGCAAGCTCTTATGCTTCAGCTGTCTTCTGACTTCTGTTAAGTCAAATCCAATAAAGTTTGTCACTCAATAATCTGAGAGCTACCCAACAAAACCTCTTTGATCAATAACAGCTTGCCTGCTTGCACTGAGGAAGGTGACCTATTAAAGATTAAAAACACACCTGCTGCTTGCAGCACAGAACATCTTTTTTTACTTTTACATAAAAATTCATCCTGTAAAATGAGTTTAACCACTACAACTATATATAAATATTACATGCCAGGAAGCTAAATAAGATTAAAAAAATATTTTAGCTATATTACAGTGATTTTATTAAATTTGAGTCACTGCTTTTCTTAGAATCAGAAAGACCTCATCCAAAAGGCCTCTCACTACCCACTTGTAACTTTTACTTTAGACACCTCTGTACATTCTTCTTTGTTTTAAATTTTCTGCCTGCTAATAAATAATTTTATTTTGTCACTAAAACAGCTCTCTTCTAGTGACAGTCCAGTAATCTAATTTGTTTCTGCCTATTTGCTTATGCCAAACACAAATATTCATGTTGCCAGGAAATGCAATTTAAAATTTTAATTATGGACATCTTCCCCTCTGTTTGAGAAATTTTCTTGAACTGTAGATACACTTCATCAGAGGTTATGATCAACAAGTGCTTTACAAAGCCCTGAGAAAGAAAAGCTAGGCTGATTGTTGTTGTTGTTAAATTTATTCTAAATGATCAGGTATTAATTGAGCTACCTTATATGATATTTTACATAAAACAGGAGAAGGATATAGGCAAACAAAGAATGTAGTTAAAGGTGTAGTACTCATTAATAAATTCCTGAAGGAGCAAATCATAAACAATAAACTCGACTGACTGAACCGTCAGTGCCTGTTTGGAATGGGTTATCCATCTCCGAGAAAATCACAGAGACCCTCAGAGCAGTAAATTCAAGATACATGAGGTAAGCAGTGGATCTGTTGATTGTCGTGATTTGTTTAACCTGGTGTCCTTCAGGCATCCATTTAAAGGAGTAAATAGCAGCTAGAGAGTGACATGACATGACATTTTAAAGCAACTAGGAGATACAGATCTGTATCTTCAATCAAAATTAAATAAATATTTGTCTCTAAATTCCCCGAATTGTTAAAAAAAGAAAACAAGACCACAGTTCTGGAAAATATAAATATTTGTTAGGGTTTACACTATCATTAGTTACTACTTCCCAATAAAGTAAAATACTAGTCTATGGATGCTGACACTATATGAACATGAAACAAGAACTACACATTAGGTAAACCTACTTAGTATCTGCAAAGCAGTCTGAAAGTACAAACTGAGACAATCAGACACCAATTACCATATATAAATCCCCTACTGTGAACATCCGAGGCACTCAGTAAAGACTACCTGTAGTCAAAGCGCTTCTGCAGCTTTGCAAGGCTTCTCTCCTTGCTGCTCCTGAAGGGGCCCAACAGGTAGGTGTCACACTGTACACTGCTTTGTTGTCAGTCAAGGCTCTTTTTTGCAACAAGCCTCTGAGCTGTCAGAAACACTTGCCTGTCCAGAAACATTAAATGCACTCTAATAAGGACAAAGCCTGGGGTGTGGGTAGAGACACCATCCAACAGGGCCTCCAAAAAATGTCAACTACACAGACTGAACTTTGAGTAGTAGATTCCCAGAAAACCCAACCTAAACCACCAAAACCCCACAACCTAAGGCATAGATAAATGCAAGTGACAATCAAAAAATGTCTTGATCATTACAGTCGTGAAGTCTCTTGTAGAAAACAAATCTGTTAGAGAGTCACATCTTGGTGTTACAAGTTTAACAGGAGATAATGAAGACAGATGCTTTTATTATACATTATAAAACATGTGCATTGTCTACAGAATATCCTAAAAAATACATATATTAGAATCTAACAAGAACTGCACAGAAACTTCAGCTCAATAAACCGTGCCAGTTACTCATCAATTCAGTGAGTGCAGTCACTTGCACTTCCTCTGCTGGGCTTTCAGGAGGAGACATCAGAGAATATCTTCACCTTTCCCCACTATCCAAAACTGCCAGCAGCCTACACCAAAATCACTCTTCTTCTGCATGACCCTGTAAGTATCTGTGAGGAAAGGAGTAAGAGGCATCAGAAGACTGATATGGGAAAGACACAAAAGATCTGTATAACTATTCCCTTTGCACTGAGCCTTTCCATTTCACACATTTCTAGAAGCCAGAAGTGGCCAGCTTGGCTTCTGCTTTTGAGAAAGTGTTGGTATTTATCAGGTAAACACATACCATTTTCATGCTGCTAATTAATCAGTGTTTTCTTTTCCATGTTGTAAAGCCAGAATTGTGCTAGGCTTCTAACATATCACAACACTTCAGAACTTATTTATGCCCTGGGGACTCATCAAGGGTCTGTGCCCACGGGATCCCTTTCTGAAGTAGTTCAGTGGTGTGTAGTTATTGATGAAGATAACTATAATGAGAAAGTGGAAGCTTAAGGTAGCTAGATGTCTTTTTTGAACACTGGATGGTATCAATGTCTGCATGATTTGATAGCTGGTAGATTACATTACTTCATTTTCTCCTTCATAAGAAATAACTGCTATTCATAAATACCTATTTGTGGCCTGATTTGCAAAGTTGCATGGCACTTGTAGTTAAGTAAGAGGAAGCTAGACAAAGACCAAATAAAGTGTTGTGGAATGCTAAGTAGCTTAAAAAAACACACCTTACACATGTCAATTTGGGCATTCAAAATATAGGCTGGCACTTTTCTCTGTGGCTCATTCCTCTTTTAATAATGTCATCTCACCTCACAGGGGCTTTGTGAAAATTAATTAATTACGGTTTGTGAGGCATTCAGATGCTAATGATAGCTACAATGGAAAGAAAGCCTATGGAGAAATTAATAGTTTTGAATTCAATGTAATGATTGAATGTGAACACCACATGTGAGTCACATATTGGCCAATAAGAGTAACAGAAAACATGAATAGCTGCTCATTCACTGATCTCTGTTACTATGTACACTGAATGAGAAAGGAGTCCTGTGGTAAAAACCATAATATATATATGTAGATAAATAAAAACAGTACTTCAGTACATAAACCTGAAATGCTGAGGTGATAGGTAACAAGCAAACAGAATTGTCTAACTTCTCAGCTTTTGAACATTAAATTTTGTAAACACTTAAATTCTCAATAAAAGAGCAAATTTTAAAAAATGAAAAAATACCTGAAAGACAATTTTTTTTGTTGTTTAACAACCAGACAGCTGTCTCTGCAACATCAAAACCCATACCTGTAAGAAGTGCTGGGCTAGTCAGTAGAATTCAGACATTTGCTGAGAACAGAGGAATGCCAGGTGCAGGTGATAAATTGAGAAACAAGGCCCTGAACTTCATCATGCAAGGCGTGATCCTGTAGAGTGACATAAGGTGTCCACGGCTGACTCTATCTCAGTGTAGGACACAGTCAAAGACACACACAAAGACAGACACAGAGCTCCCCCACCTCAATGGGAAGACGGTCCTACAGAGCAGCACATTCAGATCCATTTAAATAAAGCTTCCATGTAGCTTACATGAGCAAATATTAGAAATTATTTTGCAGATTACTAGATGCTTTGTACGTCGAACAAACTACAGTCTGTAAGGCCAATTCATGCAACCTGTTACATCAGTGTACAGGTGGAGTATCTGCATGGTAATTCTTCACATCTTCTTAGCAGCAATCAGAAGCTGAATTTGGCCTTATTTGATTCACTGAGAAACATTATTAAAAATTAACACCATATTTGCAAAATGGATATCTTTCGTTGAAGTCGAGACATGGACAGGCTGAAGCAAACACTTCAGGGTCTGGGCTTGTCTTGGTTTGAAAGAAGACAGGTATCTGCTAAAGAGAGGCAGGGCCTCTCTTGGGATGGATAATTCAAATCCCCTTCTCTCAAATTATTATAATTTAGAAAATTAAAACGGCTCTCAGGCAGAGATATGGGGATAGGAATAACAGTTCTTTACTGATAGGTATAACAAGGCAAACAAACAACGACAACTACAGCAATTAATAGCGAAAACAGAACCAGGGACCTTGACGGAGCTTGGTCCCACAAAACCCGGGGCAGTCTGGTCTCTGGGGACTCCAAAAAAAAAGTACTAAGCTGGAACGGTGGGGGATCCCGGGCTGGTGGATCGGATGAAGTTCGGAGCTCTGTCGGTGGTCACTGGGGGGCAGGGATGTTTGGCAGGGAGGCCAGTGCGGGCCCGCGGTGCAGAGCAGCTCTAAAACAGCGCCGAGGCAGTGGGACAGGGCTGAGACAGCTCCAGCAGGGCAGCAAAGGAGGAATCAGGATCTTCCTGGGCACACGAGCAGATGATGGCAGCTCTCCCCAGGATCAGATCCCGGTGGTGCCAGTGAGAAGCTCACGCAGCAACGGCAGCCCCCTCTTCTCCCGATGCAGACCACACCAAAAGTGAAGCTGCCCTCCAGCCCCGTCTTTCTCCCCCCACCCCCCCCACCCCCGGGGGGGAACTCCCGGAGACAAAGGGTGTAGCCAAGTGCCAGCCTCCACGCAGCCTCCATGCTTTGTTTCACCTGAGCACTGATAAGTACCCAGCAATTAGTTGCCTTGCAACTCTTGGGAAAAAATTCTATAGGTGAAAAAAATAAACAAGTCTAACCCCCAACAGGGCTCTTTTGACATGACTTAATATTGTCATTGTCCTGTTGTTACTTATGTTATGATGGCAGCAAAATTATGAAAAAAAACCCCCAAGTGATTTCTCATGTTCAGTTTTAAGAAGATGCCTGGTCAAAAGACTGTTCTAATTTTAACACTCTTCATACACCCAGTTTGGTATGTGCAGAGCAGGATTCTTATTTGCGCAATTTGCACTATTCCCCCTCTACAGATGCTTCCCTAATGAGAAGACTTCAGTCTAGAAATGAGTTTTCATTTTCTTGTATATAATATGGACACAATAAAATCACACCGTACTCTGGCTGAGATCTTGGTGATCTACTTTGATTTCAGGAACATAGATAATTTCCTCTGACCCATGTACTCTTAATGCAGTATAATTTCAAAGGTCCGTCTCATATTGATTTTAATATTGCATATTTGTTCTTCTAGCTTCTTTTGTCTTTGATCAAGGTTAACTATCCTAGTCATATTTTCAAGGTTTCCTTTTCTAACATTTTTATTTGTAAACATTTAATTAAAATAATTAGACGAGGTTAAGATAGTGCAATAAGTAATATCAAAATCTCAAAAATCTCTCATGGAGAGAGCAAAAACACTTAGAGTGTGTATTTGAGAGATGAGAGAAACAATTAATTACATAGATAATGCTTATCTCAAATTTCTATTCACCATTTCTAGTAATAGAAGAACAAAAGGATATGCAATGAAATTGAGAGATAATAAATTTCAAATCTGATATCAAAGGAACGTGTTTCTAGGAAGAAAAAACCCTACACCAAACAAATTATGAAATTGCTATATGAAATACAGGGTTTATAGACAGCATGAAGTCTTCCAAGTTGTTCCAGACCCCTACTTAAACAATACATAATATACAAAATATACAATATATAAAATATACAGAAGAACATCTGGACTCAGTCAGACCAGAGACTCATCATCTAGACTATCTGATCTGCGAGAGTAACAAGTACACACTGATATCACTCATACATCAGGTCAAAATTGCAATGAACTGAAGCTGTATTCACATCTTTAAATGGTCATTCCTGATGGACTTTTCTTTTATGGAATTGCCCACCACATTTTGAATCAATACACAATTTCAGGCTTAAAAAATAACTTAGGTCAATAAATTCTGTATTGCCTGCTGGCTTTATTAGGGATATCTCCCTATCCTTTATATTATTCTTATTTTTATTCTTTACAAAAACCAAATGTGCTTCATCTTCTCCTCATTCATTATTTACATTCCTACACCACCCCCCACCATTCTGTTCTTTTTGAACTGTGGGATCCTAACTCTAACTACTCCATCATGTAGAAACTCTTCTGTTATCCCAGTAATCCACATTTTTCTTCTCTGTGCCTCTTCTCATTTTCTTACGTCCCTTCTGAGAATGAGACAGAGACTGTATGAAGTGCTTAAGAGACAGGTTTATCATGCAGAATAGTAATCTGATTTCTAGCACTGCTTGCTCTTTCCAACATCACCAAGCATCTGCCAATGTTTTCTTCATGTTAGTTTTACGTGTTCCAGAGCCCAGCAAAGCATATACACATTCTGAGATGTATTTTCCATGAATGTTCCTTTGTATTTATGGATATTTAATGTAACCCATAATTTTATCAACTAGTCATTCAGCACCATGAGTTCCCACTCATGAAAGTGTAACTCAGAGTATTCATCTCTGGTGGATTCTGATACTAATTCCTGTCACTATGAAAACCAATCACTTTATTCTAATCCTTTGCTTCCTACCATCAGGTACAAATTCAAAAGACCTCCTTTTTACATCATTACAAACTGGCTAACTGGCCCTTAATTCTCCAGTTTAAAATACTGATCAGCCTCCAACTCCATGACTCACTTCTTCTAAGAGTTCAGTGATGGAGCACATCTGGTCTTGAATAAGGAAGGTCTTTGAATTTCAGTTTGGCGAAGATTTGGACCTGAAATTTATCATTACATTAGTTATTCCATTGGGGTTTTGTCCCCATATTCAGTACCATTGTACTTCCAAAAAAATGCACAAAATTCTTCCTCTTCTGATGTGTGCTACAAACTAATTTTGCAAGTTCATCCTAGAAAAATTCTACAACTCTCTCCCTTACTCTCAAGTCACAGCTGACTTCATTAAATAGCTCTGTTTACCCGAGTTTGCATTTTAAAATCAATTACTTAGGAACCAAAATACTTTTATCTCCCCATTTAATCTGAACTGAATGAATGAGATTATTTGCTATAATCAGCTCTTCTATGACAGACTTACAGTAAACAAGTCTCAAACGGCATCAGATCTTGCTGACCCAGTGACAGCGTGATGAAGTCTGTTAGCTATCACATGCAGACACAGAGAGAAAAAATGCTAGGGATTCTGACAAAAGAGAAAGCAGGATCTACAATAACAACACAAGTCCCAGCAGCATTGAGCTCTCCAATCATAGCCAGACTCACAAATGACATGGGAAGTCACTGCATGGCAGATTTACAGTGCCACCTGAACGGAGCTTCTTTTATCATTTTTCCGAAAATTTATTTGGCTATATCAGATTTTTGCAAGTATCTCTCTCTATTTCTGTAAAATGTAGAATTTTCAGGAGGAGGATTTGCATAATCACACATGAAAAAAAAGCAATAATTTTTATTAAAGGCTCTTGTAAAACATTACTCTACATTAGCTCATTTTCATCACTGCAATTCACGTTTTAGATTAGCCTTTAACTAAATTGTTCATCTTATGACTGCTATAACATTTTCCTGTCTATTTTTCTAAGATACTATATGCATTGCTGAACACCATTTAGAAGAACTTGTGTGCTCCTTCAGTTTAGAATCAGTCACAGGAACTGTACAGCCCTCCACCAGTCACTTCCCACATTCCATTCTCTGAAGCTCTTCCATATTTCTAACCTCAGCTCTTAAAGGAGATTATTCCAGACATTGAAGTAAGTTCTGTACATTGAAAAAAAAATATCCTCATTTTGCCAAAAGTTGAGTTTTACAGACTTGCAGAATATTGCAACTTTTTCCCATGCCTCTGACCTCTCCTTACTTCATTGTACCTCAATCACCTCTGTGGACTGAAATATATTCACTGAAAATCAACCAAGCCCAGCACCTTGTTTTCCCAGCTTTGTTTGAGCAGCTTTTATCTATTCTATCAATAAATGTGTTACCTGGGATTCTCTCCTTTCCTACAACAACCTTATGTAAAATAGTCTGCACGTCCAAACAAGTCTATCAATTTAGCCTAAAATGGAATCTCAGAGTCTTGACCAGGTCCTGTCAGCCACTCCCAGAGCCCTGACTCTTTCTGGTGTGCAGGTCACTGCCACAGTATACAACAAAAGGTTTTCCCAGCGGTGCTCTCTGGAATTACAGGAAGGATTAAAGCAGTTATGGGCAACAGGAAAAATGATCCTTCAGCTTTCAGTCGGTGTGATGTACTTATAAGTGAAAAGATGAGTAAAGCTGAAATGTTTCAACTTGACAGTGGCACTCTTGGAAAACCTTTAAGTTGGAATTCATAAAAATAACCAACTCATAATAATAGCAAAAGCCTTGCTTATAGGGTTTTGTAAAGAAATGCTTTAGCTCCATTTAAAAGCCTTTAGAATAGTGCCACTGGTGACACTATTTACAGGCCAGATGGACTGCTGCCATTTTAAATTTTTTTTGCTGCCACGCCAATAAAAACAGGTCTCCTAGTGCAAAGTAGGAAAAAGAGTTACAAAACTACTTCTATTAATCAAAATTTAGTGTTTGGGTCCGCCTCATGTAAGAAAATGAAAGAGAGCAAGAAATACTCAAGACTTTACAACTCACATTTCAGCTATAATTTTGAAATGCTTTGTGAAGATTTTTATTTCACAAATGCCAATTATCTTCCCAAATACTAATGCATTTTCTCAAAATCAGATAGAACTGTAATCTGTCTCACAGCAGAAATAAATGCAGCAATAATTTGGGACTGTTGAAGTACATCAAAATCAGCCATGGCCCATCTAGCAAAAGCAACCAAAGAATCCCAGGGAAAGTAAAGAATGAATGTTCACAGAAAACAAACAAACAAACAATAAACACCCCCACCAAAAAAAGGCAAAAACCAAACAAAAAAAATCCCCCAAACCAATAAAAAAAAAAAAAAAACAAACAAAAAAACAAGAGAAGTATGTCATTTACTACAGTCAAATATTTAAGTAGACAGTTTACATTCCAGCATATTATTGCCCTCCTGCTTATTCTTCTCTCTTTGAATGCTTATGCTCATAAACCAAGCCCATGTATAAATAACACTGGTTTTTACACATGTATAACAAGTATCTGTTTGTGCCTTTTTATAAGTACAGAGCTTTTACACACTACATTCTTACAGCATTAATAGACTGAAACAGAAGGAAACTCTTAAGATGCACACGGTTTGTGTTTCATCTTTACATTTCATCAGGAGAAATGAAATTGATCTGAAAGAAAACACTGGAAAAGAAAGAGCAAAGTAGCCACCACCATATACCTAATGATTAATTATTTTACAAACTTTCATCACAACAACTTCCAGTTCCTCTGACCTAGTGGTCCCTCTGGGTCAGACCAAAGGTCCATGCAGACCAGCACCTTGTTTTCAGTATTGGCTAAAGAAAATAAATCACAAGAGATGACAATAAGACAAAATCAGGCATTTCCTAAAACATATTCCCGACTCCATAAAATGCAGCTCAGCAGGCTCCTGAGAGAGCTGTGTTGTCCTATCATGATGCTTTGTAAAGATTCTTTTTATTTATGAATCGCCCTTTCTTGGGATAAGGTGGTTAGAATGCAGTACAGGTGGAATAATTCCTAAGTAGAGAAAAACATCCCTTACCAACAAAAGACTCCCAAAAGCCACCAACAAAACCCAACCAATTGCCTCCCCCAACTCATTTTGTATGATTTTAACAGTTAATCAAATAATGGTTGTCTAATTCAATCTGTTCAACTGATTATCCAGTGCAGATTTAACTTTCTGTCACGTCAGAGGGCTACAAAAGTCTTGACTTAGTAATGTAATGAGCTGCAAGAGCCACAGCTAAAGATACCTTTGTAAGACAATATGTCTGAGTTAAAAATACAGCAGAACTCAGGAATATGTCAAAAGGCATACAATTAATGGTTACAAAAATTCCACAAGTACTCTGAGAGGATTTGAGGGCTTTTTTCCCTCCGCTTCAGTACTATCAAGAGATTAGTTATGTGACTTACATCTTGTCAAACTGAAAACCTTTAAATGGACTTTTGAAATCAAAATATTTGACTATGTACTCCATCAAAATAGGAGAGAATATTCTACTTACTTTACATCCCTTAAAAAGTAATGTAATAGACCAATAAGAAGATCTCACTTCAGTAATTTTTTAATTGATACATCTCTCTGTTGCCCACAAAATGCAAAACTGAAACTGAAGACTTTCTTGATTCTACTTTAACCACCACTTTTTTTTCCCTTTTAATTTTCTTAGACCCATCATGTTAATGCAAAAGTGACAATATAAATAAAATTATTTTGGATAAATTACCCAGTAAAAACTAGTAGAAACTGAGCAAGTAAAAGAAATTCTGAAGTTTATTATAATTAGTCTAGATGAAATGTTTACAGTATAAGAAAGGTAAGAAAACTTTGAACAGTATAAATCAGCATGTGATCTCATTGCTTTTTTATTATTATTTTTATCTCATATATACTGGATTTCCGTAAAGAACTGTGAGCTTCATTCTAAGCCTTATTCAGAGCAAATGTGAGCTATTGTGAAAGTTACATGCTGTTCAGCCCGACCCTTGCATTATGTGAAACAACCAGGCAGCCACAGGATGAAACCACTGAGACAGTTAATGTAATATAAAATTAAACTTCAAATGTGGAGGATAAAGAAATGAAATTATTCATTCAACAGTTACAGTACTTTTTCACTAAAGTCTGAAATGGAAAAAACTGTTGCTTTACGGGAGAATCTGCAAAAGTCAAATGATGAAATTCAGAACTAAAAAGGACTTAATAATTATGACCTCATCAATATTTTATTAAATATATTGATG
Organism: Acrocephalus scirpaceus scirpaceus; assembly: GCA_910950805.1. Classification (NCBI taxonomy): domain Eukaryota; kingdom Metazoa; phylum Chordata; class Aves; order Passeriformes; family Sylviidae; genus Acrocephalus; species Acrocephalus scirpaceus. The sequence continues at coordinate 26,301,237 of OU383775.1, read as the reverse complement.
TTGCATAAATTAGATAAATAAAATTGAGAAAACAAGATTAGAGTTGCAACTTTTAATATTCAAAAGGAGATACTTGAACTCTAGAACTGATTTCATTCTAGCATACATCTTTAGAGAATATTGAGCTTCCCAGTAACAAAGAGGTGGTCATCTTTGCTCAGAGAATTTTCCTGAGATCATTCAGTGTATCAACCTACCTGTGAAAATATTTTGTGGCAGTTGCTTAAGAAATTTGACATTTACTCCCATGCAGAGAAGAAAAATAATGGCTGATGTTCTGACTTGCTTGATATCACTCTTGTGATAACGAAAAAGCAGCTTTCTCATATTGTTATGGTTTGCCTCAAGCAAACATTTTAGTTATATCTTTTGATACTATATCCTTATTTTTTTTTCAGAGTGGAAATATTTAATCAGCCTTTCCAAAATGCAAGAGATGAAAAATTCCTTTGCAATAAAAATCATCATGTTAAGATTTTTTTTCCCATACAGAACTCTATCTGAAGAACCTCACTCCGAGTCTTAATACAGTTTTACTCCCAGATTTGCAAATAAGACCTCTCCACGTAGATTTCAATCTTTAAATCTCAAAAGAGCTGAAAGATCAACATATCAAAATCAACATAATTTAGATGAGTTAATGAGATTACGGAGGACCCTAAAATATTTCATAAAAATGCTATAATTTTCCATGTTCCAAATTCTTGGAAAATATTGTGAGACAAAAATGAGACAAAAACTGTTACGGTTTTGTACTGAACACAGCTAACTCATGTTATTTTGGACTCTGATGATTCCTGTGAAAAATAAAAGTGTTTTGCCATGTTCCAAAGCTGCCTTCATAAAACCAAAAAGACCAGATCTCAGTTTGAAAACCAAGTAAGTTAGAATCAAAACATCAGGGGTTTGTCTACTTGCCTTCCAGGGCAGCAATTGGTGGTTAAGCCCAGCAGACAGTCTTGGGAAGGACTGGACGCTACTGAACACACGGTGCCACCACCACTGACTTTACACATGGGATTCCTGGAAATCTCCCTTTCTGGATCATTTTGTTCAGGTAAATTTTACTGTCTATAAAATAACTGCAAGCAGTCTATAAACAACTAAAAGCACAAATCAATATTTGCTTGCTAATGCATATAATACATAACAGGTGTTACAAGCTACCACTATATGAATTAATTTGTCACCACCCTTTCTCTGTTGAACCTTCACTAGCCATAAAAACACCAAGTGTGGCAGGAAACCTTCAATACTCCTGGAATACTTGATGCTCCTGAATCATCGTCTCTTCTTCTTGAATCCTTCTACTGTTTCAGTCATTCATCCATCTCACATTTTAACTTCAGTATCTCATGATTTTACAGAATCTCAAATCTCCTTCTCACAACCTGGTTTTCAAGGAAGTCTGAGCCAATGTGATGGATCTCTACTATATTAAAATATGCCTTCAGTCACAGAAATATGAATTTCTGGCAGAAGAGTAATACGAATATGCTGCAGAACTTAACAACATTCCAAGAGGATTAAGAGATTCATAAAACTGTTATCCTGCCCTCTAATTAGGCCACTAAGTCACCAGCTAAGAATTGCTTTTTCTTGTAGAATGGTTTATAATAGCAAGATCTTGAAAAACCTTCATTTTCCCTAATAAGCCAGCGACTACTATTATTGCTCTTACAAATAATGTATATTTTTATTTCTTGAAAGACCTATGTGTTTATTGAAGATGCTAATCAAAACACAAACCTCTATGTGTGGATGACTATATTTACTTTCTTCACTTCATGACACAGTTTATATCTATTTTAACATGGTTTCTGATATATGTATTTTCTCTTTCGTAGTCAAGCCATCGTTCCACAGAAGTGCTTATTGTCCTTCATTCTTCATTTTGCTTTATTTCTCATCTGGCATATTATTTACCTTCTCTGTTCATAGTACACTCTGTTCATGATACATATCTACAAAGCAAGAAATGTCAATTTCACATTGAGGTTTTTTCCTTATATTTGCAAAATTGTTATTTCACTGGGTTTAAATATAATGCTGTTTTGCAAAGGCTCCCTTTCTTGGGCAATTATTCTAGAAGTTACAGTAATACCATCATTGTGCACTTGCAGCGAGCCATTTGCATTCTTTCTTTTTAAAGGTAGATCCATTGTTTCTCACAATTAAATAAAGGTCAAAAATGTATGTTCAAAGCTATATGGAACCATCTATAGATTTTTCAGCATAACAATAATTAGCTTATGTTTTTACAGCACTTTTGAAGTGCAAATTGCTGTGTAAGTGCTCAGTATTCTTATCATGGCTTCAGCAGGACTTGGCAATTAATATAAAACTGCTGGTCATCCAAATACAATTACTTGCTGTGAGCAGGTGGTTTAAATACAATGCACAGGTAATGACTGACCTTTACAATACAATGGTACACTCACCACCAGAGAGCACAGTACATTAGCCAAGCACAGGTAGCTTTACTAAGGGATGTAAAAGTATTCATGGTTTCTACATCACCTCTTGTCATTTGAGTCAGGAGGGCTTTCCCTCTGCTAATAACGATACTGCAAATCTCCTTTCTAATTGCCCTGTACACTAATAACCTTTACTGCTGTAAAAGTTCCAATATGAACTTTACATAGGAGATTTACTGAACTGATATACAGTTTACTGACTACTATCTCTCACACACATTTACCTGCATTATTACTTAGTTTCTTCATAGTAATGCTACAGATAAAAAAAAACAAACAAGGGAGTAGTTTACAAAATTACTCATCCCAAGAGTGGTCAATTGGTCTGAGTTTTAAAGGTATGTATTTAGAAGCAGTGATTAGTTTGGTCTTCCTTGTTACCAGAAGGCAAAGGTTGTGTTTGAATTTTATCAATATCTTACAGCCTGGAAAGTAGAATTCTTGAATGACCAATGAAAAACATTGTGCTTACACATTCTATACCTATCAATGGATGTCATACATGATTATTTGAAATGTTTGGCAACTCTACAATATCTTTACTTATATTGAAAAAGGAAAATAACCTGAAGGAAAGCCAAGGAACACTGCTGCACATGATTTTCAGTTTCACTACACACTGACACCTGCATTCAACCATATCCACAGTAAAGAAGGATGCCATTTATCTTTTATAATAATATGGAGTTCTCTGTCAGAGTAGGGTCACTGAAATGAGTAATAATCCCACCACTGTCTAAGGTACAACCAGCAGGGTCCAGGTCAACAGGCAAGCAGACAATAATTTGCCCAACAACACTGAATTTCATCTGCCCGCAGCCTCTATCTACTGATTATACAATCGATACACCTCAGATGAGAAGAGCTAACAACTGACCGGGGCAGATCAATGCTAGCAAATAAGCGCTTCATGACAAAAACTTTGATAATTACCATTCTGAAGCCGTGTAAATGTTGTTTCTATTGTAACGACATTCATGATGATACTGCTATGATTGCACTGTTATTATAGGTTTAATGTTAGGCAATCAAGCTGCAGTGGTCTAGGTATCAACAAACAGCATCAAAAGAAAACATCAAATTGTCCCTATTCTTCTGACATTGTAGCTGCGACATTTTTCTATGTTAGTGGCCACAAATGAACAATAATAAGTGACAATTCAGTGAAAAACACTATTTTCACAGCTTACAAAAGTCACACAATATAGATTGATACAAGTATGATTATTTCTAGACCCAGAAGTGAAGGCACACCCACTTAAACCAGAGGATTAAAATGAATTCAGCATTGTGCTCTTTGTTTCCATGCATCAGTTCAGAGCTTTTAATCTCCACTTCAACTAGTCATAACCCAAAAGTATACACAGCTTTGTTCAATTTATTTATTATCACTTTTCATACTGCACATTTCATTTTGCTTTCATTCCTGAAGTGCTGGCTCATTCTCAATACATTAACTTTTAGAGAAGTAGTCGTGACTGACTGTCAATGGCTATATTGACTCCAGTTAGCCTCTCGCACCCTCAGCACAGGAAAACACTACTGGGACACACTATTGAAATGTGCTGGAAATCAGGAATTCATAAAGCAAGATCATGTAGAGCTGTGGCAGCCTCAACTCTGAAACTACATAAGATAAATACTATGTTTAATATTTCATGTTTTGGACCGCAGGAGGACATCTCAGTAGCAAAACATGTTCTCCCAATGGTTACTTTAAAGGTCGAAGCACACTCAGCTGCATAGCACTTCAGAAAACATTTCAGTCACGGCAAATCGTAACTGTGATATACGCAAAGATATCTCTTACGTTGGCATTTCATGAATTAAAGTTTTAATCAGGTCTTTCACAGACTAAATGCAGATGCCTGCAAAAGTCTGCATGTTACCTGTCTAAAACTTTTAAATCAGTGATTGGCCAGATTTGCCATGGCCTAAGGGAAATCACCCGTCCACCCAAGGAGCTAGAGATACCAAACAAGGATAAACCCAGACCTCTCACAGTCAGCAATATATGTGTGATTTGAACTAAGATTTCCCTTTCAGCATTTCTTCCTCAAAACAACTTCTACCTCACAAGAGATTCAAAGAATTCGATGTATATTAAAATCCTTTCCCTCTCAGAAGGGCTCATATTTATTCAGGGACAATTTTGCTGACTGACAGGTAAGCATTTGGTACTGAAATTGGACCTGTACAAGAGCTTTGCATTTCATTTGCTCCATTACACCAGTGCATGGATTACTGGGCTTTTACTTTGGCATCTTTCCATTATTTTCAGATATCTGACATGAACAAAATGACTCATCTGACAATCTGTGTAACAAATTTGTTCCAAAAAGAATAGAATATTATTATACTATTTTGTACATGTGGGTACCACAACCTTCCACAGTAATCAGGCCAGAAATTCTAAGTGTATAAATAGTAGCTGATATTGTTTAAAAAGAAAAAAAGATAGGAGTGACAGCACAGAAATATCACACTGAAGAAATGAGAATTAGTTTTAACACTACAGCTTTCAGTGTCATTTCAATTTCTGAATCTCTTCAGGCATAATACCAAATTTAATTTTCTTTGTGGGGAAAAAATGCATAAAAATTGACATAAGACTTCTAGACTGTCTGATATAACATAGCTGTTGACAAACAAGTATTGTCAAATTCTGGCACCAAAGAGTTAATAGTCATCATACTTGACTCTTTTTGTTAGTTGATTAACAGATCTGCTTTTAGCTATCACTCTCTCAATTTGATTTGCAGAAGGAAAAAGCAAGTAAGTTTGGCCTACTACTCACATAAACAGGGATGAGTACACTTCTCCATATCCTTTGATCTTCCATCATAGAATGGAATTCCAATACCATAGTTAGCTGACTTTCTCAAGAAGCTTTTTAACCATTTTATGGTAGCTCTTGCCATCACAGCACCTTCCTTGCATCTGGAAATGCAGGTAGAAAAGCCTTTCCTGAGCACTGTAATTTTGCCCAATGCCTGTACAGCACAGCATGGCAGAAATGAAAACTCAGTGAGATGTGCAGCAGTCCTTCATCCTCAGTTTAGGACACAAGGTCTGCTTCTAATCATGCCAATTAACACTACAACAATTCTTCCAGTAAAACCACTGCGTGGACTATCATAAAAATCCTTTCAGGGATGTGACAAAAAGGGAGAAAAGGGTGAAAGCTGACAAGAAAAGAGGTATTTTACATTTTTCCCCTTTAAAAAGACGATGTTTAGAATGAATATGCATTTTTTATACATATTCTTACAATTTAGGTGAAAACTATTTTTTAAAGATACATTGGATTGTTTCATTTTCTCTCTTTAGATCAGTCCATGGTGTTTGAAATAAATTCCATGATATGCGCAGAATATTCTGGTGCAGTTTCCCAGAATTTCCATTAGTTACTTGTGAAACAATTAGAAATTCTCAAATTCTGTAAACTTCTATTACTGACATATTAAAATTAAGATTAAGCCTTAATTTTTATGTGTAAATGTGTTTATTCAGACTTTCTGAAAATTAAAATTGCAACAACTCTGAAGTATAATGGACCCCTCAAACCATGCTGTTTCAAAACTACTTTATTTCAAAAAAACATAATTTAGATAGTCAGACTGATTGGTGACCTAGGGTATAGCAGTAGAAAACAATGGAAGCAGCAAGGGAAGAGTGCCTAATCCTTGGAGCAAATGCAATTGCATCATTTAGACGGTTACAAATGTAGGCCTGCCGTTTTAGAGGTTACCCTGACTTGCAGCACACAGATGCTTGAAACTCGACTAGATGATCCCTAGTCAGAAGTCTCATTTATGTAGGAAATGTTTAAATATCAGCTGGTCGGTTAGGCCACCAGAAATGAACCAAAGGGAATCCTTTCAGACAGCTCAAGAGTCTATAAAACAGCCAAAGTGAGTTCTCAGCCATGGATGTTTCCTCCTAAATGCTGACCTAGATTTCCAAGGACTGAGGCTTTCTCATGGTCTGTGGGGAATGACTGACTGATTTGGTAATGCCTTTTCCACAGAAGTCAGGTCAAGGTGTAGATTATGATATAAAGATACATTAAAAAATCATAGCAAAGTCAAACAGATCTGTGCACATTTGTTCACTAGGAACAAGACACCAAGTGATCTTAAAGTAGTGCAAGGAAGAGTGAGGCAAAAGTCAGGAAAAAGCTTCTAGCAATGAAGATGGGAAAGAACTGGAACAGTAATGGAATATGTCAGCTGGAGAATTTCCCTCAATACAGAACTTTCAGGACAGGCCAGAAAGATACCTGCCAGGAATAGTTTGCACAGATTTAAATCTTCTTTGGTTCATCTTAACAGGATGTCTTCAGATCCCTTTCAGCACCATTTTCTGTGATCTCTGATTTTTTGGGCAGCACTCACAATATGAATCAAGTCAGTAAAATTCTCCATTGCTAAAACAAACAATACAGACCCTACAGAATAAACTTAAAAAGCCAAAAGGCAGTAGTCTCAATGACTGTATAAAATGAGCGAGGAGACAAACTCAAAAACAGTTCTGCATGTACAGATTAAAATAAAATAGTTTCAGCAGGCCTAGTTCATGTATTAATAGCCACTAGATTTCTTCCTAAATGAGTATGACAACTAAAAGACTTTTAAATGAACTTCCTAATTGTAGTAACATTTTATACCTGATGGGACAAGCTTTTGACAATGCCACCCTCCATTAACCAGATAAATTACTATTACCTTCTAAACATTCCTTTGTCTTTAGTAAATGAAAAGAGAATTTAAACAAGATTATTGAAGATTACTAAGTTAAATCACTTATGATAAGATTTTCAGATGCAGCTCAAGGTTATAAATATCACTATTTCTTCAAAGTCTCTTAAAAATTCCAGTTCTAGTTACTAGGCTTGTGAATACATTAATTCCTGTAAATAATAACAATGTAACAAATACCTGGCACACTATACTGATCTGGTATCAGGTTCAAACAGCAAATATCAAAATAGACAGTGGAAAATCAGTGATAATCACAAACCTAGTCCACATAATTCCAGGAATTAAGTGGAAATTAATAAGAAAATAATTTTTCTATTATTCCTAGGCACAATCAGAATTAATTTCCTTGCTTGTGTTTTCTCCTTTCACACAACAAACAGTATAAGGTATATATAACAAACCAAACCATCCTGGTTTACCATCATGCACGAATTGTATTACATCAGATAGGCCAAATATAAGTTGAGATGAAAACCATAAGAATCAGGGGAAATTCATTAAGTCTGTCAATCAACCAGTAGCAAATTTCCTCCAGCCAATGAGACGGCTATTTTTAGCCAGACTTGTAGAAATGTCTTTTTCCACTCCCACGTACAGATGGCAAAAATTACACCTTTTGCATAATTTCCATTTAGTTATTATGACCTTCAGACTTCAAATTTATACTACCTTGTTTACAAAAATCAAATCACTCTTAAATCCTAACTTACCAGTTATTCTCAAACTTATTGTCAAACTTATTCAGCTTATTCTCAAACTCTTATGAGTTTTTGTTTTAACAAACTCACGAAGATCGGGCTGAAATTATGCTCTATGTATCCTGCAAGAAATTTTTTGTTTGTTTAGAAAAAATAAAAGAGTAAAGTAGGAACAACTTTCAAAAAATAAAGGAAAATCTCTATGGGAGACAAAAAAATAATTACGTGTTAAAATTATAATTTTAATACGCCTAACTATAAGCAATTCTATCTGACAACAGGGCATATTTTGATCACTTCCTTGCAGATAAAACCACCTCTCTTTGCACTTTCTTCTGCTTTCAAAAGCCTTGTTAATGAAGACACCTTTAAAAGTAAATCAAATGGTAGTTTTACATCATTATGCAAATCCACCTTTCTACTCATTCAGATATTATCTCTTAAGACCTTTACATATGTAAAAGAGACTAATGATTTTAAATCTTAAAACTGGTCTTCAGGAAAAGACAATATGGTCATTCCAGTGCAGCCAAGAAACAAAAGGAAGATGTAACTAAAGCTTTAACCTTTTTTTTTCTGTTCCTAAATCTGGAGTCACATGGGGCCTTGCTGGCTCTAGATTTCCAGAGGCTCAATAGTCTAATTGCTTGCTGAATAAAGGAACTCACAGATAGTCTGAAGGCATGCAAAACCTTCTCATCCCTTCTCACTTCCCTTACCAAACACAACCTGACCACGTCATTATGTTTTATTCATTTTGGCAGAATTCATTTGGTTCCTTTCTGTGAACAACTGTGAGGAGTGCTGTCATCCAGACACCAGTAAGAGTTTTGAGGCAAACGCTATTTACAGTCATATGTTCTTACTGGCACACGCTCTTTGTTTATTAGTTTATTTTGATTTGATCTGTTTTAATGAGCTTTCACAATTAACTATTCATTAGCTTTTTCACTGACTCATTCATATATATGATATAGATTTTTTAAAATATATATTCTGCTTTTGCTTTTGATAGGAAAAACTCCCAGACTAAATTCCAAAAGGACAGAAAACACTATAATATGTCCTTGAATGTGCAAACAAGATTTCTAATTTTCACTGAAACACCTATGTCTCTCTAAAGCATTTCAGCCTAAATGATCTAACTTTGTCTGACCTATATTGGGTAAAAGGTTAACTGCTATGATAATTTTTTTTAGGATGACATAAAATAAAAAAGTCTTCAAAGTCAGATGCAATGAAATGCCAATAGGAAAACATTCCATTTTAACATATTAGTGCTTTACTACCATATATCTATGTCCACTTTTTCTTATGAATATTTCCAATATTACATGACATGGATATAAATCCTTTTAATATATTTTTGAAAAAAAGTAATTGAAACTATCCTTATAAAAGGCTTATTGTTATCAAAGAAAAGAGAATGTCATCATGCTTTCTCATAAATTATCAGCCCAGATTTATTCATCTGTAACTTTCCCATAACAAGTCTTACCATGATTGTAATTTACTTCTCTATTTGGCACGCAAATTTTATTCATTTAAAAGGATTAATCATTAATCAAGTATTTACCAGTCAGGGTCTTCTAGAACTCTGAGAGACTGGTGTAGAGTTCATTTGTTCAGTTTTAACAGGATTATTTTTATATCAGATATTTATTTAAGTGGGCTTCATTATGTTGGGGAAGCAAATATTACTTATAAGGCGGATACTTGCTTCTAAATACAAATACCAAATACTTGATATGGGAGTAATCCAGTTTAAAAAAATAACCATGAAACATCTCCGTGGTCTTGATTTTACAGCATAGTCCATCAGAATTAATACTTTATAAAGGATTAATCCTGAACAAAGTAAAATCCCCAGGTAAACAGTGACCTATAATAAAAAAAATTTTCATTACACAGAGAAACTCAGTGAGCAAAGACAAAAATTACCAATTACATGGTAGCCTAGTATAGCTATGAACTAGGATATTTCTTTAATTTTTTTTTTTTTATTTAAATTAAGCTGGTTTTGAAACTTCTTTTGCTTCCTTTCTTGAAATAGTAATTCCCTGCTAGCAACGCATGTGAGTTTGCAGGATGAAAGCTGACTGGTATTTGCATATTGTGTAGACAACTGTAACAGTCCCTGTTACCTTTATAGTAGCACGTGAAAACAGAACAGCCAAACTTCTTACAGAAATTACCCAATTGTGGTAATTCTAAATTTTAGATTTATTCTTATCAAACAGTCAAGCCAACTAAGCAGCTTTTCAAGACCTTTTATGGCTGTTCTGGAGTACTGCTCTGGACTCCCCAGTATGAGAAAGAAAAGGCCATACTAAGCAAGTCCAGCAAAAGGCTGCTAAGACCATAAAGGGACCAGAGCATCTCTCCTACGAGGAAAAGCAGAGAGGTGGGAATGTTTAGCCTGGAGAAAAAAAGGCTTGAAGTGACGGAATCTCATCAATCGTTACAAGCATCTGAAAGGAGGGTGCAAAGCAGATGGAACCAGGCTCTTTGCAGTGGTGCCCAGTAACAGAACAAGAGGCAGTGTGAGCAAATTGAACACCAGGGAACACTTTTTTACTGTGAGAGAGGCCAAGCAATGGAAAAGGTCCCAGGGAGGCTGTAGAGTCCTCATCCTTGAGGATATTAAAGGGCTATCTGGTCATGGCCCATTGGCAACTGGCTCTAGGCCGCCCAGACAAGTGAACGACTGTCTGAGAGGTCTGGCTCAAAGAGTGAGAAAAAATGGGGTTACATCAGGCTGCCAGTCAGTACCAATGGGGATTCCCAGGCCCAATTTTAGGCCCAGTGCTCTTAATTGATTTTATAAATGAACTGGACACAGGAATCAAATGCACATTAATTAAGTTTGCCAACACTACTCAATCAGGAAAAGCTGTTGACTCCTTTGAGAGAAGAGAGGCCTTACAGAAAGATCTGGATAGACTAGAGAGCTGGGAATCATAAGTATGCAATAGTGTAACAAAGGGAATATTTTAAGCGATCTCACACATGTACTTCCACTCAAGAAGGATCACATCTTCTCCCACATGAATATTGTTATGTGGCACTTAGATATCCTACGTTGTAGATAAGAGTCACATTTCCTTTCACTTTTAAATATTTTTAATATACATACGTAAATTCATATTCAAAACATACACACAGACTTCAACATAGAAAAACTCATGGTTTTATGGAAAATGATGAAGTAAGAAACACATTGAGTGCTTGTCAGACACAGAGAAGCAGACAGAGTCAGAGTGTTATCCTGTCCAACATTACTGCCTTTGTACACCTTTCTGTTGGATGCAGACAACTACAGCTAATTACAGCCACCACAGATTATTTACAGAGACAGTGTAAAGGTACCAACTCCTCCATCAAGCTCAGCAGAAAAGAGATTCCTTTATCTGTGCTGGTCTTTGGAAAAGGCTCAGTTCCAGGAGCAGAACAAAGAAAAAGGCAAAATTAAAGGCTGGTTATAATGATAGAACGAAGAAGGCAGGAAGATATAGAAGGCAAAAATCTGGAACAGTGGAACACAGAAATGTTTTTAGTGACATCTATAATGTCTCAAGAGGCCTTTCCCCTTCATTTGTTTTATTGTCTAGGCCCCAGTGAAAACCAAACACAACAAAACCCCACAACGAAAACCAAAATAATTTCCTAATCTACCTCTGTAGAGGAAGAAGTATTTCAGACTCTGAATACTTGAAAATTTCATGCGAATGCATTTTGCAAATGCTAACCTATTTTCTTGGATGAAGATCTAGTAATAGAATCTAGCAAACAAGAAGGAAACACGGAAAAAACAAATGTAAATAATGAACGTTTTCATACTGAAAACAGAGATCATAGAATTCATTTGATTGGAACAGAAAAGATGTATTAAAACATGCTCAATTAAAATTTAATCTGATTTTATATTTTTTGGCTTATATTACATAATTTAAAATACTTCCAAAAATTAATTAATTCTAGCAATATTATACACAATATTTTATTTGTTAAGAACAATATAATAGGTCTCTCAGAAACCTACTTTTTCAATGAGATTCATAGTCACAAAAAAATATCACTGAACTTCATGCAAAACTATGTTAGACCCAGTACCTTTCTGCCCTTTCCGAAAGAAAGATGATCTATGTCTCTCACACCCAAAAAATTTAGAAGAAATGTTCTTTGACACAATGCTCTTTAGAAGAAATACACATTTTGCAGAGCAGCAATTTTCAGTTTGGGATCAATCACATACAACCTGTTTTAATACAGACAGCTGTCACCATTCACAAAACTCAGTATTTTCTAGAAAATGCCATATTGCTGTATTCCTGTTCATCTTTATACATACACACACAACAATACCTGTTTGTTAGGAAACCTGTAATTTTTCAGATATCATCAAATGGAATTACAACACAGTAAAAAAAATAAGTTATTCACTAACAAAGCCAAATAGATGGAAATGGTTGGATACTTTAACAGAGGAGTGAGAAATGAAGACTTCAAATCAATTGGCTGATTGATTAGGAAGATTTCTAATCAGTAGCTTGCACTGGAATTGAACCTTAGCCACCTGACAAATTTAAGATTAATGCAATCCATAAGTAAGGAATCCAGAGAGAACAGACCTTGCTCCTCGAGCTGACACATCTGAACTCACTGAAACAATCATTATAGAAGTTTTCCACATACTCTGGTCTCTGTAGATTTGTCCATGAGAATGGACATGATTGTAGTAAATACTTATCCTTGAAGGCTGATTTATGCATGACACAGCCAACTATCATGCATGAGTTGCTTCATGGATACACTACATTCACCAGTGCATCTCGGTGTCCCATGCTTTTAAGAATGGCTTCCAAACATACAATGTAAAGATTCAACAATTCCTGGTAAAACTGTAGATATCATGGATGCTCAGACATTTCAGCTGTTCTGGTATTCAAATTTCATTACTGTGTATCAAAAATGTGATTAACACATGGAAGTTCAGTACAGCGATCCTGTCACAGAGTAAGAAAAAATTTACAGAACAGATGGTATTTTCAGCATTATGCTAGTTCCTTATTTAAATAGTGTTTGGCATCTATACCCCATTGAAACTGGCATAGGACATCATGAGGGAGGCATGCTGCCATCTCAACATATGGGTACAAATGTTGGTTGGTAAGAGAGGGTAAACAAATCCTATGGGCTTACTGAGGGCAGGATTCCTAAAAGAAATGCTACAATTACTCTTCTTTGATCATTCATATTATGGTGACAGCAATGAGACAAATTTTTTTCAGAAACTGAATAAACAGCCTTTAATAATGATAATGAAATTTGGTGGTTCGGATTTACATGAAAATGAAGCTTGAACTTAACTAACTGAAAAACATCATAAAAAGAAAATTAAAGTAGCTAGAGCTGTAAAAATCTTTTTGCTCTCTTTCTCTTAAAAAGTAAGTATTAACATTAGTCCTATTCGGATTTCAATTCTACTGTAAATTAAAAGCAAGATCAAAAGAAATGTAGATTAGGACTGACTCCTAAAATGATAATGAAATTTCAGCAAGTTAAGGAAATCAAGTGAAATGAACCAACTTTAACTTGTCATACCTTCAAAAGATCCCTATACAGATGCTGTTGACCTGTGTGGACTAGAATAAAATCTGAAGCATAAAATACAGGGAACAGTTAGAGTTTATGAAGATAGGTACCAGTTCTACCATGGTGAATTTACAGGTCTGGGGAAAAAAATAATTTTAAGTAGTCTTCACAAATTCCTTCTTTAATGACTGCAAGAAGACACAGCTTCAAAGGAGCAAATCTTAAGCAATATTATTGGCTGAAGTGTAAACTTCCAACGGATTAAAATATTTGAGGTTATTTAAGGTTTTGGTATACATGGTACAATTCTAAAAGTTTAAAGTCAGTGGCCTGAATGCCAGCCTAGACATATTTCCTGGTAAAAAGGGAAGAAATTAATAACATTTAGTAATGTTAGAGTTCTCAAAAATTCAAATATTGTCAGTATAATGTGTACAAGAGCTGTGGGTGAACATGCTAATGAAATACCAGAGTTATTCATAAAGCTGATCCAAGCTATTTTTTCCTGTATCAGTATTAAAATTAGATACAGGCTTCCTACAATTTGAAGCTATAAAAGCTGTGTTCATTCTTTTTTATATAATTCATTACATCATATCTAATCCTTTCAGAATAACTTTCTTCCTGAACAATTTAGGACCCTGACGTACTGTCAGGTGCATGGAGAGGATGAAGTAATACGTTTTTTCTACCTCTAATTTCTCATACTTCTATTAGCAGTTCTATTTCATGTTATAACTGCAGAGTGGCATCCAGGGAGGCATTCTGTATAGCAATGCATCATCTCAATCCAGAAGGGAAAATGGAGGGAAAAAAAAAAGACTAAGGTTCAACCCATCTTGTCATTCATCCATGCAGCAAGATGTAGCTGTGAAATACAATTCCAATCATGTATTTGTAACTTAAAAGAAAATCTAATCACACAATACTCTGAACAAAAGCAAGGCACATCTTGAAGTTAATGGGTAGTACTGTACACAATACAGACCCTTCTGGAGGGTTAGATTTCTGGATGTATTTTTAAAGAAGTCAGTTATCTGTGATTTAGCCTCATGTCACAGTCATTCCAGTTACTAGAGAAAGCTTTAAATAAGGATTTCATGTACCACCTACCCATCTAACCTTTGCAGGTCATGCAGTCAACTCTGTGTCAGATGTCAAGTGCTGCATTGGTCAATTACAGGCACTTGAATATTGTGTCTGCCACTTGCTGGAGATGTCAGAATTCTCAGAGACCTCAGGATGTCACAAAGTTCACAATTTCAGCATATATCTAATGTTTTCTTTCCATGAAAATTACCACACACAAAGACACCCTTTCTTTACAGTGATTTCTTAAATGGCACATGGGGTTTAGTTGCCCTGGGAATAGATGTTGCATTATGCTGAAGTAATAAGACAAGAATACTTTGATTATGTTTTGAAGGAAGGTACTCCAAAGAGGAATGAGATGAAATTGTAAAACCCTTACAGATGAAGTAAGGATGAAGGAGGATGAGTACATTGTTGAAAATGTATGTTTAATTGTAATTTTTATAATTTTCACCTCCTTGTTTGTGTTAGAGGATTTTAACACCTGACCCCACTTCCCTTTCCCAGAACTGCTCCATCTCATCTATTTCACGACTGAGATCAGTGAACAAAAAGGCAAAATTATTGCCTGGAATTTCCTCTGACACTTTCCAAAGACCACAGTCTTACATATTGACCACACTGAAGTGATTCACACTAGTTTTCACCAACCTTCCTGCCAAATCTTAGACCCAACACTCTTCTCAACCATTTTAACTTGCCAGTCACAATCAACACCACAATTCCTTAAAATTCTTTTTCCCTGTCAGTGTTTGTGAGTTAGCTTTTCTAACCACTCCCTTTCTTACCATGCTCATTACTCTTTTACCGTTACAAGCATCCTATTCTCTTCAGTGTCCTCCTAACTTTTGAAGGAATTTAATAGATGTCCATCTCACTCCCTCATTTTACTCCTGTATGCTTAGAACATGGACCACAGCGTTCATGGATACAAACTTAGAAATCATCCTTATGCAGCTATACCACACAGTTATTGGTCTACTTGCCCCCCTTTTTTTCCCAAGTAGATTTCTGGATTTCTCTTTCTTGAGCTGTTGGTTAGAGATAGAAGCAACTCCTGTCAGATATTTCAGTATCTTGCTGTGGTTGCAATCCCATAAGACATAGACAAAGACCTGAGTCCTCCTTTCCAGTCCAAACCAAGCTTCCTTTCCCAGCCAGGATGGACAACACTGGCATTCTCCTGGTCTGTTGCTATTAGTAACACAATATCATCTCTGTTTTAATTTCTCAGAATTCTCAGGATTGAGCATCACCCACTCATACAGATTAAAACTTTAAAACTTCTTTTACACGTGAGCTTTTTCCACCTAATACATTCTGAATTTCTTTCACAGAGTTTAACGTTTGACAATGTTCTCCTTCCATGAAAACTGCCACAAAAAAAGACACATCCTGCCAACATTTCTTGTTAAGCTTGACTTTTTTGTTTGGCTGCATGAGTAGCAAAGCTGCACTATCTTAAATTAATACAGAGTCAATAACATACTTCTATGACTTCGCAAGTGAAAAAGTTCAAATTAATAATAAGGCCAAAACAAGAAACTCGTAGTGGACATTGTTCCCCTAGTGCTACATTCATAATGGTGGGAAAGGTTCACAAAGACAATTGCAATTTCAATATATCCTCCATATGAATTCCATATGACTGGTTTTTTTAATAATGTTTCAAAAGCTTGCATTCTTACTGAAATTGTGTATACATATGAAAATAAGGTGAAACTATAGAATAAGCCCATAAAGCTACAGGAGTTTCCAAAGTAACTACAAAATTTATTGTAAAGAATGAACCAATCAGAAGGCCAGAGTAAGGTATATGAAGAGGTAGGCATCACCTCACAAGAAGAGTGGGGGAAAATATAATAAATGAAAGACCTTAAATGGCTACCAACTAAAAAACAGTGGATATTATCATGCCATTTAGGAATTTATTACTTAGTTTTCACTTGGTCTTATTCTGTTAGAACTCTCTGAAATTAATGGGAAAACATTATCATAAATGATAGATGAATTTTCCATGCTCAATTACTTTGCTTACAATTCTGCTCATCCTCATTCTAGTATAACTCATTCTCAAGCATAACTAATTTTAAAAAAACCCACAAATATTTGGGGTTTGACATGATATCTTCCTCCCATCTGCTCAAAATAAACTTGGAACTAAATAATATCTATGACAACATTGTGATAATAAATAATGACACTCTTAAGGGAAAAAATTCCTGGTTTTGCTGTTAACAAAACAAGTAAAATCCTATTACTAAAAATATACTTTTAAGAAATTGGCACTATTTTGCTTTAAAGGAGAGTCATAAATTATATTATAATTGAAATATTATAATTCTAAAACAATGCCATATTTTATTGAATTATTGAAAGACTTGAAATCAGAGGGCAGCTTTTAGGGTTCATTATTTTACCATGAAACCTTTGCAATGTTTGCTGGTCAGAATTAGTTCTAAGGCCATATGTTGCTAAACTTATATCTTATAAAACCATGCCCTGATGTTTGTCTTTGACAGCAAATTTTATAACAATGAATACTTTACTTTGGTATGAAACAGTCAAGAAAAGAGAAGAGAAGAGAGAAGAAGAGAGAAGAGAGAAGAGAGAGGAGAGAGGAGAGAGGAGAGAGGAGAGAGGAGAGAGGAGAGAGGAGAGAGGAGAGAGGAGAGAGGAGAGAGGAGAGAGGAGAGAGGAGAGAGGAGAGAGGAGAGAGGAGAGAGGAGAGAGGAGAGAGGAGAGAGGAGAGAGGAGAGAGGAGAGAGGAGAGAGGAGAGAGGAGAGAGGAGAGAGGAGAGAGGAGAGGAGAGGAGAGGAGAGGAGAGGAGAGGAGAGGAGAGGAGAGGAGAGGAGAGGAGAGGAGAGGAGAGGAGAGGAGAGGAGAGGAGAGGAGAGGAGAGGAGAGGAGAGGAGAGGAGAGGAGAGGAGAGGAGAGGAGAGGAGAGGAGAGAAGAGAAGAGAAGAGAAGAGAAGAGAAGAGAAGAGAAGAGAAGAGAAGAGAAGAGAAGAGAAGAGAAGAGAAGAGAAGAGAAGAGAAGAGAAGAGAAGAGAAGAGAAGAGAAGAGGAAGAGGAAGAGGAAGAGGAAGAGGAAGAGGAAGAGGAAGAGGAAGAGGAAGAGGAAGAGGAAGAGGAAGAGGAAAAGGAAAAAGGAAAAGGAAAGGGAAAAGGAAAAGGAAAAGGAAAAGGAAAAGGAAAAGGAAAAGGAAAAGGAAAAGGAAAAGGAAAAGGAAAAGGAAAAGGAGAAAGGGGAAAGGGGAAAGGGGAAAGGGGAAAGGGAAAAAAACCCAGAAAGAATGTTGGGTGGCATTACTAAGAGTTTGCCTCTAATTTACAAAAGACAATATTGCCACAGTTTTTGCTCCTATGAAATGAGTAAATATCAATTATCAAATTTAAAGAGCTGTCTGAATAGGGAACATCTCAGCACCTGATATAAGTGACTGCCTGTAGCTCTTCTGTTGCTTAAGGGTTCAAAGAAATAACTGAAGAATTAAAAGTCTGAGCTGCAACATTTTGAGCTTAGGAGAGATACCTCTCTGCAGCAACTACAACATTTGCATCTCTAGAAGATGAGACAGGAGGGTGATGTGTAATAGTAACTGGCAGCAAAATTACCCTGTAAATAACATTCAGCAAATTTACGGTGTTCTGTAAAAACCACTTTGGTAAAAATAGTGTAGTCATCTGAGAGGAGCCGCTGCCAGTGATCAGCTCTTGAAAAGGTAACAGGCAGACAGTACTTTACTGAACTAGAGAAAATAAAGAAAAAAAATACTACTGTTGGCTCCAAAATATTAAGAGAAGCAACTTCAAACTGATGAACATATAAAAAAAATTCTTTATCATTATTAATACCACAGTGACTAGTGAGTTAATTGGAAATGCCTAAAAAGGCTTTTCTCCATCATAAGATGCCTTGGCCAGGTAGCTGGTGAGAGTCACTGACACTCAAATTTTTCTAAAATGTATTGATTCTGAAACTTTAACTAAACTGCAATCTCCTGTCCCTCTCCCAGCATCCTGATGATTATTACTGCCAGCAGAAAATCTGCATGCAGTGCTGAATGTAAAACTTGGAAATATACCAGGCAAAGACAATATTCTACCACAGAGAAGCAGCTATTCTCTACAAGGAGAATGCAGGAAATCTATCTGAATATATGAGAGAAACTTGTAAACATACATGTCCTAGGAAAAAGCTCCTCATAGAACAGCTTCCTTTATCTTAAGTTACTAGCAGAATCAGTGCACATCTTGCAGCTGTATGATAAATAAAACTTTACACAACCATTCTGAAAGTCAAGTATTCAGCCTCAATGTTACATGTAAGGAAACAGCTACAGCAGAAGAAAGAAAAATATCAGCTTTGCTCCTTAAAGCACTGCAGAGGTTGACTGGGAAATACCACGGGAGAAGAAGTCTTCAGAAGAAGGCTGAATGGTGATGCAAAATCTTAAACTTTGCCTCAGGATATTGAAAGATGAACAGGAGGAAACTCAAGAGATAAACACAGTGAAATTGTCTACCAATTCACAACATTTGCAGATTAAAGTGAAAGAGAAAAGGGAGAATCCATGGTGAAGCAAGCTTGTTCGCACTTGACACACTGACAACCATTTTCCAAACCAGATGACCAAAAGACTTGGAAACACAAGTGTTACAATGCTGCCAAGCTCAGCAAGACCTGTGACAAACACAGTCACAGAAAACTAAATTGCTCAGAGACATGTTCTATTTATCCCATGTATTTTTCAATGTTTCTAAAAGATCCAAAGAGAAAGCCTGGGACTGTTCCTCCTCCTTTTCAGACATGTGGAAATGCCTCATCCCCATACCATGATCAAGTGGAAAGAGACTTGAGGCAACAAAATTTTGGAAGATCATTTTCTTCTTTAATATTACCACACTCACCTCCCATAAAAACACTGCACTCAGAGACATGGGGAGTAAGACAGAAGAGCAAAAAGAACTTTAAGACAGAAGAGAAAAAAGAACTTTAAACACAGCTTTTTTTTACTTGTTCAGTCTTCTGGTGTACTACATCAACTTCAGAGAAAATTAGGCGAGGAAAACATTACAACAGCCCAGGGACACTTCGACTTAAATTTTGTGATTACATTTTAAGTGCTCTTTGTCACAGATATCATAAACTGATTAAATCATTTCATGGCTGACCCCTACTGACTATGCTAAGCGAAAAGAGAGGGCTATTAATAACTACCCATTTCTGACAGCTGCCCAGGGGCAATGTAGCCTTTTGCAGCAATAAAATGACTCCCCAGCTCACTTACTGAATGCTAAATATTGATTCATATTATGAGTGTTGTCAAACACAGACTGCAGTTCTGAAGATCCGTACTGGCAGGTCATCAGGAACAGCATTAGCAAATGTCAGGTCAGGAATCAAAGGGCTACTGGACTCTTTAGGGATGAGATTTATCGATCCCATAAAACATGAAACAGATCAAGTACTTGTGATGATGGAAACGGTCATGGCAGAATGAGGCTGAGCCTAGCACGATGTGTATCTCAGAAGAGAAGCATCACACAAAAAAGTTGACCACTGAAAATAAATTTTAAAGGTTGGGATGACCACGACAAGAACAACCAAAGATGCAGGCCCACTAAAGACCTTTTTAGGGCTAAAAGTCAGACTTTGAACACACACTTGACCAAAGCCATACATCTCTTGCTTACACAGGAGACCATACTGCTGGTCTTAAGCACCTGTTTAAATAAATATTGGTGCTGTTTAGATCAAGCAAATGAAATACTATCATCAACAGATAAAACCCAATAAAACTAAGAGGTCTATGACAATTAAGATGATCTGAATAAGATAAGGTAACTTCCTGTGTCTATGATTGTTAGAAACACATCCTGAATTCCAAATAGTGCCAACATTATTTAAATTCCATTATTGCACGCTTTGCCATCGCCAGCATTTTGTTTAATGAAAATATATTTAAGAACTTCATATGAACTGTGAGTTCATACAGGCTGACATTTTATAATTTTTCCCCAACTATGAAAAAATCTAGCATCAAGTCATGGAAAGTGACTGTGGAATATTATATGTGGGTTGAGCACAAAAAAGTCTGGGAGCTCCTTGCTTCTTCCTTAAATTGGATACTGCCATTTCTTCCCTTTTTATCCTTTTCCATCACTTTATCTTAAGTGAAACACTGATCAGTTTATAATATGATAGACTTACTTGTAACAGAAGATCTAAGTAAAAGGACAAACAAACATCTATATATTTTCCATACAGCCAGAAATCTTCCTGAGGAAACAGTTGTACCCAGGGAATCCTAGACACTGAATGATGTCACTGCCCATGCCAGGAGGGTTGAAACCAGATAATCCTTAAGGTCCCTTCCAATCTAATCCAAACCATTCTATGATTCTATATAATATTCAAAGCAGTAAAGGCCACTCTAAAATTGAACACTGATTTGGATGGAGGAAATTATACCAAAGTCTATACTATACCATACCAAATATAGTATAATTCTATCCTATACTATAACTATACCATATTCTAAACTATACTAAGTTCTCATCAACTAACATCAAATATTATCTTTTCTTAATGTTGATTTGACCATCTTGGCCAAAAGGAGTGTTTTTAAATTAATGAATAAATACTCAAATGCATTTTCAATAATTTGAAACCACTTCAACTCAGCTATACGTGATTTCTTCAAACATGCTACAATTTTTGTTGTTATTGTAATGTGAAAATAGGCAATTTTTCAATATCCAGGACATTATTAAGAGAATCTCTATAAAGAAAAACCTCCATTTAATGTTTGCTTTGGATAACTGAACAGTAATTAGGATGTCTGTAAAGAGAAAAGCGTTCCTAGATAATATCCCTGTATAGTGTATTAGCTGCATTGTATATTCTCTTTCAGAAAATCAGAAATCAAATCACAAATCTAAATATACAATTTGATGTTTATATAGGACACAAGCACTCAATAAAGGATGGTAATTACAAATAATAGACTTGAAAATTAATGGTTTCAACAAACCACAATTTTAAAAAAATATATAAACACTGATGATTTAAAATTGTAAAGAAACTGCTTGAGAACCTAAGATACAGTTATTAATGGATAAATAATCCCAAAAGAAGGCATCAAAATACACAAACAATATTCTGCATTTGGAATTGCTTAAAACCTAAATAGGATGCCAATGTAAATCCGTTTTAAAATTAATTACTTCATTAATACATAAAATTTAAAGTCAGAAATTAATCTTAAATAAGTTAACCATGAACTGCTGAACACAGCTGTAGCTTCTATGACACATATGGACATTTTGATGCTAACAGAGCCAAGTTTTTACTTTCTCTGTCCTGCAATTCTGACTATTGTCTCAAGAAAAAAAATAGGAAACATCTAGAATAGATTTCTGACAGGAAAATTATTTCAATATTTTCAGAAGAAGACTCTGAATAAAATGTTTTCCCTTAGAGAACGTACTCCCATCAAGCATGCTCTTGAGGAATTCATCTTAGTGACTTGGTCTAGTGACTATCAATATTACAGAAAATATCCAGTGTTTTATTTCATCACTGGCTTCAACTAATCTAAGGTGGTATCACCACACAAACAGCAGTGCTGGTTCTCTCTCCTTTCCAACAGACGTTTCTGCTCACACAGATACATGCTAAGGTAGAGCAAGCCAAAAGTTGTTTGTGGTGGTGTTTGGACAATTAATTCATTTGCACAAGTGCCCTGAACTTGCTCACTTCGGATTTACATCAGGTAGGGACAAGGTAAGAGAGGGCACATGCTGATAGTATGAGGAGCAGGAATAACAATGTTCTAGGAGAAACTGCTCAGAGAGCAGTTTAGTTGTAATGTGAAGTAGCTCTCTCTGGGTCCAGTACTGTGAATGATCAGTAGTGGTACATCACTGCTACTTATTAAGGGAGGTCCCTTCCCCTCCTAACCCATCCTTCAGCTTTCCTCCTTTCCTGCTCCCACTGACTCTCTATTCCTATGAAGCTCATCGTGTGCATCCCACTGTACACCAACTCATTAACAAAAAGAAAGTCCATACCAAAACAAAACAACTAAACAAAAAAAGCAAATATTTTCTCCGCCGTTTAAATTATTTGGCTCATGGCAAGATGCAGCCAGCACAGGGGTGGCACAGAGATGATAAAGAGATGCACTATTGGTGAGAGGAAGGGTATGGAAATCCATGTAGTGGAAAACCTGTGATCAAATCAGTCTCAAGGTACCACAGTCTCAGATTGTTACAGTATTAGACATGCAGGATAGGACAGAAAACCTAATGAAGACCTTGAGATATTTGGGGGATTATTTAGCAAGCAGCTCTTTATGGCTGTAAGGCTCTCATTTCCCAGGTTAACCAGTCAGAGCTATACTGACATGCAGTAAGCACGAGCAGCTCTGCAATAACTCTCAGGGGCAAAGAACCTGCCTCTGCTGTGCACTGAAGTAGACCAGCCATCAACATAGCTGAGGCAAAAAAATACACTGGTCTGTATTTCAGCACATTAGCCACTTAACTTCACAGCAATAGCTGTGTTCCCTCTTCAAGTTTAGCAGTCTTAGCTAAATGTAAATTTCCAAGTTGTTTCCAGGAACATTCAGACAACCTCACTTGTCTTCAGTTGAGTAAGCAAACTTTTGGCAAGCGCTACCTTGAAGACAGTATCATTTGAAAGGCAGAAAACTGTAAAAAGATTACAGCCACTTAAGAATCAATAGCCTTAATAAAGTAGGCATGTCTATTAAAACATGTAACTGGTAACATACATTTAACTTCAAAGGTTTGCAAGAGTGGACATCTACCGAAACACATCTTTACACTTATTTCATATACTTGCAATATTAACTCTTTTAATTTAATTAATTAATTTAATTAATATTAAATTAATTATTAATTTAATTAATATTAAATGTGTGTTTCCCATGAAATAATTTATTCACAAATGCTTTTTATTTATTTTCATAAGCAGATTTTTTTAATTACTCATAGTCATAAAAGACTTCCACACTTCCTATTTTCTGCATAAAGTTTTGGGGGGCTCATTTTTATAATTGGTGAATATGAGGGAAGACATAGATTTTGCTCTGGCATATTCTTTGCCACTTGTTAATGCTTTTTTTACAGTTTATTGTACATTTTTAAGTTGCATGAAGTATTGAAGATAAAAAAAATTCCATACCATCTCTTCCCTCTAAGTGGCAAAAAACCCCCTTAGGTTAAAGCACACAGGTTCAATTTTGACATGAAGATATAGCTGCCAAGTTTAATTTGTACAAAACATGTATATTAACATTTTTAAGATGCAAATGTGGCTCATGTTCAAAAAAGAAGGAATTTTGTTCAATTGACTATTTGTAAAATAAGTAAGAAATTCTGTAATACAATGAAAGCCCTTTAACTTCTGTATACATTCAGATGTGTCTTTTGTTCATTGTATCTAGACAGGATACAAGAAAATAGGAGTAAGCTTGCCTATAGTTTTGGTTTGGTTGTTGCGGGGTTTTTTTTATTATTTTTGATCTGAAAAATAAGGTCATGTATATTTAATCACTCTTTAGTCTATAAAGGCAAAGTACACCATTTCTGTTCCCAGTTACAAGAACTACCTTTCAAGAAACTAAAAAAACCCTACCAACTTTAATATTCTCTGAATTCTGATCTCGGGCAGTCATGGAGTAGTACATGCAAGTACACTGGGAAAACTATGTAACAAATAAGACAGCAACAAATCATTCAGGTTTAACTTGTTAAGTTACATTTAACATGGCAATTTTACCTAATCAATTTTCAGATAATGGAGAACTAGGCAATAATTAATATGTCCTATATACTAGTGTTCAACTACTTTATACCAACTGAATAAATATTTTAATTGCAAAACAAGGGCCACATTCAGTTGGTTTTGTATTAGCATGAAAGAAGCAAACAAGAAATAAAGAGGCTACAACTGCGCTTGCATTGTCAGACAGCATTCAAAAATATAAAGTCTAAACCTACCATTTTAATAATTCTTTCCGAAGACGAAAATCCATTAATAAGCAAAACATGTCAACATATTAATTAAATATTTCATAGCCAACGTAAAGTTATGCAGTGTTAAATTTTATTTTTTATGGTATCACATTCACCACTGATATGCTCTGCAACAGATAATACATTCTGAATTTTTCTTTGTTTATTAACAAGCCCTTGTAATTAACTTCCTTTTAAATCATAAGTATGATACTATTTTAATTTCCCTCACATTCTCTACCCTATCATTTGGAATCACATTAAGCTGACTCTTAGCAGGCCACCTGGTGTAATTCTATGACATTGAAGGGAGCTGTTCTGGTATGCAGGAAACACTGACAGTCTTCTGTGCTGAAATCCATTTCTCTAACTGATGACAGAACTGGGGGAAATTAATTTTTGCTATTCATAAATACCTGACAGGTTTAATGTAAATGTTTTGAAAAAGACCTCAGCATATGCTGCACATACATTATATATGCAGCAGTGCACTGGAATATTGTATTTCCAACCTGTTTAATTTCTAGATCACTACTGCTAAAACTGTTGAAATTTCCCAAATTACTTCCATATTGTAATTTTCTCCATATACATATAGACAACAACAAAGGGCTCCATGAAGCCTTTCAGTTGCTAAACCCAGTTACATTTAGGACAAGCTGTTTTATAGAAAGAACTCAGAGAAATATGTAGTGTACCTTGCCTGATGAATTAACAAGAAATGAGTTGCTTATGCATATGTGATCAGAAACCAGAGGGAATTCTATTACCAGCCTTCATGACCAAGGCTATTATATTTATTATATTACATTATATTAATTATATTATGCCAATGAACAGAATTTATGACTGACAATAATTAATCACAAATTTAATAATTTAATTGAATTTTAGCTGCAATTTAAGACATAGCAATCTAATGTGATCCTGATTTTAATTGAAGAGTCCAAATATATTGTGCTAAAAAAAAATTCACCCTATTTCTGTATTTCACCTAAGCTCTAATTGTTGGATATAGCCCAAACCCTAGAACAACACACAGTGGTACAACTAAAGATAAATTAGAAGATAAGAATACATAGATAATAAAAGTTTCTTTTGATTGATCAGAAAGAAAATTCCTATAATCAAGATCAAATATAACTTAACAGAATAATTTCTCAATATAATGTCCAGTGCATGCAATTTTTTAAAATCTACTTTAGTAGTCTTTTTTAATAGACTATAGCCTAGTCTCACAGTATTGAAGTATAACAAGAATATGAGACTTAATTTTTCATCACATTAGTGTTGTGAACACTCTTCTTTTACAAGGGAAGCTATAAAAAACTTCAATCAGGAATATTATAAAATACTTCAGGATTTGAAGAAAATTCTGGATTATTTCTCAAGTGCTCTATCTAGAGGAATAAATACCTCTCGAGATGAAGAAGCTTCTTTCCTAACTCAGATCAAATGAAAATTACACCTGTAAACCAATGTACATTTATGTAAGTGAGTACAACTGACGTAACTGAAGCCCAATTTCAGACCATGAGTTTCTGGAGAAAAAGAACACAGCTTCCCTTCAGTGCAATTTATAGCCGTGTTTGCAGTGAGAGATAAAATAATATCTTGCTCCCTCCTCAGCAGCTTTGTGATACTTGCAATTGGTTGTCAGTCAAAGACAGTCTAAAGACAGTTCAGTTTCTGGTGATAATAAACTGTGTAAGTGGCTTAATAAGTCTGTGTCACACAGAGCGTACTTTAATAGCCCAAAGTGAAATGCTATCCTGTAACACATTTCATATAACTTTTTAATTACTTAATCATAAACACACACATTTTTTAGTAACTGGGTTTTCTCTGCTTCACTTGCAAAAGCAAAAAACCCCAAAATTTAAACTCTAAATATTCAAATATTTAAAATAATGTTAAATATTCTAAATATTCAAATATTTGAATAATAGTACATGAATATGTATACCTGTGGTAAACTCTTAACAGTCCCTACTGGTTACTGCAGGAAAACAGTGAAAAAAATGCCATCTTGTTCACTAGAGCACAGCATCAGTGCAGGGCCAGGAGTCAAACTGGCACACAAATTTCTGATTTTCACTAAGGAAAGCTCATCTTCAGTATGGGAATGTATTTTCACAATCACGTAAATAATACAGTGAACTGTTTTTATTCTGTGATTTGTATCAGTTTAGTAAGTATTCAAAAATTTTATTAATTACTTTTGAAGGAGAAAATTACCAAAGAACTGCACAACTGTCATCAAGGCAGGTGAGCATCATCAGATCTCCTCTGTAGCACAGTTAATGGAACAATACAAATGATCACAAAAAATGGAAAAGCTACTTTTTGAGAAAAAATTTTCTAAGTCAGCTTTTTAGGGTTTTTTCCTGCATTTGAACATTTTATCTCAACTAGTGCTATTGGCCAATAAGGCAATTCAACTCACTAAGCTTTCAGAAGGATATTTAACTGCCTAACAATTATATCCACTGGTTTCTCTGATTCAGATAATAATGTTTACAAGCTTTCAACCAGTTGATTTAAACCAGAGACAACTTCATTACTCTAACTATTTAATACCTTTATAAGTTTTTCATACTCCTTCATGTTATACTCTCAATAAAATTATGACACATAGGAAAAATACCATTATATATGAAAATATTCAAACCAAAATATTCAAAGCAAAAATTCCAGTGACAGTGCATTTCTCCAAGTATTCTCTATCACTCCTTACATTCTTGTTCAGTGTTCTACACAGCAAAACCTCTCCATTTGTTTTCTGGGCTACCAAGTGTTGCAACACTACACTCCCATTTGCAAGGTCTCTGCATAAACTGGGGATATTTCATCTGAGCATATTCAAGGTAGCTAAGGGGTGTATGTCAGAAATTAAACAGTGCAACAGGACAGCCGAGGATACATGTCCTTACATTTAATTATATTATGTTATGGTTAAAAGAAAAAAACCCAAACAAATCTACATCCTTCTGAGGTCTTCCAGGGAATGAAAAGGGACCTCAGTGTATTTTTTATGATGGCGTCAAACACAAGATCATCAACGTTAGTAATGTTTATAATTAAAGCACTTGTGGAGAACCAGATTCCTGATATCATAACAATCATTCTGGAAATAAACTTTAGTAACTATAATGCATTTTTCAAGAAATAACCTTTATTGACTATAATGTGTTTATCAAGAATTTCTGAAAATAGTAGGATCATTTCTTCAAAGTACATCACATAGTGACTATAAGGAAGACTTATATACAACAAATTTTAAAAGAGCAATGCAAATAGATGCATTTTTTTTTGACAAAAAAATCTGACAAAAACCCTGACCAAGTTTGAGAGAAAAATATCCCCCCGCCAAAAAACAGAGAAATAAAAAAATAAAATCAACTGGCAGCATGTAGATGATTATTAAAATAAAAATCACTTCCATTAAAACCAAATTAGCATAATTTTATGTTCATGCTTTCAGACAAACATCATCTTTTCATTATCAAATTAATTTCAATAATTCTAATAACTCCTAGGCAAGCCATGAGATACACCATTCTTTTTTCTTTTGATTAAGGTATTAGGACAGTGTTCTTTTGAAAAGGTGCTGAAATGAAGATGTCTCTTCTGCTTTTCCTACTAATTCAGCAAGATGCAGAATCCTGGTCCTCATACAAGTGATAAGAAAGCAACACCATTGTCTTACCCAGAAATCATCCAAATCATCCATGCACTGAGTAACCACCACACTTTTCTCATGAGCTTTCACCTGTCTGTGAACACAAGCCAGAAATGCCAACTCAAAACTGATTTCAACCCTTTCTCACACAGCTAAGACTGGAGTGGTGCCTGTTAATACTTCTAACAATGCTCTATCCCCATTTTCTTTGGAAGCTCCCTTCTCTTAAGAGACAGAGCACAGTCAACAGGCTTTTATCAAACAAGCTAACTTAACTTCAGAAAAGAGGAAATGCCCTCACATACATCATAGCTGGTGAAAGTAAGAAAAAAAAAGCTTATGAACTCATTATAAATTTTCCTGGAAAGTTAGTAGTGCCACCCAGGGAGGATCTGAGTTAGGCTAGGCAGTCCAAGACCCTCATGACATGAAGTCTCAAAATACCAATGGACCACATACTATGCAATACCTTAGGGTCTCCCCCAGAAGTGGCTTCAGGCTGCGTCCCCACAGAGGTGTCTCACACAGCTCTCAAATACCTCTCCAGTATCAATTAAGATTTCTGCTTAGTCAGACAAATGCATTCCACCTAACTCAAGTGATCTCTTTGCTGTTTATTTTATAAGCCAAGCCAATTTTGTCTAGCAATGTGAATTGCATATTCAACTCCTCACAACTGCAAAGACCTTAGGATTGTCCATCACACGATTTCAAACTTATTTTCTGGGATGGTCAGTTTCTTGACTTGCCTTTGCTGCTATGCCTCATAGTCATCATACAGACATGTAATAAAAGTAATTATTTCAGATAACTATTTTTGATGGTTTATTTTGCCAAGCATGACCAGAGTTTTTAAAAACAGCAAAATGTGTTGTGTGTACCTGCTCACCTGTACATCACAGCTTAGCCCACTGTTAGCTCACCTCAGTCTCCCCTTTCCATGTGCACCTCCCCTTCAAGCTCTCAAAACTGAGGATCAATAGTGACTTTCCAGGATGATCTGACAACACACTGTGGTTCACTCACATGATTCTGAAGGGTAGGATAATAAATTCAGCCCACAGCTGGGCTGCCTACTCTAGCACAGGTATGCAAAGACCACATTTAACTGCTGTGATGGTCATTGAACATAACATAAACATAAATGCCCTCCTTACAATATGCCTCAATATTGCAGGATCTTGAACCTTTTATACAATTAGGCAAATCTCATACACTTTCTACTTAGTCAAAATTTAATATATTGGAAATTTTGTGGAACAAAAATAGTATAAATTACATAAAAGCCTACACAGGAACTCTTTCTTTTGTAATAACACACTCAATTCCTTTTTCATTTCCATCTATTACAAAGAATCACAATGTGACTACACAAAACAGCTGAAAAATGCTTTTCCCTTATCGTTGGCCATAATTAAGAGGGGAGAGGGAAGACAAACTATGAAAAAACACAGGAAATAAAGAGAAAAGAAGGTGATAATATTCTTCTCATAATGAAATCTTAAACTGTACTTTTTTTATTACCTTGCTAGAAAAGCACAAACCTGGAAACAACACAGGATGTGTTTTTTATTTCTTGCACATACATATGCATTGACACAAAGATATAGGTGAAACCCTAGCTCTAGATGTAGCTAATGCAAGTGCAGAATTTAATTTGAATGTAATTCCTATCTACCTCTCCACAACAGCAAAAATTCCAAACCATGATCTCCCTAAATTCACACAACATATGAAAATTAATGGACTAACATTTCCATAATGCTTTATTGCTCTATCTAGTTTAGAACACTACAGCTATAACACTTCCCTCTTAAAATAACAGGATCCACCAAAAAGTTTCATGGTAAAATAATAGCACTGTACATAAAATAGATAACATCCAGTCATATTTCCTTGCATTAATGAATGTCTCTTAAAAGACTGATTACTTCATAATAAAATGTATATCTGCTTCCAAGTAGCCATGTATGTTTATCCACACAAGAAAAATTTTGGTTTGAGAATCAGCTGTGCTGTGGTGCCTTGAACAAAGCAAGCAGAAGGGATGTTCTGCACTGCAGTAGAACAGCGGAGGAGCAGTCCATTTAGGCAACTGAATTATTCGTCCAGAAAAGAGAAACTGCACTCTTTTTAAGCAGAAGAAAGGTTCTAAGAGGTTTACAAAAAACTGGCAAAATATGGCTTCTAAAACTGTTTGATATGAAAGGCATACTGGAAACCATATGACGGTAAAGAGACAAGACAATTGGTCACACTAACACCAGGGTACAAGCTATACAGGACTAATAAAGTAATTGGACAAATTGTAAAAGGAAACAACTTATCAGGCACTTGCCAAGAGATTGCAACAGCAGCAGACAAGCAGTATAGAAAGCCACTAGTAAACAAGAATATATGGAAAAACTCTCTGAAGCAGCTACAAAATACATGGGCAATACCAAGAGTAACAAGTCCCAAGAATCAAATAGTATTGACTCAGGAGTGCTAAAAGAATTCAAGAATCAAACAGTGGAACTGAGGTGTGTAACCTTTCACTTCAATTGTCTTTATATGTGTCCTCATACATTGTCTTTACAAGTGCCTAACTAGGATATTAGGAAAGAACCAACACTCTCCTGCAAATAAAGTCCTGCCTCACAAACCTCTGTTGGAGACAAGAAGCCTGAAAATAGGAGAATTTCAGTTGATACAGTCCAGCTGCATTTCCAAATGATACCTCTGAAATAAAAACTGCAGTTCTTATGTAGATTAAAAGACGAAAAGTGTTATTAAGATACAAGACACAAAATACAAAATGAAATATAAGTTTGCAGAGTGATGGGAAGGGAACATATTACTTCAAGAGTCTGTCGCAGGACATTGGAAAATTTGTTGAAAATGCAGCTGTAAGCAGGTTACACATGGTAGTAGACGCAACACTCTAGTGAAAAATAGTTGAAAAACCAGAAGGGACTGGTGAAACTGAAATATTAATGGGACACAAAAATGAAAGTCAAAAATACAATGCAGACAAAAGAAATCCACAAAGCAAGGACAGTCCTAAATCCACAAAGCAACTGGCCCAGAGGTGGCCCATTGCATGATCAGGAGGTTAAAATAACTAGTTCTGTGAAATACTTGATAGAACACTGAAGAGCAGGGGAAAAAAAAAAAAAACCAAACCCAACCAACCAACCAACAAAAAACCCCCCAAAAAACCACCCCTCCCCCCAAAAAAACCAAAACAAAAAAAAACCCACAAAACAAACTACCGAAACCCACCCACCCACTCAAAAAACAAAAAAAAAAACAAAACAAAACAAAACAAAAAAAAAAAAAAAAAAAAAAAAAAAAAAAAAAAAAAAAAAAAACAAAGAGGAAAGAAAGCATTATTAGGAGAGGAGTATCTTTATGACACTGTATAAACCTGCAAAGAGCTCATATCTTGACAGCTACGTGCAGTTCTAAGCAACCCTTTCAAACAAGTATATAGTAGAATCAGAAAAACATAGAAGGATAACAAGAATGACTGAAGGTCTTAATATGAGAAACAAGTAAATAGACTAAGACAGTTGTTATTATTAAGTCCGCACAGCCATATTCTAGGGTATTAAATAGTCTTGCCACAACTAATTTAATGTAATTGTGTAAACAACTTACACTCTCACAAACAGTCTGGTCAGGAGAATGGGTTTAAACTATGAAAATACCATTCTCTGTGAGATACGGAAATAAAAAAGAAATGAGATACTCATGAAAAATATATGATGATTTGATATCTTAAGTAAAAGCCCTTTATTGAGTCCTAGGACTTAAATATTATTCTTTAAAGAAATAGAGGTATTTGTGATGTGGATGGTAGATATCTTATCAATTACCAAAATACGACTGTTAGAAAAAATTTTAATTTATCCTTGTAATATCACCAAGGCATTTTAAAAATTAACCAGTGCCTACACCAGGTGTTTTACACACACATGACAAAGAGACAGGTGATACTCAGGGAGCTAAATTCACAGTGTGCTACTACTAAAGAAGCCCAAAGAGCCAACCTATATCAATAGCCCCATTCAAGTTATTCATATAAAATATAAACACCTACTTCTGGATAAAAAGACTTATAGATTTCATGTCTTTTACCAATTTGGTCTATCCAACTTCTTTTTATTGTGTTTAAAAAAAATTCAAAAAGTATTCCCTATTAAATAAGGTCAGCAATCGGCTTTGGGTCACTCATCCTGTAATTCAGATTGATAATTTAAAATACTCTAGAATGAAGAATACTAGCAAAACATGGAAGTCTCAGGTCACATCCTTTTTTAATTGATATAGTATTCTAGCTAATTTACCGCCTCTAAAATGTTTTAACAGAAACACAAGAGCAGGAGTGCCAGTGGCAGTGATAGTCTGCAAGGATTGTATTTGTGGTACAGCAGGCATAAGGATAAAACAAAGCAAAATTGTATATCTGAACAGCTTTTATATTGCAGTGCGGCTGAGATCAAAGGATACCCACAAATTATTGCTGGCTAAATAATTTACACTTTCCTAGCCCAAGCAATTATGTTAATACATGAGCAGTAACAAAGTATTAGTATTGCATTTTCAGCTACATATATCTAGCTGCAATCCCTAGTTTTTCATAATGTGCAGTGCAAATAAACATCTGTTTCCCCAGTATACTTCTGGTCAAATAGTGTCTGGTGGACTGGGATACAATAAAAAAAAATTACAAAACAAAACCAAAAACTCCAATATCTACAAGTATGTCCATACCTGTTGTCATAATACTAATACAAAAAACCCTCACTTAATTACATGCCCAGGATTTCAAAAAATAGAGAACCAACCATGTAAGTGATTGAGTGTTTACATTTTTATGACCTATTCTTGTTGGGCGCAGCACCTCTTGCTCACACTATTGACATCCAGGAGTGAGCCCTAAGGGAGTTGTTCTAAGTGAGGGTTTCTGTATGTCGCATTTAAAAGAAATACAAACTGACAGAAAAATAACTCAAAATTGCTATAAAATAACAGGTACCTCCCAATGCACAAGCAAATGACATGCACTTTAATGTAACACATTTCTTCTCATTTTGCAGTAAGCGAAAACATACTTAAGGTTTGCATAAAACGTATGAAAAAATACCAATTATGTTAAAAATGAAATTAATAAAAAAGTTTTAAATCCTTGATTTTATTAATCAAATGCTGCTAGTTCTAAACCATATCATTTGGCTTATAAAAAATATTGAAAAAATTTGGGCTTTTTAATTGAAGTAATGGATGAAAATATTAAAATTCTTTGTTTAGGACTTGTGTCTTCTTGGCATAGAATTGCACTAGAAAGCTGTCACAATGGGATTTAAGTACTCCACATAATCCTTGATGTAGAATGCGATTTTTTACAAGGCAGCTGCTATGCAAAGAGCGAGGGCCAGAGTCTATCCACCACATGGCTCCACCAGTAGCTACACATTCTTTGCAAGGTGAAAACACTGCATAGCTCCAAAGCACAGAAAAGCTCTGCTCTTCAGTGCATGGGGACTGGTGGAAGAGTAGAGTAGTCCATCTCCAGGAAACCCTGCCATCAGCTGTGGACTATGTTTGAAAAATTAGCAAGATTCAGCTTCTGTTTAAACTGTTCCACCCTTCTTGTCTGAAGGGTTAAAAAAATTACTGATCTTTATCCTAAAAAAAAATCAAGTACAACCTCAATGTTAATACAAACTGATTTTCCCTGTCCAGCCAAGCACAGGCAGTACCCAGATGCCTGGAAAGTAGACACACCACAGCGCTGTGAAGGGAGAGCATACAGGGCTAACACAGGACTGCAAACAGGACAGCTACCTGAGACTAGGCAAGTACACACCTCATCTGCAGGCAACAGGACTAATACTCCCAATGACTACAAGGCAAAACCAGTTTTGATGTAGCAATGAATGGAATGGAATGGTCTTTGAAGTATATAACAGGAAATCATATAGATCATTGGGAATATCAATGAATGATGACAGACGTGAAATCTAGTTAATTCCTTCTCTTGGGTTTTCTCAAACAGAACTTACTGATTCATATTAGAGGCTCACTGAGTCTGTTTAAATCAAATTTATTCCTGTAAGCCAATTTTGAGTTTCTGAAAACACTTCCAACTCAGATGTGTGGAGCAACTGATTAAGAGAAAGTAGAAGCAGAGGCATAGAAAGAGAACCATGTTCTAGAATAAAGGAGAGACTCTAAGCACAAGGCAGGAAGCAGCTGAGGTTTACCCAGTGTAAATAACATTTATTTTGTAAGAGTAGCATCAAGAGACATGATCTTTCAGCAGTGAGTGCATGGTTTTTGCCTGAGGGGAATGAGTATTTCATTTGATTCCAGGCTTGTGACCAGTCCTGTCAATAGAACTTCTGCCTCCTCCAATTTCATAATTTAATTCCCTCCCAAATTTAACCCCAGAGGATTCTGTCACAGTGAAATTCACTTCAGTGAATCAGTGGAATAACAGGACTTCTGCAGGCAGGCATCTTCAGCCGTAACTAAATTTTCAACCAATTGTCGCTGCTTTGCATCTCATATTTGCCCAATAACCAGGAAAAGAATGACATATAGGCTCTGGAAACACACATTCACAGTTATGACATCACTCATAGTTACTGCATTCAGAAACAAAAGGACTATTTACTGAATCACCAGCAGTACAACAACTGCATCCACTGGAACTTTGCTGGACCATCATCCTAAGGAAGAGATTCTTGGTAATTGTAAACAGCATAGGCACTCCTACTGTATTTTATGTACATAACTTTTCAGCATCTATATTTGCACCCCAAATCACTTACACACAGCTCATTTGAAAGCCTAGAACCACAATCTGTTTTGCAATGACTTTAGAGAAATGACATCTCAGATGCTGAAAATTCCTCAGTACTTTGAGCAGCTAAGCAGAACTCAAAATGTATAGTGAATAATGTAAGTGCAAACATTACATTTATTGTAAGCACAGACTGGTGAAACTACAAATAAAATAATCTGGGATTAGGGAAATTTGTATAATGTGAACTACAGTAGGCAAAATGGAATGAAAAATTATGAGAAAAGCAATGAGAAGGTCTGTCAGAATAGTATTGTACATGCACAAGCTGGTTAGTAGCAGAAAGGTAAAATACAGAGAAAAGATGAACAGATTGCACCTGGAAATGAAAGAGAATATAGAGAAGGAAGAAAACATCCTTTTCTTCAGAGCCAGATGATTTGTTGCATGTTTAATAACAAAGGAATTAACTCCTCTGCAGCCTAAATGAACCCGGAACTTCCAGAAAACTTCTACAGCAATTTAAACTTCAATGACCCCATGATCAACCTATAATCAGCAACATGTACCTCTTCAAAACCTGGCATTCTTCAAAAGAAGTCATTCAAAATAAAGCAAAAAGTCTAACCACAAGACATCACTAAATTTGCTCAGATGACTGAATCCAGCTAAGGAGAATTTACACCCACGGGGATGCTTCTTTGAGAACAGATCACTTCTTTGATCAGGCCATCAAGTGTCACCTCCTTTCTTACCACAAAAAGAAAGTCTCAGTGATGTTACACTCTTCCCTGTCCTGTGTGATACCTGTTGAAAACTACCTGGAAAATATTTTTTTTAAAAACTTAAAACTGAAGGCATATGATGTCTTTCAAATTTTCCCAGTAGTAAACTGCAAAACTTGACACAATAAGAGAGAAATTTCCCCTACAACAGCATCATCAAAAGTCACAGATTTTTCACCATACTTCTTGCAATGTCCCAAATTTCAATAATAACTGATTGAAACATGTAAAATATGTCAAAGAAATTACAGCATATCAGAATAAATCCACACTGACAACTGATAAAACCCATTTACCAACAGGAAAACATTTTTCACCAAGAAAAAAAAAACACCTCTCTCCTCTCAGTCTTGATTATTAAGGAATTCATGTACATTATCTTGGAAGAAGAGACTCAGATCTAAAATTTGTAACTTTCCTGGATAATAATAACAAATTTGTTAAGATGTTGATTTTATAGTATTTCCTTATGTCTAACTTCCTTCCATTCCCTCAGCATGTCAGAGGCATAATTACCAGTCTATCTCTGTATCCCAAAGCTCTAATGACCTGATCACCTTGTTAGGGTCCACCTCCCATTTTTACTTCTTCCTTTCAGATTACCTCACTGATTTACATAACTAACATTCACTTCAGAGTAACCATTTATTCTAATTTGTATCTGTTTGCATTTTGCTGCTGCTGCTTCTCCAGGAGACGGCTCATGCTCCTATCAGTTTGTTCATTTCTTCCAAAGGCATCACTTGGTCTAATGAAGTTTCTTAATTTCTACCAGCAAACATTTTGGTACACACATTAGGAGGATCATAGGGAGCCAGCAGTGTGGCCTCACAGCAAAGGAGCCCAGCTGCACCTCGGCCTGTATGACTACAAACACACACAGTGGATTGAGAGAAGGGGTGTCCAGTGTCAGGCAGTAACAGAAAGACAGCAAGAGGAACTGGAGCAAATTCAGTGGGAGGTCACAAAGCTGGTCAGGCAGCTGGGGCACAAACCCTGTGAGGAGAAGGTGCCTCATGAGGGAAGGGGATTGTTAAGGCTGGAGAAGACAAGGGCAAGAGGTCATCCAGTACCTGCAAGGTTATTATCAAGAAGTTGGAGCCAGGTTCTTTACAGCAGTGCATGGCAGGACGACAAGAGTCAATTGACATAAATTGAAACTGGAACTGCCTCAAATGGAAGGGAAGAAAAAGCTTTTTCATTGTGAGGACAGCCAAGCATGACCCAAGTTGCCCTGAGAAGCTGTCTTTATCCTCAAAGGTTTTCAAGACCAGACAGGATAAAGCCAAGAGTAACCTGGTCTGGTCTACATAACGAGACTTCACTTTGAAAAAGTGGTTGTGCTACTTTTATTTCCCATTAAGTTCCTGTATGATATATATGTATATACATATGTTTTATACGTATATAAAACAGTTATTGATCGTTTATTGACTATTTGGTACACAGCTTGAAAGCCCCTAATTTCTAGATTTGCAGAAACACTGAACACAGTGGCACGCAATTGAGCATAAAACTGGTGTTAAAGAGAGCACAGAGTGGTGCATCACCAGAGAAGATGTGTTACAAGTCGGACAGCAGGTATTACAAGATACTTTGGATTTCAATCTCTCTCTGCCTAAGTTTCAAAGCTTTAAAAGAAAGAACAACATCACTTTGTCTACAAAAATACTGTGAAATAAATTAATGCAATTTTAGAAAGTACTCAGGAGACTAATTGTCTGTAAAAGCCCATTTGAAATTAACAATTCTATGTACAGAGGAGAGTCTGAATAACTATCAATAAACAAAGCATGAGTCTGTGCTCCAGAAATTAGTATTTTATCAAGTGTTTTGCTTCATAAGCAAAACATGTCAAAACAAAGAAAACAAAGCAATAATAATGCTTCATGATTCAAGAAAAGCTAAAAATTGAATGCCATAAAACCAAATCAATACAAGCTATCACAACATTCCAAGCTGCAAAAATATTCAGAGCACAGTATTCCATTTGCTACAGATGAAGCGAACAAAAACTCTGAGCATTTCCTTCTTGTTTGAAGTACAAAAGTAAGCTGCCACTGTACTTTTAAAATTTTATGGAGGATAGAAAATTAAAGATGAAAAAACTACAAATATTATACCTGATCCTCAAATATAAAACACAGTAATTTCCTTGGAGTACTTATTTAACAAGCTATTTTGGTTCTGCATTTTTTAGAAGGCAATTCTGAAAAAGATTAGACTACAGACTGAATAGTTGAAGGGTTATTAACCCCAAAGAGAATTTACTCTAAATACCCTTTAACAGTATGTAGATCACTATTCCAGTTCAGGCAGACATCACAAGTACACTCTTGTGTACATGGCTTTTGAGGGATAAGAGTGGATAAGCCACTTCACCTCAGGCTGGAGGAAAGGCAAGCAGACAGACACTTTTCCAAACCAATTTACATCCTAAAATGGGCAACAACAGTCCTGCTGGCACTCAGAGATTTAATAGAAACCAAAAGTTAAGATATTACAGTGCTTATCTTCCAGTTTTTGGTAATGTTATGTAATATCTAGAGCTAGAGTACCATCTTTAATTGCAGTTGTCAGCATTAAATTATAAAACCATTTAGTAAAGGCCAGTTCCTACAAGAGAGTTTAGGGTTTAACATTCAAAATGAGAGGCAAGAGATAAAGGAATACAACTGTCGAAGAAGTGGAGCATAACAAAAAGCAGAAGTGCTCATATAAAACCAGTCGAACACAAATAGAAGTCATACATCCAACCTCACTGGCCTCTGGATCTGCCTCCAAGTGACTTAAAGTTACAAAAGTATGCAACACCAGACCCAAGAAACACAGTCCAGTCTTTAGAATTGCAAGTCAATGCTTCACTTTTAAGACCTACTATCCCAGCCAACTTCCCTCGTGGAAAATGTCTTGAGTCAGGGGAAAGCAATCCACAGAAATTACTTACTGTCAGACCCAAAGACATTGCCTTAAAGGAGAGCAACTACTGGTAAAGCATCCCTTTTAGGTTTGTGCATCATGAGACAAGCCAATTACTTGGAGCTAGTTCAGACTTAAAACCTTTCCTCAGGAGACAACTTAAGACAAAGCAGTGAATATTCTAAATTTTGCAAACAGTAGTTTTACTTCTGTCAAGTCACACATCAGGTTCTTTTTAACAAGTTTATTTATGTCTACTTTGTATAAAACTACTCGTCCTGGAGTCACTCCCATGCCATATTGTAGAATTTTACACTTACTTACAGATTTCTGATGTTTCATTAGAAAGATTTCACTAATTTTAAAAATAGTACCTACTTCAGGGCAACAACTCACCAAGGTCAGCTCAAATCAATAGTTTTAATACTTTAACATGGATAATGCTATATCTAACTCTCAGGCAACATTGTTCATATCTAACACATGTTTAAAACTGATCCTTCTGCTTTCAATGACGAAATGGAATTACTGACTTTTCCAATTGCTATCAGCTGTTCTCTACTTACAAAAGACAGGTTTCTAAAGAAGAAAATTATTGCTGTGCTATAATACAAAAAAAAAGGAGGAATATTTAGTGGAAATCAGATTCATAAGAGGACTCATCACAGCAAGTGGATTTGTATAGTCATCGAGGAACCACCAACTGAAAGAGAAGGGAGATATATTTGACCTTAACCTACTGCACAACACCCTTCATCGGTCAGAAATCTATATACTATATCTAGTATGGACACAAAAAGGAAAAGGCATGCACATGAAAAACAAAGCATGCTACAGCAATAAAATACAACAAATTAATAAGCAAATATGTTGAGCAATATTTAGCTGCTCAAAGCTTTACTGAAATTAAGACAACAATGTTTTCTGCCAGCATCAATGAGCAGGTTCTACATTAATTTGTGTTCTCCTGGTCTTTAAAATGACTTATTACTAACTTAATCATGAAGAAAGGGAGATACATTTCCCTGGAAACACGGCAACTGAATATTATCATTCTCTGAATATTAGTTACCCTAGCATGTGCTTGTACTTCCTGTGACACAGTCACACCCTCTCATTGCCATCTTCCTAAAGAGAACATGCCTGGTGACTGTGTCCATTGCTAAACCCAACTCTGTTCAGGAAAATTAGAAGGCAGCAAAGCAAATCACCACATGAATATATATACATACAGAAAAAACCCATGACCAACATGATAAAGTGGTAATCTTTAAAAAAGATAAAATCTTTTCCTTAAAGATTTTAAGGGGAAAGCACATCTCAGCTTACTAGAACTCTTTAGGTAGTTTAGCAAGAATATATAAAAGAAAAATGATAGACCTATCCGGGCTTTTAACGTCACATAAATAAAATTCAAAAGATATATTCAAAGATTAATTTAATCACAGCAAGCCATGAAGAAAATCACTAGGAAGAGTATAATAGATAAAATTCACATAAGAACTTACAGTTTCAAACTATACAGAGACAATTCCAGGAACACAATATAGGAGACAGAATTATAACAAGTCATCTGTTTTACAATGTGTAAGATAAAATACAGCCACTTTCCCAATTATTATTGTCATAGATGTGTTCATTCTATCAAAGACAGAAGAAACATCACATATTTACAAGGAGCAGATTGGTTCAGATCAAACTGAGCTAAGGAAAACTTTGAAAAATTCCAAAAGAATCAAACAACAAAATACTCATGTATGTTGGCACATACATACTAATTTAGACATATTCAACATTATCCCTATTAGAAGAAGTTGTGTTGAGATATACATAGTAATTATACGAACACTGGAATTCTCCAGGAAAAAAAAAAATGTAAAATTACCTATTTAACACAAAACAGAGGTCAAAAGAACAACTTGAATGTTACTTTTTACTAACAGCAATCCACAATATAGTAGATTTTCAAATATTTTCTCTACTTGAACCCAACTCACTCTACTAATAGGAAAAGTCCAAAAGGACAATGCAAATTTTAAGAGGAAAGGAGTGGGATCTGAAACAGAGCTGTTTAAGGCAGTTTTGCGCTCTCTGGAAAGGAAAAGAACCACAAAACTGATGTATATAAAGCAACCAGTAATACACAGGTTTGCTTGGGCAACTTATATTTGAAAAAATATGAAAAAAATGGAAAAAATAAAAACAACAGAAATGTCTTGAAATAAAGGGGAAACTATTTTGAAATAAGTTAAAAATGTATTATTAGGATGCAAAATAGAGTATTTTTTATAAAATAATAACTATATCTACCTCATATGTAAAGGTTCAATACTGAATAAAAACATAAAACAAGATAAACACATTTATATTTCAATTCAGACATTCCCAAATTATCAGCCACTACCTTAACCAGCGTCAGTTTGGGATGAATGCTACAAAACATTCCTTTCAGAACCTGCTGTGTTGCAAGGGAAAGAAGGAAAGAGTACAGCTGAGCAGCACTGACTGGAATTCTGCAAGGCAGATCCCCAGGCCTCCCAGGATCTGTCCATGGTATACAGCACCTGGGGGTGCTGCTGCCATGTCCCAGTAACTGCAATTTACAGGACTGGAGAAACATAAGACTCTTGGGAAAAATATTATTTATTTCTGTGGCCATAGACATTGTTTCAGCACTGTGAGAAATAGACACTAGTGATTGTAAGAATTTATCACCTGAGCAAGGTGCACACAGTGGGATATTTGTAGGGATTTCACTTCTACACTATTTTATTATCAATCTGCGCTTCAGAAACATACTTAAACAGAAGCCATGTAAAAAAATATGGAAAACTATTCTGTAACATAATCCATGTTTAAATGAGTAAATGAGGAATTCCCTGCCACTGGATGTGCAAATAGATCCACCAAGTATTTAGATAATTTAAGGATGATATATCAGTAAAACTATTAAAACCACAACACAAGCACTATCTTAAAGTGAAGAAGCTCCTAAACCACAGATTCACAGAAGCCAGGGGAATGCCTCAGAGACACAGCACTCTGTACCATTCCACCTTCTAGGAGAATCACCAATAATCACTCTAGATAAGGAGACCCTTTGATCCAATTGAGTCCAGGGGTTCTTATGCTCTTCTACTGGCCACTGTCCAAACCCCAAAAAGACACAGGGTCTGTATTACAGGTAGTAACAGGTATACAGCATTCAATATAAAGGCACTATATTTTATAGTGAACATAAATTCTTCCAAATGAAGAAATATCCCATTTTTTTCCTTAGTCTCATTAAGCTAACTTCTCATAAGATGAACTGAAAGAAATGATCATTCAAGAGACATCCCCTCTGGGTGACAATGTAGAAGAAGCTGTATGAGGACAGGAAGGAGAATTTACTGTCTCACAATGAAAGCACTAACACTAGAGAACTGTGTTACTATTGGAAACAAGATACAGTTACTGGATCATAGTTCAGAGTAACTGTACTCACACCCCTTTGCTGATGACTTGGTTCACCTTTCTCTTTCCACCAGTGTTCTACACAAGCTAATAATTCACATCAGTTCTCTTGCACTGTTGGCACATAGAGTCAATGACAACAATGAGGGATGACTGAAACCTGGGGAAAGTGTTGACAGTGAAAAAGAAGGGGCGGGGAGGACGGGACATTATAAAAACAAAACAAAGGCAGGGGAAAGTTGCTAAATTAACTTGATATTCCAAACAGCACTTTATACATTATTGCAAAGTGCTTGAAGTATGCTTATTTAATGTATAAATCTTCCCTGGATTTATACATTAAAAGTACACCAAATACAATCAAAATGCTTGAATCTAATTATGTAACATCCCTGCAATAGCATTCTGTACAAATTTTCAGAAATTTACCACTTAAATTCAAAAACAGTGCTAACATCTTGGGCTTCTTCCCCAAACTGTATCTTGATTTTCACGATCACTTTGCAGAGGTAACAGTCCTTTTCTTTCCTTCCAACACTTTCCAAAGGATCAAGCTTTGAGTCCTGAGGAACACTCTGAAGGCATTGGGAATTCTGAGGCTGCACCTGCATACTCACACTGGTTTAAGTGACCTGAATGTGCCAGCTCTCCTCACTCAGCACATTGGTGTCACCTTTGCAGAGGAGTTTTGGTGTGTTGACTTGGATTCTTTCCAGAGAAGATTCAGTCACAAGCTCCACTTTGGATGTGCACCAAATGTACTGTAATAGGGACACAGGGTTCCAAACCAGTAACTGGTTCCTTGAACAACTTCAAATCACACCTCTGGTGAAGGCATTTCATTCAACAGTCCAAACTAAAACTAGTCTGAGGTAGAACCCCTAACCTGGACTGCTACACTGCAAGCATGTAAGCCTCAGCACCAACCGCTTTGATCTAATGATCTCTTCCACTTGCCAAATGCTTGCTCCTACTGACATAGGCTGAGTGTTCATAACCACTCCGAAATGCTCTACAGATTTCAAGTCATGTGCTGAATTTCTCAAAACTAAAACCCTCCTAGGTGAAGAAAAGTGATTGATTGACATTCGCATAAAGAACAAAGCACACAGCAACAACTATTTTGTTTCCTGTCACTGCTTACACTAAAGAATTAGAAGAAAAATAAATCAAATTTTTGTGGGAAATTCTGAATCAATTTGTTGTTAACATGACATTTCTTATGCGGGTAATTATTGGATAATGTTTAGCAAAGAACAATTTACAACATGAAGAAGAAAAATTAAGAAAATAATCAATGAAAATTAAGTAAATATCCCTAAAATATAGCCAGTTATAGTCATTGTCAACATGGAAGAAAAGCTGTGCAGCAA
Organism: Acrocephalus scirpaceus scirpaceus; assembly: GCA_910950805.1. NCBI lineage: Eukaryota > Metazoa > Chordata > Aves > Passeriformes > Sylviidae > Acrocephalus > Acrocephalus scirpaceus. The sequence goes on along the minus strand of OU383775.1, from coordinate 26,257,553 downwards.
TTAATTTATATTTTGAGTATTTGGAGTATTATTCACCATTTCATACATTTAAAATTGTACTTTTCCTTTGTGTCTCAATAAGAGAGGAATGCTGTGCATGCACGGCTCCAGTTTGTAAGAAGACAAAAACCACGGAGACGTCCTGATCCTGCACACCTGATTCATGCAGCAGGCCCACGAAGTCTGCCAAACAAAGCTATTGCCACAAATATGTCAAACAAGATTTGATTAATAAATTGCTTCAGTGCTGTCTCATTCTGTAAAACATTTTTCAGAGGTTTTAGGGACTATTTCAAAGCTATATATTAATTCTGCCCCTGACTGATGAATGATTCTATTTAGACAGTTCATTGAAAACAGTTGAACTTCAAAGGCCATATGAAATAAGTTATTACCTCACTTGTGATTTAGAAACACACCAGCTGAAAGTCTCAGTGCATATGGTAATAAGCGGTAGTTCCCAATTAAAAACCCTACTTTTTTCTAAGGACAAAAAAAAAAAAAAATTCCTTTCCATAGACTTAGCATAGGACTATCGAAAATCAAAACTAACTCCAAAGCCTGTAGTTATATTTTAAGCTGTTAATTTCATAACTTTTTAAACACAGTAAGACTGTTAAACATAGAACAAGAGATTTATTCTTGCTTGCTTACCTGTAAAAGGGATTTAATGATATCTGTCTATGAAATTTTATCTCCCAGTAATATTGTACAAACTACTCAAACAGAGAAGTTTCCAACACGATAGCACCTACATGAAAGCATGTCCTGGAGAACAGGTGAAGGTTTTAACAGTGCAAAACGCTAGCTAGACAAATGTTCCATCTAGGAAGAATATATTTATATATGTAGGAGGGTACAATAATGCGTTCACCCAGAAAAAGGGGATCCTCACTGATACAGGAGTAAACAGGTTTTATTTATTGTTCCATTGTCACAGTAGAAAGTCCACTTCTAACTACTTTATTTGAAATGACACAATGAGTGAGGTGATTCTATTCTTTTCTTCTTAAAACAAGTAAGAGATGAGCTTCAATGATTTTTCAAAGCAATTTGAATACATTACTGGGTAAAATATCTACCATGATAAAAACAGAAAGGAAAACAACCCTAGTTTTTCAGCAGCAGGTATATTTCATGTGCTGTGGTACTTCTGGAGAGAAAAAGCTCAAATTCAATTCACCTGTCACTTATTAAAAGGTGTAGGGGGGTTTAAGTTAAAAATGAAAACAGCATAGCTACTTGCCCAATGGCATATAAAAGAAAATATATTTACAAGCAGCACATATTAATTCAGTGGGGGTAATTTAACTAAGCTATGCTATTTATGAAGTTCAAATGGCAAGCTTCTCTCCTTCACTCTAGAGAGCAACAATGATTCAATGAATATGCTACCTCAGTTTTGAGGCATCTTCATGCAGAGAATTTGAAGTATAGCAATTATGTTAATGAAGATTGCACCAAATATACATTTAGTTTAGAAAACCAAGCTGGTTTCAGCCAGGCTTCTCAAAAGCAAAGCAATATTCTTTACTTTGCACCATTAAATCTTCTGATTATCAGACAAAGCTTACATAATAACATAGAATTTGAAATTCCAGCATTGAAATTCACAGGACTCTTTTTTTTTTTGGCTGTTCAACTGTATTTCATAGCATGGCACTATAAAATTCTGGCTCCCTTAAACCCCATTGAGGAACAATATTAAAAATACAAGTTAACGACAAAGAACTAGTCAAATCTTAAGAGCCAACTGAAAAAGTAAGTGGCATTCTTACTTATCATATTTCAAAGAGCAGTACTTTTTCGTAGAAAGATCCCATTAGCTGAGCTATGACATCTTTATTCTCGTACCTATAAATCATTCCATTGTTAACCTCCTAAACGGCAGTGACTGCTGCCACCTATGGGATGTCCCCAGGAGCGGTCAGGATTTCACTCGGCGGTTCCCTCTGCCGGGGATGTAGGTCTGACAAACGTGCAGGCACTTTTGTTAACAGCAGGTGTCCCCACTTTTGCTGATGTTTTACCTCTAAGTCATCCCTTTAAAAGCATTTTCATGTTTCCTAAAATAAACTCCAACTTCTGCCTGGAGTCTAAGTAGTAGCAAGGTGATTTGAGATAGGAAATTGCAGCCCCTGAACTCTTAATTCAGTTCAATAAATGCAATTTTGCAGAAAAACAAAAATTCCCTTGTTGTTAGCACAACATTATCTGCTGTGATGCATTAGTGGGCCCAGAGCCAAACAAGTTTCCTTCTAAAGCATAAGTTGAAATAAACCCAAGAAACTTTTAAGTAGGATAAGATCAGCTTTGTTTAGGCAATAGTTTCATCAAAGACACCAATGCTGCATCAGAATTAACCTTACAAAGGTGACGAATGAAAAACATTAAAATACATTCAATTTGAAAGTCCCACATAATATCAGACTCAACAATAAATGCACAAACATATGGAAATACCCCTGGAAAAGCATTAATGTTTACTGTTTAGCTTTTTCAAATCAATATATCTGACTTACTTAAAAAGCAAGCAATTGTGCAGAAAGTCAGTGCAGTTTTGTTTACTAATCAAGAAGACAAAAGTAAGTATTCCTACCATTTACGTACAAAAACTAGAAACATCTAGTTTTACATATATGTCACCTTTTTCTCTTCAGTCTCTAGCCCCTCTATATTTAATCTCAGTGATCATAATTCTATTTGAATACACAAGGCATTGTTCCTCAAAATCCAGGAGATGGGCATAGATAAAAAATGATGGCAGAGCAAAAGGGCAAATTTAAACTAGATGTAATGTAGTTAGAAGCCTAGGTGAAGTAACATTACAGTAAAGAGACTCTTAAAACAGAGATTCATTCTGTCAAGCAGAACACATTATCAAAATAAATATAATATGGCACAGCTCTCCAAAAGGAATAGCATTAATGGGGAGATTAAAGCTAAGCAGACATTGAATAGCACATAGCATCCTGCTATTGGTTTGATTAGAGGAAATTAAAAAGAACATAATTTAAGAGCAAGGTCTTAAAACAGGAACATTATTGAAGTCAGAGTTTTGCAAAGCAGAGATGTATTTAGTGAGGTTTGATATAGAAGTAATTACTATTCAAAAAACTCAGTACTCAAAAGAAACTACAAAAGCAGGAAAGAAACATGAGAAAATACCTGAGAGACATTCCTAAGGCATCAGTATCTCTTTGACTGGGCACAAACAATAGCACAATTTGTTCCCTACATATCCCCTCCAGGGTTTAATGACAATAGAGCTACCAGGAAACTGAAATATTGTAAAAAGCGAGACATGAGCATATACTTGGCCATTCAACACTGAGTACTAGAAATACCCAGCCTTTCTTTTGGTGTTGGGAAAAAGCTATCTTTCCATCTCGCTTTCCAATTTGTTTTTTTTTTTTTTTATTAATAAGAAAACTACTTTATTGCCACAATAAAGAACAATCAATTCATTTTCTATGCTAACACTTTTTCCCAACTTTTTGTAAGAACACAAAACTCAAAGTCATGCCATGACTGACTCTCCCCTGACTAGTTTAGAACACTAGACCTACAAAAAAATTTAACATTAACAGTCTCCTGCTCTCAGCCCCAATATCGCCTGATGTGGAGTCAAGAACAGTGACTTACCAGCGGCAAGAGAAGTGGTAGAAATGTAGTGAAGTTGAGTGTTGGTAGAAGTGAGTGCAAGAGCTCCCTTTGGGCACAGGTAGACATTAGATCTGCTTACCTGCACTGTCAAATCTCACTAGTTTTGAGGCTTTTCTCTACCTGCATCAGAGCAAAAAGTAACCTGGGTCTGCTGACTTAAGTAGGCCTTCTCCTTTCAGGGGTATAACATACTCTGAGGTGAAGAGAACCCCAATCTAATGGTGGTTCACTACCCAAAGAACAGGTCCCTCTTCTCTTTCCACCCTCTTCATTCCTATCCAAACAATCCATTCCAACCACTACCCCTGCACTAGACTTGGTGATTCTGGATTGTACATCAAGATCAATGGAAATCTAATCCACTAAAAAACCAACCAAACAAAAAAACCCAAGAAAAACCCCTTCAACCTACATCCCCCTCTCCTCTACAAAAAAACAAACCTGCCCTCCCCAGAAAAACAAACCTAACCCACTCCTATTTTTCCTTTAGATTAATATACTGACCAACTCCACACAAGTGTTTTGCCCCAGAAGAGACAGAGGACAGCAGCACCAGGCCAGCAGAGAGGGCAGGAGAGCAGCAGGCAGTTACACCAAACGCTGCATGAAGCTGATACACATGATACCACTTCAAGGGGGCATATGAGCCTTCTTCCCTCTTTTCCACTAGGATAACATCATGGAACAACAGCCTGGCCTCTTCAGCTTGCATTAAAACACACACACACAAAACAACAAAATAAGCAACTCATTTGGTCAAATACATCAATATTTTTAAAACAAAACAGAAAAGCTGGGACACCACAGCCTGATGTTCTCGCCTCTCTCCCACAGGTGTTTTAATTATCATTATTTGATTAATTCTCTTCCAGGCTGGAAAAGAAACAAGCTGAAAACTGTGGTTTTAAATTTTATTTTCAAAGCAAAGAAAATCTGTTTTCCAAACCCACTGTCTATTTAGGCAGAGCAGAGAAATCTAGCAAATAAATCAAGGCTATTCTGTGAGTAATACCCATAATTTTACAGAAGCTCCTATTCACCTGTGTTTCAGGAACAGAGATTGCTTTAAAATATTACATTACTGTAGTAACTCATGGTTTGGACCTGTCATCTTGATGTCTCTCCAATTTGGGAGTCCAAAAACCTATTCCAAATATTACTCAATCCAAACCAGGTGTTTTGTAAGAACAATCTCAGAAGCCTTAAAACTAGTTATTCCTACTGATTTGAAACACCCTTTCAGAATCCTACGTGGACTAGGAAATTTCTTTCCCTTTAAAAACAGATGGTTATACTTAACTATAGAGGAAGTTCCCTATCTCTGATAACCTATATTAAGTCACCCAATAACATTCAGCCATTTTTTTGTCCTCTAGTTGTTTTGGCCATCTAAATCCTTGTCATACCTGCCCTGTCCTATGGGACATTTCTTATAGAGGTCAGTGGGTTTACTATATAATCATCTCCAGCTCAGCTGTTCTCTCTCTGCCTGCAACTGCTGCTAGTAGAGGAAGAAGGTAATTGTGTTATTGTACTCATTGCTGCTGTAGGAGCAAGAAAGCAAGAAAAAGAGAGATAAAGCACACACGAAAGGAATTACTACCGAAACCAAAGGATTCTAAATTTGATTTGCATTAGTATCTAATCAGTAAAGGTGGGGAAGCTGCAAAAACAGCAGCTTTCTGCTCCATTCTAGTCTGATCATGACCAGGAAAAGAGTTTGACTATTCAGATAATGCTCTCTACATAGCTTGCATATAACTAATCACACATATGGGGAACCTGGCATTTGAGCACTCAGTAACACCATATATCATGACCATTATAGCCTATAATATGATCTATATGTCCTTAAATGAATGATTGTAGTTCACAGTTATGAACTATTAATTACCTTCAGCTTTGTCTGAATAATCTATCTCACTCACGGTATCTCTCCTGTCTCACTTTTATAGTCCAAGCAGACCAAACCTGGGCCACTCCACGTCAAACTTAAAAATTCTGCAAAATCATGCACAAGTCCCGCATGTGTCTTCAAATCCTGTCATCATGATACAATATAACATTCCTTCTTTTTTTTCTGATTGAATGTAATATGAATCCAGTCTTCAAGAAACTACAAGTTATTGTATTTCCTTCCTGTTTTACACCTCCTGTAGCCATTGTAGTCTCTTATTTTCCTATTGAAATCATGTAATTAAACAATGTGAATATGATTACTTGACTTACTTTACAAGAACAGGTCATCACTAATAGTTTGATGTGATTATGAAGCCCTGTATCTTCAAAGGGACAAAACAATAAAAAATACAATATACAAAGTCAATTATTTCCTATAATCTCTCCATTTACTTCAGGACATTACACAAAGCACATTAAAAGTAAACCACATCTATTAGCATGCCACACAATATTATTAAAAGACTAAATGGATTGAAAATGCACATTGTTAGCATTACGCTCACATGCAGGTCCCTTCAACTGACTATACAATATGAATAGCTGAATGAGAACCACATTGACCATTATGAATATCGTTTCAATATTTTAAATTCTTGACCTTCAGAGAATTATTCAAAGCCTGTACTTCCACTTCATGGCAACATAATTCCAGAATCTTGTAGTGCCGTAATTTTAAAAGTACTCGATATAAACAGTTTTAAACTGTATTTTTATTTGAAGATAGAGTATTACATGACAATATCAAGCCAGGCACTGCAGATCTACTGTACTATTTTAAAAAGAAACAATATTTTAAATGTCTTCTGAAGAGAGTTTTTATAATGAATTGTAAATCTGCATTATTTTAACATCCCATTTTAAACACCAATGCCACCAATCTTTTTTAATGTATGTTCTAATCTTCAGAAATGCCCTCTCCCAAAGAGAAAGAGTGAATAATTTCCACAGCTTTTGCCACAATATTCCAAATTTTTGTTAAATAAAAATAAAAAGGTTCTGAATTTATGATGTAGCATTTCAGTGTAACAACTCCTAGGTTTCAATTAATATTTGCTACCTTATTACAACTTGTGGTTCTTCCATTAACTAAAACTAAAAGTGGAAAAAGCCTGTCTTCTAACCTGGTTTTCCTATAACTAAATGCATGTTCCAGAAAAAACTTTCACCCCTTCTAAAAGCACTCTCATTTTTATGGAAACCAAATTATTAGGAAGTCATTCACCTCACAGTAACATGGTGGGAGTTACTCTGCATTTCCTTGCACAATTTCAAAATCTGTTAATACTGCAGAGGTCAACATAAAAGCTCTTCCTATTCTCTAACCCTTTTTTTTTTCCACAGCAATATCCAAAGCATTTTCAGTCTCTTTTCCCTTCTGTGGGTAATTCAGGATGCAATTTCCAAAGTTCTATGTCAGTCCTAGGAGTCTTAGTCGCCTTCGAGTCTGTTCCCAGCCAATCAGCAAGACAACAGGTCATGATAATGAATGAGAGATCTGACCCAGAGTCAATTCACTCAGTCACCAATTTATATTGGAATGACAAGGTAGGTATATGCCTGGAATTCCCCATCAGTACATATAATCTTAATAAGCTTTGTCACCTGTAGTATCTCAGCCCTTTTCCTAGGCAGATTGTCCCTTGCTCAAGTTTACAAGAACTTCTATCATCAGTGGGTTTAGCTCGCCTGGCTCCATCTCCCCCTTGGAAAGACTGACTCTCTCTTCACAGCAGATGTTTCATAGTCCTAATTCACAAAGGGTCTGATTTAAATTCTTTTTTTAGTTGATCCCTTACTCAGGAATAAAATATGAATATGACTTGGCATCTTTGATCAGAGCAATTTCTTTCTTAATTTTCCAGTAAATGTTTGGGATCTAAGCAAATGAGGAGACAGTGGTATTTCAGCCTCTTGTGGCAGTTCTCAACCTTAAAGTCTCTCCACTCTACAGTGTGGCTGCAGTTGTGGTGGTTCCTTAAGACAGCAGCAGACCATGTACCATAATTCTCCAAACTGTTCTGGCATTGTGGACAGTAAGTTCAGGCTCTTCTAAATTTGTTTCTTGAGGAGATGGCCCTGTGCTTAGTATGCTGCTTTGCCACCTACTGTCAAGGTAGCTGAGGAAAGCTGGAAAGTCAAGCCAAAAAGTCAATCCATCAGGGGCCAAGTGAAGTGGTGCAAGCACAGCCTGAGTGGGTAAAGGATCATTTGAACTTTCTGCCAGCAATTCTCCTGAGATATTAAACAGTCCAAATTGGTCTTCCTCCTTTTCGCCATAGGCTTCTTCAAAGATTAACGCAATGTTTGCCAAGCTGCTTCAGTTAGCAAGGGACAAAGCCAATAATCTACATTTTCTCCTTTCACTAGATTCCCACAGAAAGGTACTTAAGCTCAGTGCTCCCTTTTGATGCTAATTTGGACAGGAAATACTGTGGTCTGATCTTCAGTTAAATGGGCCTAGTTTTCTGAAACTGTTGCTACTGCTACACTTCAAAAAATGCAAAAATATCTACAGTTGTGATACAGACCAATCCCTTATGCAAATTCTTTTCATCCTTTAGCTAAAACTTCCTGAAATTTGTCCACTGACAATAGATTAGATCCTCCAATAAAACTATCTGTAGATCCTGCAATATCACAGACAGGCTGTTCAATGCTTCTGTAATTATTTCTCCTTTCCTAGTGTCCCAGAAACAATAGGAAATATAAAATATTTCTTTGAGGGTTGCATGTTTGTTGACTTTTTTTCCTTAATTTTTTTCAAAATACTGCATTTCTGAACTTTTACTTCCATTCTGCAGTGAGTTACTCTCACCTTGGACAGTACAAGGATACTAACCTTGCTACAAGAAGACATCAAGGATTGATAGGTATTTAGCTCAATATGAAATTTTTTCCCTTCAGTTCCCCAAAACAGAAAAAACTAACTACCCTTTGATGTTCTCTGTGAACTGAGGTGTGTTTTGTAACTCACTTTTACAAGTATTCTTCTAATTAAGTGGAAGCTAAATGATAAATTCGTATTTTCATTGTCAGGAAAGTAAATACATTTCAATCAATAACGTTGTGCTACAGCAAACCAACTTCAAACAATGCCTGTACATAAAACATCAAGGCTAGCCAGACACTGAAGTAAAACCTCCAAAACATAAATTTTGCCTGGAGTAAAAGAAATACTGCTGGTTTAGTTTTATCTTTTTATATGTACTGAATTTCAAATAAGTTTATGACACAACCAAAAATAATTCACAAACACAAGAGCATCATGAAGAAAAAAAGCTCTTAATTGTAACACATAAAAACTAGAAAAAATAATAGCTAGAGCAAAGGCTACAGTCCAAAGGACATTTTAAATAAGACACACGACTAATATCCTTTCTTTATAAGCTTCAAAAAACCCCAGCACAAGTAGTTTTTACATAACTGGAAAGGAAAACAAAATTAGCCTTATTTGCACATTGTTTATGTCCCTAAACCTTAAATCACCTTTAACAGGCTGTGGGAATATGATAATTGATGACTGAAATAGACAAAATTTTATTTTTAGATCTGAGATAGGAAACAGCGATTATTTTTGTATTACGAAAATAACATGAGGGTGATTTGAAGGTCAGATAATTTGAAACCATGGCTTCTTACTCTGATACATTAAACCCCCATATACTTCTTTCGACATCATTTGAGCTACCCAGTGGACTAGGCAATATTGTAGTGTATCTACTATGCAAGTGGGCTCCACAGCTCCTGACAAGGCAAAGGAGTCTCCTAAATTTACAGCGGTTGTTACTATAATGGAACACTTCTTCCTCCCCCACCAAGCCATGCTGTACCAGCAAGGAAGAAAAAAACCTTCCCAACAGAAGATGGACAAAACACAATATGCACCACAAACTGTGGCCCTGACAGCATAAATTGTGAATATTCCTCAAAAAAACTAAGCTTGAGGGTGAATAAGGCCACACTGCTGAAGCAAAAAGATCAAAGCCTAAACCAATTATAGCCTAGTTTCACAGTATGTCTTTGAAATGTAACAGTGATATACCTTATTTAACACATTATATTGATTTTTGCTAATATTCATCAGCACTGACAACGTGATTTTAGTTATCAAATCTTTACACACAGCAGTTCTGCACATCCAATAAAATCTGAAATTGTGAATAAAAATATTTCAAAGAACAGATGGAAAACTACTTCTAAATTTAGATATATGTTCAGCTATATTTGGCCACCTACTTAAACAATATCTGTATCTGAGTCAACAGTGTATAAGCAAAACAGACTAAAGATAATGCTTTATTATAATCTTCTTGTGATGTCAAGGACAAAATTATCTTCAGATTCAGATCTACGTAATTAGTAGGGGTTTTTAATTTACCTTCAGAATAATTCTATTCCACAGTAATTTTGCTTTTATTTTAGTACTTTCAGGGCTATAAAGACAATCCAGGAGCAATGAATTGTACTTAATGTGAAATAAAATATCATATATTTTAGTTATACAGAATTAGCCTATGAGAGTTTCCTTCAATTTTTTGAAAATCATGCGCAATGCTTTAATGTTCTGTAACATAAAATAATACGTTAACTGTTTCCAACAGAACTGCTAAATGCTTTATTCATGTTTGCATCTTAGTGGTTTTTTTTTTTTTTCCAAAATGAATCAAGTTTACAAAAAAATATTAAACAAAGAAGCATTATCCTCTCTCTGATCTTTGTTCTGATCATGAAGATTTTAAACAACATTAGTCTCACACATAGCAAATTACTGCTTGTTAACTACTGTTGCCAACTGTTAGGGTATGTCTGCCTCACTATATCAGTTTGACCCAGCTTCTAGTGCTTAATGGTCCTCCAGGCTAAAAGCGAAAGCTGATCCATCAGGCTTACATTAGCATAGAATAACACTCAATGCTTATTGATGTGCATGCAGTGTAACTACCACCCCCGGCACCTAGCTCAGTCCATTATTTTCATTTTATCTCAAGTCATTTGTATGGTTGTCTGCCCCAGTTAAAGCTATGGCAAGACTGGTACTTAAATGAATTTGTGAGAAAGGAGACAAATGCCCCCTGAACTTCAAGCACTTTTCTATCATGACTTGCTAACATAAAATACACTGGTACTGTTAGGTCCACTTAGAGAGCATATCTAGAATGGCCTTAAGTAGGTAAGAAAAATCACTTAGGACTCTATCAGCTAAAAGGACTGCTGATTAAATGCTGGGGGTGGTGGAGTGTAGGCTGTGACTGTTTGGGGTGTTATTTTTTCAGTGTGATGTTTTTAAAGTGCTGTTTTGATTCTGCTCATAAACCAGGAATCGCAACATTCAAAACATTCTGGTTTGAGTATCTGGCTTTAACTGAACACTGTTCATTAAGACTAAAAATACTGTGAAATCACCACACTGTAACAGAAAAAAAATCACTGAAATTTAAAGGCAGCCATGGTATAATCACCTTAATAAAAAAAATCTTTGATAACAAAGCGAGTTATCACAAGCTTCAGGGCATGCCAAACTACATGGCCACAAAACATAATTATTGCAACAAAAAGCCATGAATATTCAACAGTTACAAAACAGTATAAATAAAACTACAGAACAGATTCTAATGTTTCCCTTCACACTATTCCACAAAGTGTAAATTAAAAACTGCTGCAATTTTTGCATTTTCCAAGAAAATTGTAACTGAGCATTACAAAGCAAAAAGAGCCATTGCAGATGTTAAGATAAACATAGTGCTCTTCTGAGCTTGGGTTTAAACAGGTATTAATCAACCCCTATTGCTGTATGGACAGGAATAAGAATTCCAGAGAAAACAGTTATGTCAACCATTTTTAACATATGGTCAGTCAGTTAGACTGCTCAAGGAGTCTGACATATTTTCCCTTTCACCATTAAAAGCACTAATATCCCTACTTGCAATATGCACCTAAATACATACATAATTCTACAGTCTTTTTAAAAGGATCAGCCAAAAAAATAAATATGCTATGACACCAAAAACTATGAAAGAACAATCCTCAGAACAATGCCTCAGCCCTTCTACCCTCCCATCCATTATTAATAAATGACAGAATGGTTATCCAAAAGACTGACTGAAATCTGCTTAATAGGTTGTTATTTCTTAATAAAAAGAAAAAGTGTTGATGTACTGGTAACTCAGTCTGTGTCAAGAAAGAAAAATTTAATGTGAGGAAACAGCAGTAAGCTTGAAAAATATAAGTACATTAAGAGGATGCATGTGTTGAGGAGAGGACATCACCTTTCTTTTTGCAGTGCTCCTGCAGCACAGGGAATTCCCTGAAGCTGGCTGGTCCCCAATCCAATAGGACAATTCTCTTTTTACTCCAGTGAGCCTCCAGGATATGAATGTAAGCAGGAGGATTATTAGTACTACTGAGCAGTCAGAATAAGAATATGAGAATTATATTTTATGCTTTGAGTACGAAAATGCATGTGCTATGAGCAGTAGCGTCTTCATGAGTTTAAGGACATTTAAGAGATGAAAGTGTGAGGAAAACCAAAACTGTTTGTTAGTTCCAATGCTTTTATAAGGGTTACCCCACTCCTCTCCTCTGGATAAAATTAAAATATGCATATGTAATCCAGGTGGTTAAAATAACTATTCCTCAGAAATCCATGGTCCTTCAAGGTATAGAAACTGCTTTCAAAAGAGTTTCATGGATCAGAAACAAAAGGGAAGTAATAACAAAATGAAGAGCGGAAAAGAACTGAACTACACCAGGCCAAATGTATGTCTGCAAATGCTCTCTAGAGTAAATGCTCTCTCTATTGTAGCTACAAATACAAAATATTGTGGGAATAAGGCCCTCCCTTTAATAACAATATTTGGTTCAGAATCTGACACTGTTCTGAATAACTACAATCAGCCACAGGTGTTTTTATAACCTTTTTTAACAGAATGCAGACACTTTCACTTTTTTTTTAACAACGACACTCAGTCTACAGAAGAGCCAAATGAAGCAGTGAAGTTACTTTGGGATAGATTAGTAGAAGTACAGCATAAGGCAGTCCTCCAGCACAACTGTTATCAAGCACAAGCTATCAAGCAGTATTGGTATTTGTTCTTTGGAGAAAGAAAGAGAATGAGTTATATGCCCATCATAATAGGGATTTGTACTATGATTACAGTGGATGCTGAAAAAAACCCACTGAGCTGTTGCACAAGAGTAGATATAACCTGAATATTAGGTTTTGAAGAGTAAAAGCACAGACTCTACTTAGAAAGGCAGAGTTCACAAGAAAAAAGAACTAAGTTCCAAGGCTTTTGCATACTTAATAGCTTAAAAGCTATTGTAATTAATACTAATGTAATTAATTTAGGAGCCTTAATTTCTGATCCTTCATTCACTTGTTCTTTGCTTTAGGTTCTTCTCTTCACACACCAACAAGTCTGAATAAATTGCTACTTAGCCCATTTACACCCTGAGATGGACACAATGAATGTGTTGGTGCTTGGCACGGTAAGGAGAATGGGAAAAGCTAGGCCACTCAGTCAAGGTGGTACCTATTAAGAAGTAGAGAATTCATTGGCTAAGTTCCTCTAAGGATAGATTCTAACAGGCACATGGAGTTACCGTGTGTTGGCTCAGAGGAGACAGCAGAACTAAAGTGTGGTCAGAATACTTTCAGTCATTGGTCATGAGGCACTGCTCATTTTCAGGAGCATGAAAACACCCTATTGCCTTGTTGACCACATCATCCATTCCTCAATCTTGGTCAATCTTTCTTGGCTTTGAAAGAACAGCATTCTTGTTTATGTTACACTAACAAAACCTCAAGGAATTGTTTATATAGTTCAATTTAAGGACATAAAAATTCTTCTACACTAGGAGCCACAGCATGTGAGGTATTAATGGATGATATGACTTCTAAACCCTACATAAGCTGTAACTCTCAAGACCAAAACCTCTATAGTTCTCAAGTGAAAAGGGTTCAGCAGTATGAACAGGAATGTAGAACTATCTCCCCTCCATTGTCATTTAATCTCTGATGAAATAAAGAATAAAGAACTAGTTCCAGTGAACCACCTACTCAGCCATGTATTGAAAATACGTCCCTCATATTGAAAAATGAAGCTCTCTGAAACAAAGTCGTTTCATTCCTAGGCAGCCCATTCTATACATTTCTGACTAACCATTGTATACTTATATCTTTGAATGTAAAAAAGGAAGAATATATGTTTCACTACCCGGAGAACTTAGGACAAATTCAGGAAGTCAACACAGCTTTCCAGTTAATTGTTCTTTTTTAAGAATTTTTTTTCAATGAGTTTGCAACTTGATTCCTAATCCTTGCTCTTTCAATTGAGGTTATCAAAAAGGGTGGCAATTAGTACACACTATAGTACTCTACATCGTGTGGAAACCTAAACCACAGAGAACCACAGGAAGATGCACTGCAAAATAAACCTTTCATTTTTTTTTAACCACTAACATGGTGATTTCATTATATTATGGAGTCAGAGAGATCTCCAAACATTTAAAAGGAAAATTAGTATGAGCTCTAGTGCTTAAAATAGAGTCAAGGAAGAAAACCTATTAATTTTGTTTTGTTTTGTCATCATTACTACATAATAATTCTCTTGGGTCAGATAATCTGCATGCACAAATAAATGGCAAATTAAACCTAGCCTTTTTTGAGTTTCAGAAGACTCAAAATATTTCACACCAAATTTCTATTAAAAAAAAAAGTAATACAAACTAGCTGGAGCTTATTGGGTATTTCACAGAAGGATAATTTTAATGACAATCCTATTAAATCATCTCCACATGCCACCTTAATTATTATATACCTCTGGAACAGACTGCCCTTTTTTCCCAAACCCTGTGGGAACTGATAAACTAGCTCTGTAGAAATGAGCTTTCTGGCTGTGTCTCAGGCCCTCCCTCACCAAGCATTCCACAGCATTCTTTTCCAACAAACCATGTGGGGGTTTCTCTTGGAAAGCAGTGCTGGACAAATGAACAGTCTTCTGCAGGCTGTCACAGCAGAGTGAAAGCCCTATGTGATCAGCAGGCAAAATCACAATTGAAAAAATCATACCAGCTCCTCTCAAAAATAACTTAAATGAAAGACTTGTATGTTACCTTGGAAAATCATTGGGAATTCTGTATCTTGATATTACTGCCTTAACCTAAACACTTCAAAGTAAGAAAATACCAGACATAACCCACTTGTTCTGAAAGGAAGGTGCACATTCAGAATAATAATTCATAAAAACAAATAAGTAAGGATAATAATCCATACATTAAAATACAGTTAGTTTGGTCAAGAGTATTTGGCATTCATACAAGCTATCCATATGCACCAGAATACTTGTCTCTAGACAAAGCAATCAGGTATGTGAGAGAGATAGATACAGGTGTCATCCTAACAAGGTACCATTACACCAGGTCTATAAACAAGTCTTTTAAAACAAATTAATGCAAAAATGCATTTATTGTGTGTAGTCTGGGATACAGAGGCAGACCCTGGACAGAAAACAGGAAGCCAGAAAATAAGGGGCATTACAAGAAGTAAAAATTGTTTCAGAATAAGGACAGATAGATGTAAAAAAGGAATATTTTGGAGGGATTGGTTGTACTGTGGAATGCAGAAAGAAAGTGTTAATAAAGCATAAGAATTGGGACCAGAGATTACTGAGAACAGAGAAGTGGATTTAACAGCTGAAAGTGAGATGAAGTCAGCAGAAATAAGAAGTCATTTAGAAGACCCTTGAGGTAGCAGAGAAGATTTGTATCTGTTTAATGTAATAATTTGGGAAACGAAACAAGATATAGAATGATTTTTATAACTGGTTAGAATTAGAGTTATATATATCTCACAGCTATGATTAAAATCACTGAATCTGGGATCATATCTTTTTTCTATAAATCCCACAGTGAAGACAATTGTTCTTTAATTCAGTGTACTTACAGAACATGGAAGAGAAATACAGCTTCTACAGGTGCTCTGGAAAGATGGTTAATGGGTATAAGAAGAAGCTGCAAGGAAAAGTGAATGACAACACAAAACTAACCAAAAGGGTGGCATGGCATTCAGGGCCATGATTAGGGCTTGAGTAAACGCCACAGGAAAGGAAGAGCAGCTGAGAATCAGAGCACTGCCCTGCTGGATCCCAACAATCCAGCAGGAAGGACCACCAGGAGCACAAGAGCTAGTCCCTGCAGAAGAAGTGTCCTCCTCCTTACCGCAGAGGTGCTATCACCATTGCTGAGAGGCCGGCCTTGGCTAACATTGGGTCCATCTTGGAGCCAAGTGGTGTTGGCTCTATCGGACACAGGGGCAGCTTCCAACAGCTCCTCACAGAAGCTGCCCTTGTAGCACCCCCACTACTAAAACCTTGCCAAAAAGCCCCAATACGCTCTTTAAGACAGGCTGTTTAAGAAAGCCCTGAGCAAACAACACTTCATACATACAGAAAGAAACCAGAATCTTATTCACTTCCCAATGCAGTAGCCAACAGAGATAAGGAAAATGATAGATGGGAGCCTGGCCTGAATTTATAGATTTCTACCACAAAATATGTGCAATTTGACAGCTACTTTCTCTGCCCCTTCTCTTAGTTTCCTATTGACTCACACTTAAATCCCTCTTGAAGGGTTTATAAAGCTACAGTTTTCACCTACTAAAAAAAATGAGTTTGTGATTATAAATTCAATTCCAGTACATTCTCCTCCTTAAGACTTCAACCTATTTTTATTAACCACTAACTTCTAACAGAGCTGCTTCTGCTCTGACAGAAGTGCAGGTTTCAGGATTTGACAAAATGCAGCTTTAGTTCAAGCTCTTCAAAAAGTAGTTAGTAAACTGAAGCAAAAAAATGCTTGCTCCAATAAAGTCCATGATACAAATTTCTTTAAACAAAACTGAAATCCACTCCCTATACTGAAGACGACAAAAATTATGCCACTAGCTGAATTTCATTGCCAAGCTGTCAACTTGAATTTCTTCTGTTAAAAATAGCTGTTCATTACATTCAGTAATGGGCTGTCAAAGCACTACAGCACTGAACCTGTATCATATACAGTAGCAATTGGGCAATGTGCATTATTATGTTTAGATTACTAGCATTTTTACAAGACCTCTAGGCTAATTTTAAATGAGATGGTTGGCTTGAACTGAATCAAAACCAATTTTATTTTACTTTAAAGCTACTACAGATTTTTCATTTGTACCTGACTAAATCAGGCCTTAATAAAAGTAAAACAAAAGATTTACTGACTGTGACCATACTGAATGTGTATATATTCAGTATATATATTCATCCCTTTGTTTGCTTTCAAGGATATATTTACTCTAAACAACATACAAATAATAAAAATACTCTATTTGCCAAATTAAATAATATTCCCAATGGTATGAATTGGTATTGTTGCTCCTATGAATACATAATAGCTAGTTAGCAAAGAAATCATGCCTAGAGCATATCTGCAGTAATATTTTAGCAGGGTGAAATAATTAGAGATGTTTTTAAACTAACAGATGCATAACCTGTCTTAATAGCTCATGATCTAATTTAGCATATCATAAAAAAACCCCAAAGCTAACAAAAAAACCTATAAAAAGGTATCTAGAAAGCACAGTTGAAACATCCTTACACAGCAGGATGTCATAAACATAAAGGCATGCCAGAATGGCTCACAGCTATGAAAAAAAAAAAAAGAGAGAGACTAAAACAAGATCTGATGACTTGCAAATATAAATAATGAATTCTAGGGCCAGATTATAGACTTCTTTATCTTCATTAAAAAACCCAGCAGAATAAAGGAAGAACAGACAAACAAAAAAGTCACACACTGTGTATAAAGCTCTATACCTTCCTTCTATTGTTGGAAAACAAATTATTTTTCTACATTCAGAAGACAAGAACTCCACTCATGCAATTCAGTGGTTATGAAGCAACACTGGGCTATATGGTTCCTCAGTTTCCAGTAAAATATTTTCCAGAGTTTGTAGTTCAGCTGCAAAACATTTGCGATGTTAAGAAACTTGTCAGACTGGGTTTCAGCATCAAAGGAAAAAACCCACTTTTATTAATCTTAATTATGATCATATTTAGTATCTTCATCTATTACATAGTAGGATTTAGTGCACCCCCAGCAAATTTGCATATAACACCAAGCTGAGTGGTGCAGTTGACATACCTGAAGAACAGGATACCATCCACGGGGACCTGGACAAGCTCAAGGAGTACCCCTGTGGGAATCTTGTGAGATTTAACAAAATCAAGTGCAAGTTGCTGCACCTGGGTCAGGACAACCATGGTATGTATCAACACAGGCTGGGGGATGGAGGGATTCAGAGCCCTGCCAAGAGGAACTTGGTGGTGCTGCTGCGTGAGAGGCTGGACAAGACCCAGCCATGTGCACTCACAGCCCAGAAAGCCAAACGTGTCCCGGGCTGCATCCAAAGCAGCGTGGGCAGCAGGGGAGGGAGGGGATTCTGCCTCTCTGCTCTGCTGAGACCCCACCTGGAACACTGCATCCAGCCCTGGGGGCCCAGGAAAATAAGGATGAGTCCAGAGGAGGACCACGAAAAAGATCAGAGGGCTGGAGCACCTCTCCTATGAGGAAAGTCAGAGAGCTGTTGTTGCTCAGCCTGGAAATGAGAAGGCTCTGGGAAGATCTTAGCCAGCCTTTTAATACAGGTTGCTCTGACAGGTAGTACCTGCCCAGTCCCTGGAAATATTCAACATCAGGTTGGATGGGGTTCTGACCAACCTGATCTAGTTGAAAATGTCCCTGTTTATTGCAGGGGGGTTGGACTAGATGGTATCTCACCCAAATTATTCTATGTTTCTATATAAATAGTCTGCTAATAAAAGACTTTGGAGATATTCAGCACTAAGACTATCAAAAGCAAACAAAAGCTGTGCAGATAAGCGTTCACACAAAAAGCATATGCAAAAACAACATAACCCTTTGAATAAAACTAGTAACAGAATTCAACTGCAGTGAGTTTCACAGGTACAAACACCAGTATATCCACAATCCTCTCCATTGTGCCAGTATCAGCTAAGAATATTTGCAACACTAAGTGTGATAAATTGACTTTTGGATAGCAATAATTCCTGATTACCACATTATTTTTCTCTTTAAAATAACATAAATTTATAACAGATATAAATGTTATTTTTATAGGTGGCTTAAATATGATGGTTTCTTAGTTTCCACATAGTCTTTGGTCATGTTATTTGGTACTAGGCCTTCAAATAAAGCCAAAACTGAAGCCAGTTATTTCTCACCAGTCAAGTATGTGCAGTCTGAAAATTTTATGTTTGACAAATATTTCTTCTGGAAAAACAAACTCCTAACAACTGAAGGGGACATCATTATTCCTCCTGGCTTACTTGATAACTATCACATGATTACAGGGCTATCTAAAATATACATTGAATTGATTATATTTTTTGTAAAACTACTACTACAGTGTTCTTGGTAAAAAGAACTAATGAGCTTGGCAGACTGCACTAGTCTTTTTACGACAAAATTATGCAAATTCCATTAAATATGCTTTATAATCAGTCTGGAATTGACCATGATATTGAGGGTATAAAACTACAACTCTCATCTGGCCTAACATAAGGATCAAATGAGAGCACGTATTTCTGTACTATGTGGTATATCATTTTGTGAGAATCCTAGAGTATCTAGCGTCAAACATGCGTTAACAGCTTCACAGTAAAACATGACACAATATATTACACCACCTCCAAAGAGGCAGCTGTGATCTACTGTGTCAAAAACTTCATTTAAGTAGGCTGTCAAGGTGTACAAGGCCTCTGATCTTTGATACATCTGAACGTATTATCAAAGCTCCTCATCTATGAAGATGGAAATTATCTTAAAGGACAGAAAATGTAGACTACGTTGCTAAATCACTACACTGAAGAAACAATAAAGGAAGATAGGAATATCCAAAAATTTTGAGAAAATAGTAGAGAACAGTATGACAAATAAAAAAAAGGATATATACATTTTGGAAAAAACAGTACACAGGAAAACAAACAATGAAGTTGATGTACAATCAAGGCATCCTCAAACACAAAAAACTACTTTTCTCCTAAGTAATCTGTAGTTTAGGAAGGTAAGTGATGTCTAATACTGTCACACTGTACAGTATAACCATTCTTGAGTGACTGATAAGGAAAAGGATTTCTGATGGATTAGCTAGGTATGCTGTGCCTCGATAGAATGAAAAGATAAAATGAAAGATTATATAATGTGGGACATAGCACTGGGTGACAAGATTTACTAAGAACAAGGTAACACAGAAAAACACTTAGATTTTTAGAGCACAGAATAAAATTGTTTATGAATTATTTCCAGTTCTGCCTCTGGCATTTAAAAGAACTCTTTATATGATTTTATCTTAATTTGGTCTTTGTCTTTTAGCAAATGCTGTCTTTAAATTATATTAATATTTTTGCACAGAAGAGTGAAATAAAATAAAAATTAAGGATTTATCTAAATTCTAATATCAGTTCATTACATTAAGACAAAAAAACTTAATACCTCTTCCTATTTTCCAATATACCCTGGAGATAGATACCTCTCAGGCTCTGAGATGTTATCCATTTACTTTCTGTAATATTTTCTGTGATTGCATGTAGCTCCTTCCAAAATGGCAGCACATGTTAACCAGGGAGTTCTATTCACCTGTGAAAACACTGTGAACACATCTGTTCCCACACTGCCTCTGTGAAATAACAGAGAAGCCTTTGGAAACTAACATTAAGATATTTCAAATGACAATCAGTAAAAATAAACAAACAAGAAATTTGGAATGAAAAGAGCACAAGTGAGAAAAAAAGAGCCATCTTTAAAATGCACACAGATGTTAGAAACTGTTCTAAATACTGGCAACTGAGAAAAGAAAGAAAAAATGCATAAATGGAAAGAGAAGAAAAGAGGAGGGAATGGTCAAGGTAGGAGACATTGTAATGTAAGATTTGAGTTTCTCAAATACAGTAAATATAAGAACAATTAATATCTGTGTCCTACCACATTACTCTACTTGCCCCATTTCTGGCTACAACTCCATCCATCTTATTTTTTTGGCTCAAGTCACTCTGTTTATTCTATTAAAACTCCTTTGCTTCTTTATCAATCACCCCTTTCCAGTATTTTCCTTACTACAAGAACAGCATTTACCATCACAATAATACCTTTCATTTGCTTACAACGAAGGGAGTTTTTTCTTTATTTTCACCCTTCAATCTCTCCATAGACTTTTATACCATAGGTCATGCTTCTCTCTTCTTAATTTCATAACTTTCTCAAAAAATCTCTGTCCCATAGTGAAGCATTGTTCATTTCTCATTACATTACTAGGGGTTTTTTTAGAGATTTCCATAGAATCCTTCACATTCTTCTCGCCAATATTCACCATCGAAAACAGCATGGCCAGCAGGTCAAGGAAGGTGATTCTGCCCCTCTGCTCTGCTCTGGTCTGGTGAGACCCCTCCTGCAGCGCTGCATCCAGCTCTGGAGTCCCCAGAATAGGAAAGACATCAAACTCTTGGAGTGAGCCCAGAGGAGGCCACCAAGATAATTAGAGGAATAGAGCACCTATGAGGATTGTGCAGCCTGGGAAAGAGAAGGCTTTGGGGTGACCTAATTGTGGCCTTCCAGGAGCTTACAGGAAAGATGGGGCAAGTCTATTTAAAAGAGCACATAGTGACAGGACAAGGGGGAATGGATTCAGCTGAAGAAGTGCAGGTTTAGATAAGATATTGGGAAAAAATTCTTTTCTGTGAGGGTGGTGAGGCAATGGAACAGATTAGCCAGGGAAGTTGTGGATGCCTCATTCCTGAAAGTGATCCAGGCCAGGCTGGATGGGGCTTTGAGCAACCTGGTCTAGTTATGTCATCATCACATCACACAGAAAAGTCATACCCACACAGATGTTGGTTTTGTTTCACAACAAAAGATGGTAATACCACAAAACCGAAACTTAAAATGGCATATAATATACAACTACATACAGAAAAACACTCCCATTTTTCTTAGTTGAAAAGTTAAGAATAAGGAAGATACTGTTAGCCATAATTCTCCTTGTTTTTCCACTAACGTTACATTAAAACATTCTTAATATAGTGAGACTGATGCATAATCATCAATATTTTTACAAGTTTTCAAAACAGCAGAGAACTATGATAATAGCCAAAATCTGCAATTTTTCTTTTGAGTTATTGAAGTAGTTGTGCTCTGGCTCTGCTCAGAAACAGTATTTATTCAAATGTCACTGTAAAAATTACAAAGGAAATTTGATTCGATTACTTAATTTTTATAATTGAATATTGATATCCCCCAACAAAGCAGCTGCAGAAGGACAGCAAGAGGATAAAGTAATAGAGTATAATGAAGCAAAATCATGTGATGGGGACATCCTATTACAGTTATGTGAGATTTCCGCAATGTTTATCTGCATTTCAATTACAATATTGCTTCCTTTAATACACATAGCAAGGTTATAAACTAATTCCATATTTGATCCTAACTCTGTTTTCCATTAAACCAAGAAGGAGAACAGTCAAGAATATTCAAGGTCTATGTTAACTAAATATAATCTGCTTGAAAGGTTCTGTGACTTGCTGAGCTAAATCTGAATCCTGTAAATCTGGAGTTCCATTCAATAGCATGGACTTCTCTACAGGTATACAACTGCATAAAAGTGGGAATACATTTGCATACAGACATTTTAGTAAATGCCAAGCACATCAGTTTCCCAAAGTTTAACTCACATGTACCAAACTATCAACCAGTCCTATTGCTTGTTCTAACTCATACTGGTAGGAATGTCTATGGTCGTTTCCTTTCTGGACAAAGGGAGGGCTTTGAGGAAAACAAAGGTTGTATGGGAAAGTCATAGCAAGCCATTTCCTTTACTCCAATCATACAAAATCATACTATTTACATCCAGTGATGGAAACAAGCTTTTTTCCATCTTAAAAATAATTATGATGAATACCCAATTGTCAATTGCTTTCTAGATGAAGAAGATTCCCGTATATTTACACACTACAGAAGATAAATTGTTTGTTTCAAAAAATAATAGCATTCTGTTCAGTCCACATTCTCAAGGAACACACATATTTGTACATACTACACAATTCACAGGCACACATGTATATATAAATACACACACCATTACTTAGAATTAAATCATCGTACTTAAACTCTCCTAAAAGATGACACTAAAAATTATTTTATATAAGCATCATCATTATTAGATTTTAAGTGCTAAGGCCAAAAGCATGTTAACTCTTTTTTTTTTTTTACTTTATAAAAGTAAAGTAAAGGGATCACTGAACCCATGCCCATGCTCATAGACAAAGCCAAATAGACCCTCTGCTGAATTTTATCTAAAAATTAACAGAGTTGGTTTTAAACTACTTAATTACTATTAATATTAAAGAAAACACTCTCAGAAAATCCTGAATAATCATAAAACAGAATAGCTTTTCCTCTCCCCTCCAAAAAAAGGGAATTAGAGGTACTGTAGCTGTTAATTGAATGTAAATTTAAAAGGACCTCTGCATGGTGCTGCTTTGCACTCATAGTAGACAAAGAATGAATAAACATTTATCCAAAACAAAAGAAAATGTTGCACATGAGAAGCAATGTACCACTAGCAGGGAAGGGATATATGACTGACATGTCCATTATTTAATTTCTTAAATCATGTTACAGCAATTTTTCAGCTTGTGAATTTTTACAGGTCAAATAAAAATCAGTATTTACTAATTAACTAATATTTTAAGAGGGAATTCAGAGCTATTGAGAAAAAATAAATAAAAGCTAAGCAATAAAAAGTTATAATTAGGATACTTTTGATCACCAAAAATATCAGTTCCCTCTCTCTTCTCTCTTTAACGTTTCTAGTTTGTTGATGAACGAACCGTGTTTGGCATAATTAACACTAAGATCTTCAGAACTCAATGACTGAAAATAATCACTTCTCTCCTTTCTTTCCTGAGTATGCTGAAGCCCAACCTAAAGATTTAGAGCTGACTGGACAAATATAAAGGATGTCAGAAACAGTGACCGCTGACATGCCATTCAAGGCACATGGAAAAGAGTTCAGGCTTGAATGCCTCTAAACTGCCCATTGGTAAGATCAGCTATCACTGAGACACAGTGTAAGTCAGCACAATTCACTGAGCCTGCTATGACCTTAAAATCATTGCTCCTGGGGCATGTTCATCCACCAATTAGTTTATACGCTCACTGGAAATCCATTGCTCAGTAAATGCACTGGTCTCTCATTCCACGGTGTTGATGAAGTGTGTGTGATGGCTTTCTCTTCACAACTTGACCCCTAAAGCTGACCCATCTGGAACTGAAGTATTCATGCCACTTGAGCACATCCTTGGTTATCACAGAGTCTGATATTTTCTTTAAAAACACCATTACTCACATTTTTTTCCTCTTAGTTAAAAATCTTTTACAACCAATCAAACACAATGTTTTAGGGATAAGAGATTTAGTACACAGTATGCTGAAGTACATCTGTAAAGGGAATTAAGTTATGTAAAACCCAATTTCCACTAGAACTGGTATGAAAGCTGGAAATACTGCTCTGCTCAGGGAACAGCTTTTAAGCCCAAATATTAATTCACTACAGTATATGTCTTGCTATGAATGCCATGCAAATTTAAAAAAAAAACCCAAAACATAAAAACCCCAAACCCAAACAAACAACAAAAAACCCCACATGCACAAAAAGGTTTTAATTATCTTCAAAGCATGGTAAGAGATATTTTTCTTTTAGGCATTTATGTATTAGGCTATTTAAATATTACATAGTTAAAAGCACAGTGTCCATTGCACGTTTCTCTCTACAGCATATTCTTACCTTACCCTATGTCTCCAAGTGTATTATGGCCTCATTGTCACCAAATTTCAGACTAAAAATTAACCAAAAAATTGCAATAGATAAACAAATAAAATTAAATTCCTCTACTAGGCTTATTCTGCAGCCTGGGATTAATTTTCCTATCAGGTACTATCAGTGTTTATTAGTAAGAGTAACAACTCACGTAACAGAATACAGTAAAAAATAAATCTACTATGTTAATCACTGAGGCTCTTTTGGATGTTCTTCAGTCAAGGAAAAAATACTACAAATGTATTTTGTCAAAACATTACTGTTCTGATTTATTTACGATTTAAAAAGGTGCATTTTTCAGATTTTGATGAAATTCTGAGATTATTCTGCCTTCTTCTTTTCTGTGAGAGTAGGAGTTTAGTCTGTGGAGGTAAGGATTTCTCCTCTTTCCTTTTCCACATCCCCCTACTTCTTTTAGTGAGAAAATGGAAAATGCAAACCAAATAGTGAATTTACAAATGTTTTAAACAACCCCAAAACAAACAAACAAAAAACCACAAAGCTGTTAGCTAATTTTTTTTTTTCTGGAAAATGAAAACAATTAGCAGCAAGACTCGTTAAACAACCGGAACATAATTTTTCTTGCTCCTCTTAATTAGAGTGTAAGTTCAGCCACAGGAGGAACCTCTGCTGTTGTAATGCAAAGTAATGTGAGACTTAGGAAAAATCCTACCTCAGCTTTAAAACTATATAAATAATAATAAAAATACTAATTAGAGAGAGAGAGAGAGAGAAAGAGTATAGTGGAATGTTAAGCTACATTTCAAATGCAAAATGTAAACAGAAACAGCTACAATAGAAAAACTTCATTATCGAATTCTTATTTAAATACCTGACAAAAATATAAAATGAATAGTGGTTAAAGTGGGCCTATGAAAATACAAAAAGGTAAAACAGTCTGTAAACTAGGAACAAAGTAATAAAAAATCCAAAGGGAAAATGCAGAACTAGAAACTTCAGATTAGAAATAGGTCACTCATTTTAATTAGATAACTGAAAGATTTGTATGACAAGGAAGTTCATTATCCATCTCGTTGAGTCTTTAAATAAAAATAATGCATCTTTCTAAAAGCCATATGCCATTTCATCACAAAGTTATGTAATTCATAAAGATATTATTAAGGGCTCAAACTCTCAAATTCCTGCACCACCGCCAGTTACCTGTCATCACCTGAGTCACGGTAACTTAGCCTCTGACAAAGCAAAATTTCTGTGACAATATATCATGGGTTATCCTAGGTTTAAAACTTCAGTCACATTCTCTGACTTGTAAAATGAGAACAGCTAATCATGATGGTCTTCCATACTCTGGGTGAAATTCTGATTCTGTGCAGGCAAGAGAAAGGTTGCTGTGATTATATGAGATATTGTACAACTGAAAACTTAGTCCTTCACTTGCTACCAATGTTACACTAAGTAAAGCTTTATGACCCTTTTATAGTCCCTTCCTATACTTGGAAACAAAGGATGTTTTCTTTGTCTTGCATCTCTTCTGGATACTTTCAATAATAAACAGTCATAGATTTTAAAGAAGCAAAATCAGATTTTTAAATACAATTTTTTATAATTGTATCTTTTTCAATATGAAACTTCTCCTATGTTTGTCCATAAAAGGGAGTGGTTGGAATCCTCTCAAGCAGTTTTCTAACTATAAATTAGGATTATTAATTACACCAAAGTAACTGGAATAGATTTCATAGTTATTCATGAGACTTATTCATAGATTTTGTGCCACTTGACCACAATAGATAGGAAGGGTAAGACCTGATCTTTAGGAGAAGACAGTACAAGTAATACCCAGAATACTGCAATATACCACAAAATAAGTGTTGTGAACTGACAGTAATCACAGTGGTCTGATTCAATGGGCTGATATAATAGCACACCACCATCAAAGCCAGAAGGTCCTTGCTTCCCTTTGCCCCCTACCCTTCTCCTGGCCACAGGATCCTGTAAGACACTCACTCTGCTCATACAAGCTGGTACTTGCTGGACACCTCCTTTAGTTCATTTACTGAATTTGCAGAAAACTGTAATATTTTCTACTACATTAGTAAATTGCATTGACTCATTAAAGAACATCCTCCAGCACATGGGCTGCTGTGTAGCTGAAAATACAAAAAGGACTGAGGAGGAAGATGCTCAGAAGATAAGATAAGCACCATGAAAGCCTTCTGCAACAGCAACTTATCAAATATTCAGTTGTTCAGAAATGTATAGGCCTAAAAATGTGGCCTACCTTATTTCTTTCTTCCACAAAGAAGTCATCATAATGATAGCCACTAACAGATTAGGGATTCAAGAACATTCTGAGAGGAAGAAAACTGCTGATCCACAATGAAAAAGTAGACAAAATACTGTGAACAAGTAAGCTACATAAGCATGAAGTATACAGCTGCAGTCAAATAGCTCATAGCCCACTGACAGAAAATTCTGTGCATAGATTAAGTAAATGAAAAACCTGAATACTGAGTTTCAGTTCATCTGCTTTAAAAAAAAAAAAAACAGATTTATAATTAATAGCAGTAAACACACATCTCAAGAACAAGTAATAACACAAACTGCAACCCACTCAGAATTTTCAGGTTCAAATTAATTATCTACTGAATTTTCCACAATTTAGGATGGAGATGCAAAGTTTTATTTGTACTTAATTTGAGCTAAGCATGGCCTGCTCTTAAAACACAGCAGTCCCGTTCTTTTCCTCTCCTGCCATACTTCAACATTTCCCATGCAACTGGTTGGGAAATGCTGTGAAAGCAGCATTGGATTACGGAGCTGATTCAGCTGAAAACCAACTCTACCAAAACAAATATCAGATTAGAAGATCATCTGGCACTAAATGTACAGCCTTACAGTGACTTGATGTATTTTACAT
This sequence comes from Acrocephalus scirpaceus scirpaceus, assembly GCA_910950805.1. Lineage (NCBI taxonomy): Eukaryota > Metazoa > Chordata > Aves > Passeriformes > Sylviidae > Acrocephalus > Acrocephalus scirpaceus. Next base: position 26,230,125 of record OU383775.1, on the reverse strand, counting down.
CAAGTAAATACACGTATTGATGTATTATACCTTGATGTATTTTACATCAAGACTCGGATAAAGCCATAAAACAAATGAAGTTGGATAATGAACTACCTGAATCAGATGCAGTCTGGATTTACAGGAGGTTTAGCATATAATGTAGTATATTTCTCTTCCTACACCTATATGCTGTAGAACTTAAATCTAGTTTTTAAGTTTTATTTGCATTTTTCAGTTTACATCATATTGCTATTTTCTTACTTTGGTTTTGGGGGTTTTTTGTCTTCTTGTTTCTTTCACGAGCATGTAATTTCTTGTCCTTAGTCACTGTTGATAGGTTATTGCAAAAGCTGACGCTTTTGCAGTATACACTGAACAATCATTTCTCTTAAAATTAGCTTCTTCCATTGTTAAAGAAGCATGCAGCACAAATGCTTCATTTCAAGCTTGTGCAAGTTTTATCCTGAAAACTATGTGCTTCATTGTCCCAGAGAAATAGAGCTGTCTTCAGTTGTTATGAACAAGGGCAGGCTCAGAAGCACTGACACTTGACCCAGTGAAGTTCTTGCAGTGTAACAGGTTGAGAAATGGGAAAACAAGTTGTGAAAATAAATGTCCAAACTGCATCTACTCCAGCAGGTTTGAAATTCTAACCAATTTAAAATTATTTAAAGTATTCAACTAGATTTTCCACTGAAAACCAGCTAAAAATTTTCCAAATATCATTAAATTCTTCCTATTAAAAGTAAATGTTGTGCATTCATTCTACTAGAGCAATATAAAAGCAAACTATGTTTTGGGATACTTAAATCACATAATAAACATTCTCTTAGTAATAACTGAAAAGCTTGAGAAAAGGACTGAAATGACTTTTTTTAACACAGGTGTGATGTCCAATTCACAATGCATGCATACATAAAAATATGTAAGACATAAAAAAATCTATACACTGAAAGAAAGGTAAGATTTTTTATCTCTATTAAAACACTCTTAACACAAATTCACCGTCAAGTGCAGCAGATATTGTCTAGCCTTACATAAATACAGTCCCTAAACTTAACAAACTGCTAAGCATTGGACTTCAGTCCTAGCAAGGCAGAGCTCTTAACAGAAAGATCCATTGGGGCATTTCAGAAGATCAACAATTCACCATTCATAATCCCTATAGAACAAAATGCTCTACAGTGGTGGGGACAGAGAACCTGACACAGAAGAGAAAAGAATGCTGAACCCCAAGCTATTCACAGGCCAGGATTACAACAGGCTTTTATTTAGTACTGGGCAGGAAGTCACTGTATGATAAAGAAAAAAAAAAAGGGGGAGGGGGGGATGTTTAAGATGTAGCAAAAATAAATTACAAATATAATTTTCCAAGTACTTGCTACTGGTAGGTTCAGTTTTGAAATGCAATTCAGGCTCTGAATGAGCACATTCTGTCTGTAGAAGTTAGTTATTAGACAAGATATGCCCTAAAACCTGCTTTCTTTAATTAGATTTCTAACATACAGCTGCATAGAAACATAGTTTTATTATAAAAAGTTTGAAGTAGGCCACAGCACCTAACACTGATAAGACAGTTATCATAGAATTATAATACTAAAATAAAGCATGCATTTCCTTTATAATTTTACAGAATTATACTGAAACAGACAGAGCTTTTCAAACACAAAACTCCTTCTGACCCAGGAGACATAACTGAGTATCATTCTGCAGTCCATACTACATGCCTTATGTTGGTTTAAACACTGTGTTCTCCTTTCAAAGACAAAAACATGTCTGTAACTTTACTTTGTATACAAAAGTCACAAAGCAATAATTTTACTGCCATTTGCATAATCTGGGAGGCTGTGCTGAAGATTAGCCATTATACAATTATTTTATGCCAAAACTGTGTTATGCATCTAAGAAAACATAACTGTAAAGCAAACATAGGCTCTAGGAACTAAACCGAACAGCAAGCGAGCAAGTTTCATTGTTCACTGTCAGAGCAGCCTGATCTGCATGAGCAACCTTTTCTTTTGATCTGACCTCAGTGCAAAGGAAATGCCTTTCAAGTGTGGTGACTAAACCTGTTAAGCTATAAACCAAAAGATGTACAGAATTGTTACAGAAGTAACAAAGAGCAGTTACATGCAAAACCTACAACTAAATTAACAAACTAACGATCTCCCTCCAGGAAAATGTTAAATTGCTCTTCTTCAACAACTGCTGAATGACAATAAGAAAGAGGCCACACCAACATGCTTATAAATTTGCTATTATTCTAAGCATTTCCTTTTCAGTTTATAATGAAGTATTGAAAACCAATATATGGTAGTATCAAACATTAAGCTGTCCCTTAGGTTTTACTGATTAATGTTGTACCAATTTTATACAAGAGCAAATTTATGAATATGTAAGTGCAAACTCATCCTGTCTTCCAGAATTTAAAAGATACGACAGTTTAGGGAAACATTTGGAGCACTAATGAACATCAAAAAGGCTTTGTTTCATCAGATGTTTTGGGGAAGATTTCCTGTTTTCTTTGCCTCATAATTCCTTGTAATTCTGAATATAGTCATTACGAGGAGGGGAAAAAAAGGCAAGACAACAACACAGCCTCTAAAAAATCTCACCTTGCAAGTCATAAAGCAGCAGAAATAAGTGGTACTAAGCCACAAGCTGCTCAACAGGTCTTAAAGAGAAAGTTAAAGTTACAGCAGGCAATCCTCTCCCTCATGAGAAAAGAAACACCATTTTTATTTGACAAGATCCCTTGTAGAACTTTACACTCCCAATCTTGGTCTTACATGCTAATTTTCATAACTGAAGCAAAATTTAGAGATAAAATCTTCAATAACATATTCAAATAAACCAGCTCTAAACTTGCTAATTAGGGGGCAAAAAAAATCCATCAGAAATTATTAAAGTTAGGCAGTGGGCTCAAACCTTTTGGTGGTAGCCAACCATCCCCAAATCACAGAGCAGGCATTTTGAAGTGATGCTTTGAGCACAATCAGTAAGTGATAGCTGACTAAAAATAAACAGGTCTGAAATGGAACATCAGAAGAGACTCAACTGGTTCAGAGTTCACAAAAGACTTTACTTTAGCAGAGTAACACAACAACCCAAGAAGAGCATATGGAGCAGATGTCCCCTCGCTGTTGTCACCCTCTCTAGCAGGGGAAAAGGAGCTTCATTTGCTGCTGCTTCAGTGGGTACCAGTGGGACAAACCTTGAGGCTTCCTTTGACTGTGTGGGAGCACAAGAAACCTGCTTCAGCCACACACTGCTCAAGTGGACCGTGGGTCATTCAGAAGAGGACATGGTACTGTACCAAACTGGGGCTGTGAATGTACCAGAAACTAAAAGCTTCCATTTTCCATTTTTGTAGACAATAAAAAAATATGTCAGCCACATAACTGAGATCTGCAGGTAAAAATTCATAGGCTTTACCAGAGAACTAAGAACTCCTTATGCTATTAATAATTTTATTACTTCATATTCCTTCCAATCACATATTTTTGATTCACCCATCTAAAAGATGTCAATTTCTGTCTTGAAATTTAGTATGTTTATTTTTCTATGTTAAAATGACATTGTCTTCAGGATGACAATGGAAAAAAATGTATTTTATATGCCTAAAATAATAAATATTTTAGTCTAAGAATAAAATTTTATAAAGCACTCACTCTGGGCAGGAACATCCTTTTAATCTACAGTGACATTGTGACATTGATTTATGTGCAGTAGTGCACCTACATCAATGAGAAATATTTAATATCATAATAGTGCTTAAAATATTATAAGCTCTAGCCCTAGTTTTAAAATAGTCTCAAAGACAAAATGCAGCAAATTGGAATATTAAATATCCCTGAACCCACTCATAGAAGATTAACCATTTGGAAGATATTTTTAGCTATAAAATTTGTTAAGTGGCTTCATTAGTCAATCCTTTCATTACTGAGAACTAAAAAAGGAAATTTTAGTATTTTTAATTATTAAAAAAAGAATCAAGCATTATAGAAAGAACATTAATTATTTTCCAAGAAGATCTAGATATTCTAATATATAGGTGCTATTTCTAAGTGCATGTATTCCCAGAAATGAGTGAATTCTGTTGGCATTTTGGATGACTAGGATTTTACACAACTACAAAATAAAAAAATCATTGCTGTCACATTTTGGAAAATGGGTGTACAGTCCTTAGGCCTGTACCTTGTAAGGCTATTACTATTTTTTCTTGGTTTTCAGTACTCCCAATGTAATTGTCTTAATATTTTAAATAAATATGGAACTTAATCTACACTTGAAGTTTTAAGTCTCCTGTGTCCCTTGCATAAAAATCTAAATGGTAGAACTTAAATTAATGATAAAAATAGTCTTTTTTCAATACTATACAAATTTAGTTTTGCTAAGTATCTTTTGCAGAAATAGAAGGTTTTGTTTTCAATGTGGAAACAGAATAGTCACTGAAAATTTGTTATTTTTTTATCCACCAAACCATTCAGTTTTCAGGGTTGCATCCACTTATTCACCTTATAAAGACATTATGACTGTTATTATGTGAAAACAAATTCATCTAAAAACTTAAAAAGTGTTTCTTCTTGAAATCGCCCATTATTATTTTCTAAATTTATTCTCTCTAAAGCAGCCCTTGGAATCCAGTGAAGTTGCACAGCTACTGCAGAATGCAATCACATTTCATGCCTCTACCAAAGCTATTAGAGCACACATAAATGGTGTTCCTTTTTAATAGACTTCACATTAGGAAAACAGAAGAACCCAACCATCTAGAAATTTTAAAGAGCATTACAATCTGATCTGACATTGAACAATGTAGTTCTAACAGCAGTGGTTAGAAAATACCAAGGAGTCATGAATCCACTACAGGTGAAAAGTTGTCAGTTTTGTTCCACCACATTTTCACAAGTGCACACACCAAATTTGTGTTCTTATTAACTGTTTCTTGTGGGTGTTCAAGATGACATGAAAGCCACAGCCAACTTCAGGGTTCAGAAAAACGGGGTCTGCAACTGTTTGGTGGTTCGTGCTGCTGGCATAACACGTCTCGTGGTGACCAACACACTTTAATAATGACAGGATTTCACTAATCTTGCTTTATTATATTATGCTCTTAAAATGCATCAAAGAACAACATCATCTCTAAGCTCTGAATTATTATCAGTGAGCTGCAGTTAAGGATAAGAAGTGTTGCTAAGTTTTGCATAATGCTTGCCGTTACAAGTAAGCGCTGCTTTTCCATTCTTCTAAAAATGCCATTCAAGGGTTTCAACAGTTCTGCTAAACCTAGACTGTAAGTGCCACGCTTGAATCTATTTTTTTGGAAGTATGCCCAACAATAAATGATCCACAATGATCTGAGGACAGCACTCTCATCCAAGAACTTAATCAGATTAATGATGTATTTGTTTTATAAAAATGACTAACATTAAGCTTGAGAATACCTAATTTACATATTAAATGGTTGAAGGGGACAAAAAATACTAGTGGTTTCATAAAATTAAGATTACAAAATTGCCTATTGTCTTGAAAATCTGTAACTAAATTGCAGAGATGCAAAATAATAAGTAAGTGTTCATTAGCAGTGTTTATGTAAATTCATTAGTTGATGTTTAGTTGTTCAAAAGATTTAATGATGTTTACATTTATGAAGAATTTATTAAGAGCAGTGTTGATCTCATAACATAGCAATGGCAGTAACACCAACATCACATACAGAACTTTCCAGTTCTTTCGACCTAAGGAATATAATTAATACTTTAAAAAATTTTACCACAGAATAAAATGCTGAATGAGGCACTGAGGTGTGAAAGTACAGTTTTATATAAACAGAGAGACCTAACCAAATGAATTAAATTATACAAAACTGAATGACTTTATAGGGTTGATCTAGGGTTAATCTGACCTCCTTTGGGAGTTAAAAAGAAAAAAAAAGTTATGTTTTATTCCTCATTGATTTCTTTTATGTTTTAAATACTTAGTGTTTCTCTACCAACTTCATAATTTCATAAAAATATTAAAATTATTAATCAGATTTTCAAGAAATAAAAAACTAGCTCTCATACAATGAATTAGTCTGCAAGTGAGTTACTTAAGTAAAATAGTGAAGAATATGATTTATCAGCACAAATATAGCATTTTTCTTTTGACACATCAAAAGCAAGTTAACTCTTCAAATTGTGTACTGGTAGAGCCTATTTCCAAACCCCAGTGGGTTAAACTGTGCATCAAAAAAACAATGAGAAAAACAAAACATGCAGTAGAAGGTGCAGTGAAGGTCATGCTGGCATTTGCCATCTGGCACAGTAAATCTAGGCTCTACTGGCACTCAACAATTCAACAAGTATCATGTCCCATTCCAAAGACTTTTAGAGAAATTCCCTCTGCCTTCATGTGATGAAAAGTTCCATTTGAGGAAACAGACTCTCACCTGGAACCCGAGCACTTGTAACAAACCAAGATGGTCCAGAAGCATGCATATGAACCAGGACCTTTCTAGAAAGGTTCCTAGGCCAAGCAAAGGACACAGTAGATATGCAGTGGCAACCCAAGCTGAAGTACCAGGCAGTAGTTTCTAACATACTCTGCTAGTAGTGTAAGAAACATCATCTTGCCCTTAGCAACAGCATCACCCCTAACAATTCAGGATAGCTCATTACAGATACTAAGACAGGAATGTTTCTGAGGACACCTCCAAAAAGCAGGACCTCCAAGAGTAAAAACAATAGAACAACCCTTCCTTCCTTTGCTGGAAGGGAATGGTGGGAATATTCACAAGAGATGCTGGTAGTAAAAAAGCTCTTCCGATGATAGACTATACCTTCAAACCCAGAAGGAGAAAGTGAGATGAAAGCTCAGTTTCTCCAGAAGACAGGAAGGTGGGGGTGGGAAATCTATGACTTATATGAAGAATTCAACAAACTTGCTTCCCCACTGATGTACAAAACTCAAATTGTTTGGCACTTCCATTGAAAATCCAGGCCTACAACTGAGTAGTATAGGAACAGCAATTGCTGGCAGACTTGTATCAACAGAGCCCAGCAGTTGGCTCTATTTCAGCTCCTATCTAATCCTTATATTATACTGCGCTCATCACCACAGTATATGAATTCACACTAATGCGATGTTATAGCTAAAAAACAAAGCCCACAGCAAAATGTGAGCAACTCAGGAAATCTGCAATTAATATTCTAGCACAGACTCAACTGTGTTCCAACACCCCCTGCCATTCTTCAACTGTGAGTTCATTCTAGTTATATTCTGATGTAGGCCACAATGTGATATTAATCCATATGTTTTGACTGATAAATCACCAGCCTACCACAAATGGGACACAAACTTCCCCATTGCTTCTACACATCACAGTAACTCTGAGCAACCTGGTCTAGTGAAAGGCATCACTGCCCATGGAGGAGGAATTGGAACTAGATGATCTTTAAGATCTTTTCCAACCTAAGCCATTCTATGAGTCTATGATTTGTGTGTTTGTGGGTTGTTTGTTGTACAGCACTCTCAGCCTAGTAAAATTTTCTGCGATATGGAAAAATATTGTATGTACATTCTAACTTAATCCTGCCTACAATACTGGCTTTGACACAGTACTGTGTTCTTTTATTTAGATTTTCATCTCCCTCTTCAGATACAAAACATTAATTCAACTTGCTAAGGCAGAAATTGAACATCTACTCATAATGATTACATCAAGAGATCCACACAAGTCTAATGCAGATGTAGCTGTTCTGTAAAAATGTGCAAATACATAAAAAAGGAAAAATATGACAATTACACAACCACTTGTCCCAATAACAGATATTTTTCAAACTATTTTTACTGTACCAGTTTTGTAATACAATCCAGTGATGCAACTACCACTAAAATAGGTAGGTAACACATAGTGATGCTACAAAAAACTACTTCTGTTTTCACCTCTCCTCCCACTACATAACATCTTCCAGAATCCATTTACCTGGAAATGTTAGGAAACCCACTATGCTTACTGTAAAGGAACAGAGGCGTAGTGGACGTAAAGCAAAGGGTTTGGTAACAGGAGGCTCTAGGAAAGAGCTGAAAGAAGGCCATGAACCTTCCTGTGCCAGGCAGTTTACAGCCACCTCTGAAGCCCATGGGAGCACCCCATTCCACCCGAGAAAATGAAACCAAAGGACCCCACTTCTGCTCAGGTATCTTCTCAGAAACAGTGGCAGCCACTGGAGAAGGAGAAATGGAAGAGACACACAGTAGATGATGATGTTGGAGACTACTAGCACTTGGATGAAGCTAGAGGAGGTACAGCCCTAGGAGGACTGGGGGTGGATAAGCCATGCTGAAGTCAGTACACCCCCCCAGGAGCAGATAAAACTTAACTTGCAAACAGAGGAGAACACACATATAAAGTCTATAAAGCAGCAGTAACCAGGTTTCTTCATGCAGTCTTCATGTGGTTTACTCATTTGCACATATTACTGGGCTGCAGTGAAAAGCACTGAATGCAAAACATTAACTCATGAGGATAGGTGAGTCTTGCTTCAATTTGATGACAATTAACTGTTCACTGAGGATGTAAATCCATGCTTCTGACTCGAATTTTAAAAAAAATCCTAATATCCTAAAGTTACAACAATTCATGCTACATGATCTATTTGTTTTGCATGTGGGGTGGACAATAAAGCAATAAAGTAGCATAAATATGATCTATGATTTTTAATAAAATAATAAACAATGCTTTATTTTTAGTGAAGATATACTAACTAGAAATTCTGAGGAGAAAAGAAACCCCAAAACATCGATTTTTCTTTTTGGAAGTAATGCCTTAAGTTTTTGCTTTCATATTTTCCAGCTTCTGTACTGCATTGGTATATAACTTGGAACTTTATATAAAATGTTAGCAAGTTCTCTTCGCAGTTTAGTTACACAAAACAATCCTTATCTAGCCCCAGAACCAAGGACACCATTGCAGCTTCAGGTCCAGAAAGTGTAAACAAGAGTGAATTGAGGAGAGCAATCTGGGAGGATGGGACTTCATAACCTGAAGCTGTAATTAGTCAATTAACCCAAATATGTAATGGACCAAAACGTACAAAAGTGTGAAAATGTGTGACCCATTGTCCATCTTGGGTGGAGCCTTGGCTCTTGTACTGCCCAAGGTGAATCCTTTGAAGGCCTTCTAATAAACACCAACTTTATTCCTTTATCACTGTCTAGCCTCTGTTCTAGGCAGCCTCTCAAGGCATCAGTAGGTTCATGCCATTTTACAGTGCTCTAGTACCAAGCTCTAGGACTGTACAGATTAGCAATGACTTGAATAGAAATTCATTCCTTTTCTTTGCTGAATGAATGCCATTATTTGGCTGTGGGTTGTAAGTACAGTTATATTTCTGAGAATTTTATTTCTGTCTATAACAGCTCAAGAATAGGAGTATTACTTATGTTCCATTTCATAGTTCTGAAAGTGTTTTGACCCCACATAGAAATTTGAAGACCTTTTCTGAATAGGACCTTCTATTCACAAAATGATTTTTTTCTGTATTATTTTATTAATACAAACACTTCACCCAGTGAAAGCAGGTCTTACATAATATACAAGAGGCATCTTATTACATTGTGATAACTTTAAATAGAGTCTTTTGACTATGAAACTTATTTTTTCTACTTAAGTGAATGTAAACTATGTGGACAATGAGAAGTAATATTTTTTGAAATGACCTTCAGGTGATATTTAAATAAAAAAATACATGTAAATATTTTCAAATTCAGATAAAATATCCACAAAAAATAGGCTTGAATAACAAAGCAGTGAATCTTGATTCACAGAACTTTGTAAGTGTTTGAGAGCTGAATTCATATTTTTTTTTAGTATCCCTTTAGAGTTAAGTCCAGGGCTGATACTCTGTCAGAAAGGTGTTACCATCTTACTATGGCTAGAATACTTCTGTGATTCAGCATCTCTACTTTTTCCAGTGTTTTCAGGAAACCATTAAATTTGTAGCAGCTTTGCAATTTCTGTAAGAGTAGCAGCTGTTGACTTAGGACAACTTTTTCACAACAAAATATTATTTCACAATCAGATTATGACATTAATCACTGAGATGTTGTGGTTTAGGTTAGCCTTTGGTTAGTTTGCTAAATATTTAGCATTTCTTTTCCCAGGCTTTTGATAGCAGAATTCTCCCTCAAATCTGCTCACATCTCTGAGTTCATTTGTTCACTGTGACATTGCCATGAATTAACTAACTCTTGCCTAATTTAGCCCTGACAGGATGCTGAAGGGAATTTGTTTGATATAGCAACTACTAACAAATACTTATTAATATTAACTATCTTATTAACAATCTGTTCTCTATTCAGTCTTCATGGAAGTTCCAAGCTCCAACTAATGGTTTTGACGTACCAACACACACCGTACTCAAGAATAAAGTAACTTTGCACATGGAAAATTTTGTGTAACATTAAAAAGGACATTCACTTACAAGTATCCCTGAAATGCCCAGTGCTATCAGAAGGAACAATTCCATTTTGAAGGCAGATTCACCTCACAGTTTATATTGGCTCTCCAGAAAGAGCTCCCTGAGTGGCCTCATCATAGGATGAGACACAAGAGAAAGCATGAAACACTCAGCCAGAAAAGGGAAGACGTGAGACTCCATCAGAAGGGCTGATAAAAGTGTTCAGTTCTGCCATCCCTTTGACTTAAACGTTTAGTCCTGCCTCTTTGCCTCCTATTCATATTCTTGTACTGCTGAACTGCCCTGTGACAGGGCAGAAAAAAAATGAGATTGTGGAGGGAAGGACAGGAAGGGTGGTCTTCACCTTCAGCAGCAGTAACACTTTAGATGGGCTTAAAATGCTTGTGAGGTCAAACTCAAGCTATTACAGAGTTCCATTCTTTCCATCAGCTCCTCTGAGTGATGCCAAAAAGCCAGGTGTGTTAGTAAGCCATGCCCCATACATCTGTTCTCAAGGGACAAAAAAAAAACTCAATAAAGACAGAAGCACTGTGGAAGACAAGATGCTTTTTCCCTGAACACTGTGGGAAGGCAAAAAAGACCCCATGGATGCAAGAGTGCTTAAAAACTGAAAGTAAAGCTAAACGTCAAATTTTCATGGTTACCTTTAGGACAGCAGCAGGGAGACTTCACAATATGAACTGTTAGGACTATTTGCATCTTTAAACAATGAAAAACATTGCATATGCACTTGTATTGTATGCAGATAACAGAACGTAAATAGAATTAAACATTCCCTTTAAAGAAAGCCCTTAAATATTGTAGTTTTAAAAATCTAAAATGGAATACTATAATTATCCAGATCACATATGACATTATTTTCAGTTAGAAAAACATACTAAATATTTTCCTGAGGTTAATTTTTGCTACCTGATGCATGTTACTTAAAACTCACCTTACACTAATAAAAATACACAAGTAATTTAATAATAAACTTTGAAAAAGTAACCCTCAAAATATATTAGTGCACCAATAGCAACCCTATTAAGTGAAGAATCATTTAAAACTGTCAATGGCTCTTACAACACCAGTTGCAATCCCTTACTAATTTAACATTACAGCTTCATTTCTTGTTCTAATCTGATCTAATTTACCCTTCTTATTTCCTTGCTTCTGGATATGCTAGGTTTGCCACCCAATGAGTTTATTTCGCTAGTCATTCACTTTTAACTGTAAAACCAAACTATTTGAGGGGAATAATCTCCCTGCAATCCAACACAGGATAAAGAGCTCTTATTTATCGAGCATTTTGTGCCTTGAATTGAAGCATTATTGCAAAGAGTGAGCAATAAACAAAAACACCTCAGGGGCCTGGGAGGAGCAGTGTAACCAATTACATTTAATTAAATCAAAGGATGGGAGCCCTAGGGTTGAATGAGCTGAAGAACAAATTTGCATTAACACCTAGCAGCCAAACAAGTAGTTCTTGGTTTAGTCTGGAAGTACAATTGTTGCCATCTATTCTCTGCACTGAAGGGGGGCCATTAGCTAAATTCTTAGGAATTGTTTGTCCACTGATGAGGGGCTGCCTTCTCAACATTTCACTTCCTCACACTTGAAAATTGCCTACTAAAATAAACAGCTTCTTCTGAAACCCAGCAAACAAACATCAGTACATGATTCACAAGTCTGCAATTTTGTCACATCCTTGTCCAGAGTCAACAAAGAGAACTCTGCCAGAGCTCACACACCTGAGGAAGTGGAGACCCTATGAGACCTGTGTGGGTGGGTGAGGGGAGAAGAAGCGGGAAGAATTAATCGGGCCATAATGACTTCTATAAATTGAAACACCCAGAATAATCATTACCTACAGCACTTCAGGAATGGATGCAAACACTAAGCCTTTGGTATAATGAGAAGACTTCCTAACACTAAAGTAATTACCAGTGTCATGCACCTCGAGCCTTTCTCTCCACTGTCCAGAGGCAGGAAAGAAAAGATCATGGAAGTCTGAGAAGAGCAGGGAATGGAAATTTATAACCACAACTATGAAAATTGTAGATAAATTAAGAGAAACTAAATACAGAAATTTTAAGAGTCCACAACTCTGTGTTTTTCTGATTATCATTCTGTAGGGAAAAATGGAAGAGAAGAACTACAAATGTTTAATCAGTTATCTACTGCTCTTTTTTGAATGTTTGTTGCACAGTCGTGCTAAAAGACAGAGTTTACATGTAAAAAGGGTGATTTTTTTTTTTAAGGTATCTATGAGGCATTTGGCAGGGTAGCAATGACCAAAATTCTTTTCTCATTATTCTAAAGATATCTTTCAGGGATTTATAAGTATAATAATTTCAAATCATTAGAGATTTAAACTTATTGTCCCATATCCCATCCCAGACACAAAGTATGCCTTAATCTACATCTGCCAAAAGCATAAATTAGTTTAACCATTTTAGGTTATACAACAAATAAAAAGGAATGTAATGGTTTCAAAACACTGCCCTAAACCTAAGCTAAAAGGCTGAATTATTAAAATAATTTTTTAGGCAATCAGTGATCATTGTGCCTTAAAAGTGCAACAGCCACATTTTTGAAAAATGTTGAACATGTGTACATAATATTTTCTCTTGTTCCTTGAATATTAAGGTGGAGAGTACAGCAAATAGTAAATTACTTTTGTAGAGGTCTACATACTCTCATCTCAGTCTTTTCAGAAAGTAAGCTATTTCCCTCTTGACCTTCACTTTCTTGCTTTGGAAGAAATTAAATTGCAGTCTTACTCTGCAAAGTGACCGTGTAAAAATATAATTTTATTCTTACCAGACAAACTTGCTTCATTTATTTACTCATAGCTATATTTTCCTCTCATAATGACAAATAAAAATATGTTTTAGTGGCCTTTTATACCTAGACTCAAAAAGCTAAAGGACATCTAATAGCTTTTTTTAATGACAGAAGTTGGCTCATATTATCATCTTGTTAAAAGAGGTAGTACCCAGCTTAAAATAAATGAGAAAACTCTATTTCTGAGCAAACGTCTATTAAAGATGTGCTTCTAGACTACACCTACTCCAGTCTTCCAAATTCAGCAATAAACAGTGAGCTTTGTGCCAGTTCTTGTGATAATGAGGATCCAGGGAGTGCGAGATAAATTTGTTAATCTGGAAAAATGCCCCAAACAAACCAAACACAACAGTCAGCTCAAGGTGGGCAAGTCTTTCCATTAGATCAAACATCTGATCCAACTGACAGATTGGTATCCAAAGCCAAAATAAGGCACGGCAATGAGCATAGATGATGATTTACACTGGGAGTGACACAAGACATGGAACAGGAGTATCTCCTTTAAGCAGCAACAAGCTGACACATCAGCATAGCATATGATGGTACAATAGCAACAAGTGTCTAGCTCACAATTTACAAATACCTTAACTTAAACGTGTTTCTCAACAGATCAGACAAAATTATCTCAAAGCTGAATTTGTGTAGAGAAGCACTAGTATGTTCTGGAGCTTGCTTTCCTGTTTTGTTTTAGAATGTGCTTAGCTAAAATATTTTAAAACCATGCCAAGACAAAGACTCCAGTTTCACATGTATAATCCTTACCTGCCTTAATCCAGATTAATTATAAAAAAAAATCCCAGTAACAAATTTCTCACTATATACATGTACTTTATGGATAAACTGCACTGAACATCACTGCTTTCCCTTTCTTTAGGTAACTACAGACCTGATACACTTCCTAACTTTTGGGCATGATCCCTGCAAAGAGGGGTAAAGGGGAGGTGGACTAAGATTTATTGTAGCAGGAAGAACACCACAGGAGGGTAGAGGCAGTGGGGAAATGGTAGTGGGAGCTCTTGAAAAAAATCCTTTAGCTTACATCCTACTTACACCTTCCAATGTGTTTATAAAGAAAAAGACAATGCTGCATGTGCATGAAAGTAGTTGTGTTTCTGCCTGGTTTTTTTTTTAAACTCATAGATGGCACGTCAATCAAAATGAATACAGCTAGGTTTGAGGTGTGACATTTAGAAAAAAAAACCCTTGCTGGAGAATTCTCTATGCCAACTTTACTTATGAATGAAACCACTCAATGGCAAGAACCTGTGAAATTACCAGCTATTTCTGTATGTTCAGAAGTTTGACACCGAGCCTACTGCAGCTATCCACTGTTGCAGTATTGAACCCTACTACACACAGAAAGCACTATTTTGGAACTAAAGCAAGTATATATTTTTTGAATGACTATATTGCACTATTTCTGAACAGCTCTGCTCACCTGCTCAGCTACGAAACTTTCTCATACGTGAGGTAAGTAGGATTCCCTTTAGACTGAAGGAATGAAAGCAGAATAGCAAAGCAGAGAGAAGTGCAGCAAAAACAGCGTGACAAGTGATTGCAGGCATAAGAAATAGTGGAACTAAGAAAGAGGGATATATGGTTTACATGAAAAGATTAGAAAATACTGTAACTATGACACATCTGCCATAACAATTCATCTCCAGCACTCCTCTGCCATGTGAAGTGCAAAACAAGAAGTCCTCACTGTGGTCAATGTGATGATGCAGTAGCTCTGTGAATTTACAGCGCTGAGGAAATACATACCAGCCACCTTTCTAAAGACTCACTTTCTCACAAGATCTCAAAGCAACCACGCTGTGAGAGAACATTCCAGATGCACGGAGTAATTAATGTACCTGCTGATGAGCCCTACGACTTCAATCTGCACCTTGAATCCCTACATACCAGAGAGCTGCTGCTTGCAGCACCATTAAGGTTTTACACTAGTCCAGACGGAAGGCTGAGAGAAGTGATGCCAAGGCTGTTTCCAAACAATTACTAACTACTCTTGAAGACCTGCTTGGAAAGATATTTTCTCTGAAAAAAATACATGTTAAATTTTAAATTTCTCTTGAAGGAAAGACTAGTTTTATAATTTCAAATGCTAATACTGTTACTCCTCTTTGAAAACATACTACTTGTTTTAGTTTACTTACATTTCTTCAAAATAATTTTTTCTCAAAACTATCCAGTATCAGGGGGACTTTTTAATTTTGTTTTTGAGGTCAACATGCTTCTCATTTGCAGTGATATTTTGTGGGTTTTCTACCTCAATCTCATCCATTCTATACTATTTTCAAATCTATTGTCCTCAATTGTTCCCAAAAAACAGTTATTTCAATTTGAATTAATTATCTTTTTTAATATGCTTCTGTTTACTCAGTAGAAAACTGAAATGTGCTTCCTAATTACATATTTGCTTCATCATTCTAATTCAATTGTTAATTAATTAATCTCAGCATTCTTTCAAGCAGATTCATAGCAATTACGTAAGTAACACAGAAAGGCATTTCACAGAAAGTAGGAGACAATGACCTGAAATTTCATTCTGCAAAATATAGTTGGAGTGTATAAGTAAAATTTTCTGCTCCAAACTACTCTGTTTTGGTAATTCACCATTTACCACTGCATGTTTGACACTGTACGCTTGATGTGTTTAAATTAGGAAAAAAAAATTAAACAGTTCAATTTCAAAGCAATATACAGATCTTACATGAATATTATTTTTTTATCTCTTTATACATGGTAAAAGATAGTAAACAGTGACAAATTAAACCAAAGCACTTTCATTCAAAATAACCAAAAAACATCAGTTTAAAAAGATGTTAATTAACCCTGCAGGATACATGCAGGATTTGAAATGAACCCAAACAATGTCCAGCTTAATGCTAAGAACTTATAAAATGAGCTATCAGGGCCTATTAGTGCATTGTAATGGCTCAGATACTTGAAGAAGTGACCCTAAAATCTCTATTCTGACCCGACTTTCAGAAATGGGGCAGAAGATTGACCTTCACACAATATAATCAGCAAAGGATCTAAAAAATGTATCTCTCTGTTATGTGAAACCACAGTTTTATTTACTCAGGCATGTTCACTTTGGAGTTAAGGTCCACTCAAGCATCATTTCAGGGCTAAAGGTTATAGTATAAAGCCATTATGTTTTCAAGCAGAGTAGTATGCTACCATTTGTTTTGCAGTAATATCACAATCAGACATTACCTTTTTAGCTTGGCCCAGCGGTGAGTTTAAGACCCTGGTGTATACATTGTAAAATAGACTGGTACTCTCTAAAAGTCATTCAAACTGCATTTGCTAAATTTTAGATTGGTCTAAATTTTGTCTATGGTCTCATATATAGACAAACAGAGATACAGAAAGGTTTATGATTTCTGGTCCTGTAGAAGGTCTGTTTATATAATAATAAAACTGATTATCCACTCAATATATAATCAATGTACAGAAAAAAAGTCAGTACTTTCATAATTAGTTTCACAATGAGGTCAATGTCTTTGTCTCAGAAAACTGAATAATGTAAAAGTAGCTACAAGGATAGAAATGATTTCTAAAGTTCTCATTCAACACCTGCTTAAATTTTTTTGCTATTGTTTACCAGTTCCTAATATTCACTACACACCTATTCCAAACTGATTTTGGCAAAGGTAGAGTTAAATTCCTCTGCAGTGGCTGGTATGGGGCTATATTTTAGATTTGTGCTGATGGCAGGATTGGTAATATAGAGATGTTTTTGTTATTAGTGAGCAGAGCTTACACAGAGCCAAGGCCTTTTCTGCCTTTTGTACTGCCATGCTGCTGAGGGGATGGGAGCGTGTATGGGAAGTTGGGAGGAGACATAGCTGGGACAAATTAACCAAATAGGGATATTTGCGTCAAAAGGGACATTCTATACTTGACCAAAGGGATAGTCCAGATCATATGACATCATGCTCATTGTATAATGTGGGAGGAAGGAGGAGGAAGAGTGGGGACATTTCAAGTGATGGCCATTTACCATTACATGTGATGGGGCCCTGAAGATGGCTGAATACCTGCCTGCCCATGGGAAGCAGTGAAATTCCTTGTTTTGCTTTGCTTGTGTGTGGCTTTTGCATTCCCTATAAAACTGCTTTTATTCCACAAACTAAGAACGTCTCTTGGTCAGGAGCTTACTAAATAAAGGCTTCGTGTAACAATAAAGCCTAAGTTTGATAAGTAGGAAGCAGTGTCTATAAGACTATTCACAACAACAAACTGAAAGTTTCTTAAACTGACAACAAATGCCACAATCTTGATTTTGACATACTCTTTGGACCCCCAGGGGCTACTAAAATTTACATCCAACTGCTAGATTACTGTATGCAATTTTATCACTGTCTATCAATCTATAAAACCATAACAGAATTATGAATCATAGGATGATTCAGAGTGTAAGTATTAGACATAAAAATGAAGATATGGAATACTTTCAGAAATAGGATTGTTTCTGAGTACATGTTCTACAAAAGCATCCCAGCTATCTCAGCAAGTGCTACTTCTCCACATGAAGGATTCTTGGGTTTGTGATCTGAAGTCTGAGCATAAAATTATTATAGTACAAATTTGTATACAGAACCACAACCTGCATTTCTATTAAAGTAACATCGAGTTGCCGAATTTTGGAAATTACAAAATTAGTTAGGAAATGCTGCTACACTGTTAGCACACCTGTGTTGCTCATTTGCCTTAGGAAGAAACATGTGACTAAATACTCCCAAAATACTGTACTTCACTGAGCACCACCACTTCCTTCTCGTTCACAGAACTAAAGGCAAGTCTTCATTTAGCAATAAAATAACCAAGACTCACACTTCAATTAAATACAGACCCTTCTCTTACTTTCTGAATTTACCTTTCAATAGAGCAGGCTTCTCTAGCTTTTGGCTAGAAAGCCATATGCAGGCTATTCATTGTCTGCTTGTCAGTATCTTTATTTGAAAAAGAGCCAACCTAAGTCACCCCTAAGAGAACAATTCCTTCACCTTGCAGTCCTTGCTGAATATGTTTCTTAAAGCATGTGGTGGTGACCTGGGGATAGACAGAATTCAGAACACGGCCTTCTTTAGATGAAGCCTTGAAGTACAGAAATAGGAAATACATCCACTAATTCTTAAGAGTCTAAAGCACCTAGAAGGTTGGGGTTTTTTTTAATTTGACATTTCTGCTTTTGTAGTTGAAATCATCATTTCAGCCGTGATTTGCTTCCTCAGATCAGACCTTAACCTTTCAGATAAACAACATACGAGCCAGCAATCACTGAGAATCTTCTGGCAGGTGGAGGAGGAAATCTGCTCTCCAAGCAACTGCACAAACCATGAAATTTCCATTTGCACAGGCAGCTCTAAAATAATGGTGCATTTTGTAAAGCCAAAATTCAAACATACTTCTGTGAGTATTTTTAAACATCAAAAATCTCATCATCTGGAGTATCAGCTCCTCCTCAAGTTGTTACCAGGACTGTGACTTTCAGATTACTTTAACTTCTTTATGATTACACAAATTAAGTAAATTAAAACACTGCAGCAGTCTACAAAGAGTAGCAGTTAAAAATAATGACATACATATTTCACCTGACCTGGCACAGGAAGGCATCAGAGAGATCTCTGGAAATACAGTTCTATTGCTGCCCCTGTGGGAAATATTTCCTGGGGCACTCATGATTTCTCTCCAGCCCCCTTAAAGCTGAGCTAGCATAGCCTCCTTTCCACCTCTTACTTCTAGTCTCAGCCCATTTAGTCTCAGGACACATTAATCTTATTCACTGTGATTTCATAGAGGCTCCTCTCTGCCCAATCTGGTTTGTCTGAAAGAAAACTAATCAAATATGTCTTTATTTCCAATTCTCCTTCCTGCCCAGCCACTACTCTTCCACTCATTTTTCTCCCCTACATTCTCCTTGTCTTCTGACACTTTCTTATCAGTCTCAGTGATATTTCCACTCCCTCCTGCAGTCATCTTCTCTTAGCATCAGAAAGCAGCATGGATCTTTTCCCCATACCTCAGCTATGAAGCTTCTTGGTAGGAAAAAACCCAAAGGATTAAAGGCAAACAATGTGCTACCATCCTTCAAATTGTTTCATATACAAATGAAATTTATAAATTCTATGAATTTTTATATCTATACACATACAACTTATGAAATATGTATCTATAAAATATGAAATATATTACATTAAAGCAGTTACACATATACATAACACCTTAACTGTATTAGTTAAATATTCTTTTTTTGAATTGCACTTTTGGAATATCAAGTACTAAGTGTGTTTTGTTAACTACTTTATGCAACATTCAAATTGCCATTTCAAAAAGAGGAGGAAGAGTAAAATTTGCTACTCATTTCTATGCCAAGTTTCAATTATCACGCTCCTTATTATTCAGCACAGAAAACATTTCAATAGTTACTAGATTCTCACCTCATTCAAATTAAAATAATTTGGGGGGATTTTTTTTTAATCAATTTTAAAGGGAAGACAATGTTTCTGATTCATTTGACAAGCCTTGCTGAAGACAATGAGATTCTTTATATTACTAAGGCAAGTCAAATATGACTTGTATTAAAAACAATTGAAAAAATATGACAGTAATTCAAAAGCTGACAATGCTTTCAAACATTTGGGGAAAGATGGCACATTGCAGTTCTACTTTCATCATCTTACAATAATTATGTCACCAATAAGATCCTATTTCAGGCAGGGTCAAAGTAAACTGTCAGGTAAAATAAATCTCCGATAATATCTTACTAGAAAACACCCTGTTAAAAAAACAGGTTTTCTTCTCCATATATATAAAGTGAACATATAGAATTATGTGTAATAGCTCTATATACCTATGTACATACACACATTAGGAAGTCCATGCCAATTAGACTGATTTACTTAAAAATCAAAGGCTTATCTCTTCTGAGCAGCATACGTCTGTAATTGTGGAATAAGAAACATTTTGCAGTTATAAATCAAATCCCTATATTAAAATGCTTTGATTAGTAAAAGCATCTAACAGGAATAACCGTGCAAACAAGGCCAGGCCAAGGCAAGGTGCTGCACCTGGGGTAGGGCAAACCCAGGCACAAATACAAGTGGTGTAAAGAACTGACTGAGGGCAGCCCTGGGGAGAAGGACTTGGTGGTGCTGCTGGGTGAGAGGCTGGACAAGACCCAGCCATGTGCACTCACAGCCCAGAAAGCCAAACGTGTCCTGGGCTGCATCCAAAGCAGCGTGGGCAGCAGGGGAGGGAGGGGATTCTGTCCCTCTGCTCTGCTGAGACCCCACCTGGAACTCTGGGGGCCCAGCATGGGAGAGACATGGACCTGCTGGAGAGAGTCCAGAGGAGGCCACTGAGATTCTCAGAGGGCTGGAGCATCTCTCCTATGAAGACAGGCTGAGAGAGTTGGGGTTGTTCAGCCTGGAGAAGAGAATGCTCCAGGGAGACCTTAAAGAAGCCTTCCAATACTGAAATGGAGCTACAAGAGAGCTGGAGAGGGACTTTTGACAAAGGCATGTAGTGACAGGACATGGAGTAAAGGCTTTAAATTGACAGAGGGCAGGTTTAGATTAGAGACCAGGAAAAAATTCTTTATTGTGAGGGGGTTGAGACACTGGCACAGGTTGCCCAGGGAAGTTGTGGATGCCCCATCCATGAAAGTCTTCAAGGCCAGGTTGGATGGTGCTCAGAGAAACCTGCTCTGGTGCAAAGTCGGGGTGGGGTTGGAACTGGATGGTCTTTAAGATCCCTTCCAACTCAAGCCATTCTCTAATAACTGGACTCGTCATATCCAGCTTTCTGCCTACTTGTTTTTGACAGTTCACATCCAACTACTATAACAAAGCTCTTTAAATAGAAAAAATCTGTTTATTCTAAAAAAGAAAAAAATGTTAAGAAACAATTAATATATGAAAACACAGAATTTTCATTAATTATTCTCACTCATCAGCAGTTCAATCTGATCCTAGATAAGCCTTCCAGAATTAATTGGCATCATATATCTCCTTTCTGTTAGGCTGTCACTTACCCCAACAAACCATAAAATGCATATCTGTGTACTTTGATACAAAATATTTACCGTATCATTTTCTGGAGAGCACATAAAGAGAATCCTGAAAAGGAAACACCACAGTAATTATAAGGAAATACAGTTTTGAAATATTGGCAATCACAACAACTTGAAGCAGTTAGATTACCTCTACCAATTTTTATTTGTCTGAAATTATCTATATTGTTGTGCTGTACCTACTGTCAACAAAACTAAGTATTCGAAAATCTATATTATATATGTTGATTGTTATCATAATTATTTTTGCCTGCCAATGGAAAGTGTGAGGTATTATAACTTCTGGAGGTTAACATGGGAGATGTGCAACTGGCTCCTGCACTATGCAAACATTTATATTGGAAAGCATTTATGAGTTACAACAAAGATTGCAGTGAATGAAGTATCCGCTTAGTAGCTGATCTTGAAAATATATTCAATACCTCTATTATAATTTACATTTTTTTCAATGCTAGGTATGATAGCATGTTCCTAACTATGGAACAGGAAAATTCAATGGGAATTGGAAGGACAAATACTTCTTTTTCTTTTGAAAACAAGGAAACAAGGAAACAAGGAAAATAATTCAACAAGAATTTTATCTGAGCAAACAATTAGAAGGCATTATTTGGAGGGCTTCCAAAAGTTGTCCATCTCTGCTTTGATTCATATGATTCTATTGTCTTAGTGGATACTTATTTGTTTTTATTTCTTTGAATTATGTCTATTCCCAGACAATATATTTTACTGTCCATTTAGAAAATATAGAGACCCCCATTTTTAAATGCCAAACCTGCATGACTATTTTATTCCTGTGTATCTTTAACATTTTGTGGGTCCTACTGCATTTCTGAGTAGCTTGAAAAAGGCAGCTTAAAACCATTGAAAACTCTTGCCTTTGGCTACTGCTACCATTTACATGTAATTATTTTAAGCCAAGGCTTACAAAGCTCTTCACATTTTAACATTCAACATTATGGTAAGGAAAAAGTCTGCTTCTTCATGAGAAAAGTTACAA
Organism: Acrocephalus scirpaceus scirpaceus; assembly: GCA_910950805.1. Taxonomy (NCBI): domain Eukaryota; kingdom Metazoa; phylum Chordata; class Aves; order Passeriformes; family Sylviidae; genus Acrocephalus; species Acrocephalus scirpaceus. Next base: position 26,207,768 of record OU383775.1, on the reverse strand, counting down.
AATTCTTCAGGAGCGGGCTTACATACAGCAAAGAATAATTAAACTGCTGCATGCATTTGTTTTTAAACATTCATAAATTCTTTGACTTGATAGCTGTATGTCAAAGTTTCTTTAGGAAAAACAATAAAAGCTGTGTTTTATGAAATTTAAACACAGCTCCAGAAAGTGACAAATGTCCCATCAAAAACAAAACAAAACCCAAAAAAGAAAAATAATGAATGCAAGCTTCAGTTTGTACCTTAGACTTGTGAATTTTCAACCATTTTCAAGTATTATTATTAATCTAAAACCAGATGCAAGAAACACAATCCTTGTTATTAATCAATATAATTAATTCTCTGCCCTGGTAGGAGTTATTTTATATAAATAGTTGACTTTTGGTTTCAGCACTTTCTCACAGAGGTGCTTTTGAAAACAATGCCTGCTAATCTCAGCTGGCAAAGGGAGAAACATTACAGTGCATAAATACTGACAGTTCACTGCTGTTTAAAAAATAACTGCACTAGTCCGATCAAAACCAGCCAAAATCCACCTACATAAATATATTTTCTGAGACAATCTAAGATTAAGAATCTTCTTCTATTACTTTAACCTAAGAAATAATCATAAAACGGATTCAGATTCACCTGTCAGTAAGTAAGCTTCTCCCACAGGAAATGTGCAGCTGCAGATCCCTTTCTCATAGGGAATTTATCTTGGATAGTTTTCCACAGAAAATACTATGCATGATTTTAAAAGCAGATTATGGTGGTGGACAAAATTATCAAATTAATTCTTACTAGTAATAAAACCTCCTCTGTTTATCTGGCTAAGCTCATTTTTAGCAGAGTCTTTAGCCACACAAATAAAAGGAATTAATATTTTCTACTTTGGGAATGTCCAATTAAATAGTAGCAAACCTATAAATTGCTTCAAATTGCCACCATTTAAAAATGAGAACCAAAATACAGCAAAAGTAAGGACCCTGTTATACAAGCTGCTTTGTCTTTTATGTTTTATTATGAAGACATTCCAGTATTTTTAGCCTGACAGAATTTATACTAAGGTGCTGATTTGTAAAATGGCTTAAGATTCTACTGTGGTTTAGCTGTGGGAATAGGTAAATTTTATAGAACGACCTTATGGTAAGGTAGACTACTGCCTTCATTCTAAACTCATAATTACAGGTAGATTGCAGTGGGTTTTTTTCCTGACACACTGTCATGAGGGATTACCCAACATATTTAGTAATACTGTTTCCCATCTTAGTGTCCAAAGGAGCTCCGTGAAGTGAGCACATAAAAGCTCTGAGCCTGTTCTCTTTGCTAACTCAGGTGTGCTGACTGCTGCCACTTTCATGAAACTACCTTGTGAATGTTTTAACCATTAGACTCATGTCTGAAACCACATAAAATCTACATAAAATCTGCAGCTACCTCGTAGAAGATTAAACAAACAAAAAAAATTACACCTTCTATTATTTTTGACAGACATGGACAAAGCATCTAAATAAAGGAAAGGATTTAAGATTGTGAGTGCATCAATTTAGGAACTGAAATTACAAAGAGAGGGAGTGTTAATGACACACAAGTCTCAGAGTATCAGCTGTGGTGAATTCCAGGCCTTACCACTACATGTGGAAAGGCCTCCTTACCTGAAGGAGGACTAAATTTTATTGTCAAAGCATCTAAAGTTCAGTTCAGCAATATCCAAGACTTTTTTGACACAGCTCTAAGTCCTTCCATTTTGACACCCCAAAAATGGGTGGCATTTAAAATGAGAAGGCACTCCTAAAATTATAACACTGCAAATTTAACAAAGATCTTGCAATAAATCTGTATGTGAGAAAGGTTAGAAGTCAGGTGGGTTCTCTGCATACCAGCACTGTAAGATGGCTTGGTTCTGCCTCTCACTTCTAACCATGAGCAGCTCTGAAACAAAAGTAAACACTTCCTACCTCTAATACGGATCTAATATTTGTTTCACAAATGTGATATCGTATGGATTTGTTAAAAATAAGAAGAGTGCTTTAGGGACTACAGTATTATCTTCTGAGATCATATAAACCACGCATTTAAATATGACATCAAATACTACCTTAAAATATGAGAATTGGCTTAGGTATAAGGGGGAACCTAAAAATTAATTGGTAAAAAAAAACCCTCAGATAGTGAAACACATCTTCAACCAGTACTGGCATACATGAGAAGAAAGTAAACTTAATTCACAAGGCACAGGTCAGAGTTTGACAAAAAATACAATAGACAAGGAGTTGGTGTTAAAAGGTATAACAGACTCAAATTTCTTTCTTGTTAGTCCTGAATATTATTACAGAATTTCATTTCTCTGGTGCAAGAGGCTCAAACACATTTGAGTATTCCCAAATTACCAAAAAGGCCCCAAACAAAATAATATTTTTAAAAAACCCCAAGCCTTGCATTATTTCACTTTCTGTCGCACTTATTAAAAGTAGGGAGATAGGAAATAAAGGGTATTAGGGTAGATGGCTTTTACAATCCTATATTAATTTTTGCTAGATTACCAAACATGTCACAAAACCAGTACATAGCTCAGGGTAGCTGTTGTTCTCCTTCAGAACACCAAAGAACTACAAGACAAAACTATGCATAGAAGCTTAGACAGGATACATCTGTAGTATAAATAATTAAAATAACAGCTTTCAGAAAATGAATGAAATTGTAAGGTAGAGAATCATCAGGTAACTTTCAGTGCATAAGACAATTATGCATTCTATAATTAAGTATAATGTTTCATTCATTTCAACCTCCCCCTCATCTTCACATAATTAAAAACTTGAAACAGATTTATGTTTTTCATTCTTTTGTTGCATATTCCATGATAAAGTTTAACAATAAAAAATAAATTACAGATTTTAATTTTAAAAAAATTAAATTTACCAGTGGAACAAGATAAGAGGCTGTTTATAGGGCAGAAGCAGCAGATGTCTTGTATCCAAACTTTAAAAAGTCTTTTGACAATTTCGTAAGAAATAGGCCAAATAAAATTTGGTTAAGACAGGTGAAGAAAATTGACTATGGAGAATAATGGGAAAAATTCTCAATGATTGGCTGTAAAAGCAGGTGAATTTAACAGGTGAAGTCTCCATAAATGCCTACATCAGACTGTGCTCTGTTCATTGTTTTCATTGATCATCTAAAGGAACATTCCTCTCACATTAGCGATTTATCAGTTTTACAAGTCCAGGAAGTTGAAAGGCTTCAAATGATAAAAGCAATGAGCGGGAAGAAGTCTGGAAACAGGAAGGAGTTCAATAGGGACAAACGCCAGGTATTAAAATTGGGTAAGAATAATCTGCTACATAAATACACAGTTAGGAATAACTGATTCCTGCTGGAGAGGACCAGGATTTTATGGCAAGTCAACAGCTCAACATGAGTCAAAGTCATGCTGTTGTAAGAGGAAAATTCAATATTGGGATTACAGGCTGTAAAACACAAAACCTCCTGGTTTACTTCACATTATAGAAGTCTCAACAAGAATATTATGCCCAGATTTGACAAACACTCTTCAAGAAAGATACAAACCAAATGTATGGAGTCTAAAGAAAAGTCAGAGCCTAGCAAAAACTGTAGCTTAAGAAAACATGATAGAATTTGGCTTGCTGGATGGAAGTAAAAGAAGATATAGGCAAGGCCATGTGAAGATTTAATATACCTAAAAAGCTATTGCAAAAGAAAATTTCAGTTTTGCCAAGGACCAAATCAGTAATACATTTAAGCTTTAGTAACAAAAGGCTATCATTAGAGATGAAGAGTTATTTTCTACCAGTAAGGAGAGTAGATGTGAAATCACCATTGCTAGAACCAGTATGTTTTAAATCATTGTTTATGGGATAATCACTAAAACCTTTTGTAAGTGGGCTGCAGTCCTAATTAAAAACCACAAGGCTGGACTCCAGTAATACCAACAAGCCTGCAGTTATTCCTCACACATTTTCTATTTACCAAACCATTTGTATAGGGGGCTCTTTTAATCCACTAAGTTTACCAAAACTTAGTTCTTTATGTTTCTGAAATAATGTCTTACTGAATTATTATTGAAAATATTTTTAAAGAATAGCTTAAGCCTGATATAATTTTATTTAAATGTACATACTCTCAATCACAGTATTTAATTTATCAAGCTAAGTACATGAATACTAGATCTACATCGAATTTTCATCTGGTCACTGCTATGTAGATCAGTTTTCATCATATTTTTCAGTCAGAACTATCATCAGACAAAATGGATATATTCACCAAAGGTTTCAGATTCTCATTTCCAGAAATATTTTACTCAAAGTAGGGGTTTTTTTAATACATTTTTAGCAAATGGTGCTGAATTAAATTGAAACATTTCACTGTGACATTTTCAAAGAAGGCATGAGTTGACCCATTGGAATGTAATTTTTTAAAACTAAATACAGTGCAACTTTGGAAAAGTTCTCTAAACCAAACTTGAAACAAAGTCAAAACCAGCTTCAAGTTCTGCATAACATTTCAGCTGCATTTTTATAGAAAAAACAAATAACAAGGACTGCCCTTGCTTCCTCCACACTCCAGCCACTGATGAGAAACACAGTAGAGAGAAATGCTCCATCTGATCTGCATGTCAGAAACCATCAGCAACATGTGGTGGTGTCAGACAGAAGGGAGATACTCAGGATGCAAAAAGCAGCACTGAAAGCATGGCTAGAACATGGCAAGTGAACGGAACAAAAAAAACAATTACAAAGAAACATGCAAGTTCCACACAAATGGCAACAACCCAGTGCACATCAAACTCATTTGAAACTATTTATTTCAATTATGCCCAAATTTGAAATATTTGGGAAATATTTCTGAAATGAAAAAAAATTCATTTGAGAAAACTCTAAAATGTATTAAAAGACTAAGCTAAACCAATAACACACCACATCTTAAAGGGATGCTTACTGTTGTTATCCTGCCCTATCTCAGTTAAAGAGGTGACTAAGATAAGTTATCTAAAGCAAAAGTAAAACCCAGGAAATTAATAAAATCATTCATACTCTTCTCCTTCTACCAACCGAATTTAAAGTGTTATACTGTATCTTCAAAACTGTAATTATTGTAAACCAAAAGATCCAGTTTCTCACGGTAATCCATTTAGAATGCATGGAATACTTTCAAAAGTATTTCACATTGTGGAAGATTAGCATGAGTAGTATACTTAGAAATGTACTAATGCCAACTACTTTTTAAAGATTAAAACGACAGATGATACCAAAGCATAGCTAATCAGAGTGCCAAGGTACAAAACCCTGCCCAGCAACACAGAAAAGTAACTGCAGTTGCCCTGAGAGATTCACATACTTTTACCAAAAGGTTCTCATTGGAATAACCTGAACAGGAGAACCAGTTCCTACAAAAACTTCAATCTGACCCAGGAAGAAACAGGCTACACGGAAGGGCTCAACTGGGCTTCTTCACCTCCCACTTCTCTAAGCTGGTGCCATGCTTGAAAGTAGAGGCACAAAGACATATAATGTTTGGAATACATAATAGGAAAAAAGTACTTTAGAGGAAGGGGATCCTTGACCACAGTTATGACTTCTCTTTTCACACATAGGTTCCTGATAAACAGAAGATTTTACTGAGGGGGGAAAAGCTGAATATTTCAGGACAGTACTTAAAACAGACAGAATCACTGATGTTCCATCAGAGAACAATCTCATAAAAACAATTCTGGTAGCAAGAGTAATTTAAAAGGTAGCTGCTTCTCTCCATATACTTATTTTCTGCTCCATTCCATACGCCTTATGTCGGTTATGTCAATGTGACTGCTTGGGATGATGCTGTAAACTGAATCATTGAAGTGAATTGGATGAAGGAGGGAGGAAACAGCTGGTTTTTCTTAACCCTGATCATGAAATGTTTTATTTAAAAGGAAGCTGCATAGTGAATAGTAAATTGTAGGTATCATAAATACAATATTTCATTCAAAACGACACATATCATTGCCATTCAAACACTCTTCCAGACAATTTATTTTTTGTTGAAGACTTCCAAGGGACTCTGAGTTTCTGACATGGTAAATAATTTCAAACTGCCACACCAGAGGAATGAGAGAAGGCTCAGAGGACAATGGGTGGCAGCTCCTTCAGGTGAGAATACTGACTGAGGTACAGAGAGGCAGGAAGCATATTCCAGCTGGCAGGCTTTTCACCACTGATAACCAGATGTTTAGTCAAAACAGCGAGGGAAACTCCCACAGCAGCACCTGAAAATTGCACTCTGTTCCCTGGCTGGTTCCAGGCAACATTCCATGAAATACAGGAGCACCTCTGTGTGTCATCTGGTGATTGTCCCCAGGTAACTTTATGGCATCTATACTTCCAAGCATGATCATTCAGTAGCTGCCATCATCTCTCCACTGAGGAGCTCAGATACCTGAGGCACACAGTGAGAGCCCTGAAGAAAAAAGTAGCTCTCTAAACCCATCCTCATATACTACCAGAAAGAAGATATCCTTCTTGCTTTAGTTACTTGAGACAACAGAGAAAAGAAGGTTCTTTGTTTTAAAGTAGATTTTTAATCTACTTTAATTTAATCTATAATTTTAAAAATTAATATTTTTCTTAAGTAAACTTTAAACAAAGTTGCACAACTACCAGTTTTAAGTATCATTTTAAAATTAATATAAACTGAAGAGTGAAAACTAAAGCTAGAGAACAGTAATTTGTTTCCTTCTTGATTTGTGTTTCCAAAACACCTTGATGCAAACTTGAAATTAAAGAAAAAAATCCTTCTCTTATGTTATTTTCATGAAAAATATTATATGAAGGGCAAAAATATTCTTCAGTTTAGCTAGCTTCTCTATTTTGGAAACATATTAAAAAACCATCCACAAACAACAAATTTTTCCAAAAACTTGTTGCAGAGACTGGAACTTCTAATTGTAAAATTAGCATAAACAAAAACAGTTCTAAAGATGTTGGGTGTTTTGTAACAGCAGCTACATCCAGACACTATGTTTTCATGAAATGATGCAACATTTTCCACCAATTAAACTATTAAAATAAAAAAATCAAGAAAGGAATATGTAATTCTATTTTTCCTGGATTTCACATAGATTACCTGTTTTCCTCTATAAACAGAGGCAACGGAATTTAAAACTATCCTGTTTACATCAATCCCAAATGAAAAGCTTACATGTTTACAGGATCTACTCGCCTACAGGAGCAGCAATTTTGGAGTGTGTGCCTGGGCAGCTCTGTAACTGTAGCACCCTCTGCTGCTCTTTTAGTTCTAAAACATATAATTGTACACTCAGCCAAGCAGAAAATAAAATGAGTATGTGTTGAACATGTTGTTTCTTGAAGATGAAATTATTAACTAATGCTATGTGCAGTTCACAAAAACATGTTCTGCTATTACATATAGTATATTTTCAACTTTATACTACTTGGGCATTCTGGAATATCTTGCTTCTGTGATAACATCAGTGTTAATAACACAGTAGATGAATATTTGAAAACATGCTGTATTTCACTTATTAAAATTCTCATTTACACAGCTTTTAGCTTGCTTAGACTGGGGGCAAATTTTCGGCCCTGATCATTTCACATAATTTAAATATTTACATAATCTGCAATGATTAATTCCAGGACAGAGTCATATAAGCACTTCAGTTATAACTCCTTTCTCCCACTTGGAAAGGCAAGGGAGGGGAACACCCTCAAAAGCTCATCCTTGCAGAATTTTTCTTAATTTTTGGACAATTTCTTCTACCAGGATGAGCGTGGTGTATGATTCCGGGGGCCAGCTGATGCTATCCCACAATGCCACCACCAAACCCTCTGTCTGGGATCCATCAGCTCTTTTAAAGGACTATCTCAGGACTAGAGACGGTGTCAGGTTGTACCCTCTTTTTAACAGATGGCATATTGTTGTCTAAAATGAACAGACTGATCCTTTCCTTCGTTCCAGTCCTCTTTTCCCTGCCTCCTGTTTATGCATAGAATTAAAGCTGAATGAAGTGCATTTAGCACTGCATCCTGTCTGTGTGAAGAATTCATATAAGGTTTTCATGTGGAAACCAGTCTCCCACAAAGGATGAGAAGAGAGAAAAAAACTTCCACACTTTTCTAAGAAAGTGAAAACCCACTGCCACTTATAATATGAATTTTCATTCACAGGGGCAATCCTACAGTGCAAATACATCTTCAGAAATCTTCTAGGAAAAGACAGAATACAAGTGTAGGTATACAAATACGAAGTTTGAAGGAGCCATTGTGCAGAGGTAATTTTCAGAGTTAACAACTGGGACCCTGCACTACACCATTGACAGCACTACAGTTGGCTCCCCTTTTATCCAGAAGTCTCTCCGGTGTAAGGCAGCACTTTTGGAAGCAGTCACAAGTATTCCTCAAAAGCTACTTATTGATATTTTATATAATGCTGCCAGCTAGTGGCACATCTTGTACTGAGTTGATACCTACTGGGAGTATAGAGACAGTGGTATTAACTGGAGTCTGCTCTACCACTTTTCTTTTGATGGTATAAGGTGATGTGGCTGTCAAAGACCATAAGCACAGAGATCAACATGGGAAACAGAAAGACCATAGAAACACTCCCTGAAAGAGCTTTTTTTAACATAAAGTACTTACTAGAAGAAACCAAAAAACTCCCCCCGAACTCCAAAAACCATGTTATTTGAAACAAATGATTATGTTTGAAAACAAGCTATTCTGTTTAATACAAAATTATTTCATAATCTAATAACTTCTAGAAAAAAAAACATTAATCTTTCTGTTAATATAATAATATAATATTCAGTATGGCAACCAAAACAAACACATGGAACACTAAAACATTTTCCTGTTTTCTGGTAACTCAGTCCAAGTAATTTAAGTGAAGTTTTGTGGCCAGTAATATATGCTGGCTATGCAGTGTGTCCCAAAAGAACATTGAAGTCTGTAATTATTGAGTGCATCTTCCTCACAGAGTACACTGCTGTGATAGCACATTCAGTTCTGGCTAGCTCCATTAGTATTAGATATTAGGAGAAATAATTTGATACTGTCAAAGACCATTTCAGAAATATCTGGGGTTTTTTTAGAGTACACAATGATTTTATAATAAAAGGTTCTTGTAGAACACCACAGAAATTATAAAAAACAGTCAGCCTAATTTTAGAAAGACAACAGTAGTTACCTCTGGGGGCAAAAGGAGGCATCATAACACCCTCATCATTTCCACAGTGGGTTAACACAAAGAGAGTCAATAAATACACAGGAAAAGATCAAAGAAAGAGCCAATTCAAATTAAGGGATAATGGGAGTGCACAGAAATTCCATCATGTATGACCCAAATACAGCAGCTCAGTAAACACATGGCTGGGGGAACTTTACTATGAGCGTGTGACAGACACATGGTTACTCTGGCTTGGATACTGAGAACATTTATTCCATACAGGTGGTAGCAAAAAAGTGTGATTATTACACTCAAAGCCAGCACTGCATGCTGCCAGAATATAACAATTTTACAGTTATGCTAATAGAGTGTAATCTAGAGTGCATAGTAAAACAGGCATAAATCGTAATATGTAGATCAATACAGACAGACACTTACAGACAAAGACATTTAAAAATGGGGAAGCAGTGAATCTGGAAATGACTTGGCAAATGCTACATATATAATACCACAGCATGAACCTTCAAAGCAATTCTCAATCCAAAAGGACAAACGTGAAGCATCGTATAAACAGAGAAACAGTGAGAACTACAAATGTCGTATTACTCCTGTGTTAGCACTGGTGCTGTGCCTATTAAGAGTGTAAGTCTTGTTCTACCGTCTGCAATCAATAAAAAAGTAGCTGAAATACTGGAAGAAGTTAATGGAAAAGCTGACAGCACCTCTATCAATAGGAAAGCATATGAAAACTTTAGCAGAGTAAATTCTTTGTGTTAACAAGGAAATCTGTATAGCTTGAACACAAACTCAGTACCCACACAAAGAGCAGTATGTTACCATATTACACTGTCCTGACTCATTACCTGAAGCACTTTTGGACACACACACACACAGAAAGTATTTCCTCTGCTGTGCAAAATAAATGCTTAAGTTGTTATATAATGAACTAGTGTTTATTGAAACATAGCTTTGGAACATTCAGATTGGAATTTTTCAATAAAACCCATGTATCAAAACAGTTTCTACATCATTGAAAAATAACGCTTGATAAGAAGGGGCAATATGTATATATTTCTTGAATATCTGGCAAACTTTACCAACTTTATTCTATCAATTTGCTTGTTTGAAAACAAACAAACCAGCCTGAAAGATAAGGCAGAATAACCAAACAACAATTATATGTGTATCTCTAAATGTTAATTACATAATAGCAATTACTCATCACATCAAAAATGTTTCAATATATTTGCTCAGCTTTGTTTCCACCATCTACCACAATTTGATAATGAAGTCCATTAATAGCATAGATAATTTTATTAATAAGTATACTGAAGCAGAGCCATACTGGGTCAGACATTGATGGCCCACTTAGAGCTCATCTTGCCTCAGGTTAATGCAGCCAGTAACTGATGCTTAGACACGAGTGAAAGATCAGGACAAACATATCATCCTCCTGCCCCATTAACTCTCCTAACACCCAGCACTTCCTAAGCCGTAAGTGATGTCTGTATATTTAATAGCCACAGCTAATTTTTCTTGCACAATTTTTTCCCCTTTGCTTTTTGAATTTTTTTCATGCTTTAGGATCCAAAACATTCAGTAGGGATGAATTTCACAATTTGACTGAGGGCTTTCTTTTGTGTTTCTCTGGTTCAGGTTTGTTCTCTCCGAGCCAGAAGTACCCCTGATTGCTTCCCATGTTCCTTCACTGCTGTTCCTCATACAGCCACTGCTGGACCCTGGCCAACAGAAATCAATGGGCTCAACTAATGTTTTATCCAGTCCAGTCCAGTTGCTCTAATGTTCCCACCATAGCCACAACCAAAAATAACCTGCACTGGGAGAACTTAAGGGTGTATCCAACACAAACAACTGTGCTACATAAAACTATAATGCTATGGTAACTCTGATCACAGTAGTGTAGTTTCCCAGCTAAATTAAATGGTTATTGAGAGCTCGTACAGAAATGTTTTATATTGGTACAGTTAGACTTTTATCAACACAGTACTGTACTTAAACAGTGACTTACAGACATTCCCCGTGTTGTCAAAACTTGTAAGAACATCTTTAACATTTAAGAGGCCATTGTGAAATCTGGAAGAAAACATAAATAGTGACTTTACTGACACATAAACCATAAAAAAACCTGCATCTTCAAAAAAGAGATTTACTGAATGCATTCACTTCTCACCACCCCTGTTCACAGTAAAGCAGCAAACAAATACTACTGTAGCCACCAGGGGGAAAACAGGGGGACAATCATCAGTCTTCAAAATCCCAGCACTGAAATCCATGAATCAGGAGGAATGTGTTTCTCAGAAACTACTATCAGGAAGAAACCATTTCCAAGGAACATCAATTTTTATTTAGTTGTGGAAGTCACATAGAGAAAAGGAGGAACTATGGTAAAGCAATTTCTTCGAAAGGGAAAACCCAAAGAGTATTTTTGAACAGCAGCTGTATGAACATTCCTATTTTCTCCCACAAAATCAAGAACACTTGATTAAATTAATGCTAATGATGGAATTGATTAATGTGTTCAGTGAACTGCATTTCCTTTAGTTCTACATTTGCATAACCCATGTGAAATAAACATTCAAAAGTGGGGATAATAAATTAATTACCTAAATTTCATACACCAAGTGCAAATTTTAGATTGCAGTGAGCAAAACACTGAAAGCAGCAGAAAGACTAAGCACCAAAACTGAATAAACATTTATCTAAGATTTGCCTTTAAATGTGCAGTGGCACACACATAAAAAAGCATCTACTCTTGTTTTAAATATTCCAAACTAATTTAAGCCCAAAATGAACAAAGTATTAGTCTCACACTTTACAATAATCAGATCACACAGCTGTTTCACAAATGCATTAAAAAAAATCTAGAAGGAATTCAGCAAGGCAGCAAAATATGAAAATATCAGGTTTTAATAATGTTTCAAGTATAGCTTCTAAGGCTGTTTGGGATCACACTAATTTGAAACACTAAAAAAATGCAATAAATCCAAGCATTTTAGCACCGACAAAATTAGTTCTCATGTCTCAGCTACTCTTTCCTGAAGAAAGATTGCTGTAAGAATGGAAAAAAATAAAACACCTATCATTTTGCAAATGAAATTGCATATTTATTGTGAAAAACCCACTATTTATAGCTCCTGACAAGCATAAGCATTAAATAAAGAAACATTAACAAGTTAAATTTTGAGAAGCACCAAACAGCAACTAGATTAATTCTTAAAAAAAATGAAAATCAAATGGAAATCAAACTAACAAACCAAACTGAGCTCATCAGCAGAGACAAAGAAATATATGAGAGATGTTATAAAAGATTCAACTGGACATTAATGTTCTTCTCCCAGCTACTTAAAAACAAACCAAAATTACATGCCTTCTCTGCAGAGGAAGTCTACAAGAATGCTGATGGACCATGTGGATTTTTAATGTACTTCTTTTTGCAAGTTTGTTTTCCATCAAATTGGACAACCAATTCAACAGAGCTGGTGCAAGGCAAGTGACAAGAAAGGAGATAGAGTTTGTGGTTCTACCAGCCACAGAGCTGCCCTTTAAACTCTCCCCTGCTGACTCCTCAGAACCCTACAAACTGTAACTCTGCAACTCTGCTTCTGTCTGGGGCTGTTGGGGGCTCTAACACAACTGTGAATGTTTCATCTCTAAATGAATGCAAATGGAGGCTGGGAGATGCTGCGGAAATAAAGAAGTATTTTAATATCTGTTGGCATGGAGGGTAGCCTTGGGATAAAATGTTTTGGTTTCTTTTTTTCCCCCCTCAATTTCTTTATGTACATAATTCATATCCAAAGGAGATTTATCATGTAACCCTCCAAGTAAAGCAAACAAAGGTAAGGATAAAAATTGAGTACTCTAGTACCAGTAGTTCAACAGAATGAAGAAAGAAAAACAGATGTAAGTGAAGTGTCCTGGTTTAGAAAAGAATACAATTTATACACTTCAGGGTAGGCAAACACAAAACCAAGAAATTATAAAACAACAGCACTAGCCAAAACTGCTTAAAATTTGTGGAACCCAAAAGTTGAGGAATTGAGCATAATCTCTTACTGCAGACAAGTTTTAGGACTGAGGAAAGCAACATGCCAACAGCTGATCTACTTGTGAAAGGCAGAGCTCAGGAAAACACTTCCAAACAGCAATAGCCACGTTTCATTGGAGATCCGTACTTGTGGAGCCTGCAGACAAACTCTGCTCCAGCTATTCCCCATCTATTCCTCATTCTTTTCCATCACAGGCCTTACTCACTGACTAAAAGTTAATTGCACCTGTAAACAAACACAGGTGTTCTCTAACCCCTCTAATTCTGCCATAAATAGTGTGCTACTCAGTCCTGCACCTAAGAAACAGACCTTGGAGCTTGAGATCCACTGTCCTACACATACATCCTCAGCAGTTCTGTAACAGCTGCTACTGCATCACCAAACCCAGAGAAAACTGCCAAGATACAGAGCATCTGGTTTCCATGACTGCCTGTCACCATCACAACTTTCCAGAGTGCAGCTTTTAAACACAGAGAGTCTTAAGTGTCATGTGCACTGAGTTATCAAAGTCAAGGAAAGGAATCAGAGAAGCTTAAGATTAAACCCCAACCCTTAAATTCCCATAAATTTCCACAGGTATCTCAACATACAGAAGAACATTAGTATTCAGTGCTTTAGAACATGTCACGGATGTCATACAGTTCAAAGAAGTTCAGAGCTCTGATTGTGAGATCAATGAAGTACTTCAAAAAAGCATGGGTAAGTATCATGGACAAAGTGAATTTCAGGCTGGCGTGGTTAATCTGATTCACACTGTTCTTATAATAATTCTCCAAGGTACAATAGGCAAAAATTTCTATGGCTGAGGCAATGAGTAATAGATGACAAATCTATGAACAATAAACTAATTCAATTCATGTTTCTCCTGATACAAAGCAAAGCAGAATTCCTTACTCTAGACTACAAATAAATCAACTTTGGATGAAGTCAGAGAGAGTGAGATCAATTTATAAATATATTAATGTTCCTTCCTCTCCAATTCAAGCAACACAAGTGGCAGACTTTTATATGTATATGTATATAAAAATAGCTATGGCTAGTACAAAAAAATCCTTCAGTAGATCCCTATTAAGGTATGCTTTTCATCAACCATAATGAAACAAAAGTAGGTTTTTTCTTTTCTTTTATATTATTCTTAAACTGAGTGATGAAAAATAACACAAGTAAGTATGTGTCTATATTCACTTTAAAAACCTACAAAATCTAAGATAGAATACATTTCCACATAATATTGAAAAGGGAAAAAACCAAACACAACACATCACCATAGACTATTAACCTACTTACAAATTAAAAGAATATTTGTGAAAAAGATGGTATAATGGTAAAAAATTACACTTCACAAAAAGGTTTGGTAAATATCACCATCAATTGTCATTGTGGCCCACTAAGAACCTCAGAGTTATCTGCAAACTTTGCTATCTGATCAGATGCTCTTTCTGGGCCAGAGTATAGCAAAAAAAGTCAACTCTTCTTTCACTCCAGTTCTAGATCACAGCTTTACATAGCAAGAAACCAAAACAAAGCTGCTTTGACTACAATTCTTTTTTACAAATAACCACATCTTGGGCAATATGATGGAATAATCATCGCTTGATCAGTGAATAAAAGAAGTATGTTGCCAAATTACTTTTCATCTCTTTCCTCCACCTCCAGTTCCTGGGGCCAACCCTTTATGCTGCTAAATTTATACATTGTCTCTTAACATGCAATAAATGCAAGTAAGCAAGTTTGTCATATCCACATATATTGCCCCTAAGAAGTAGGCAATATTCCTTGAATTTCGTTTCCTTTCACTTTTTAAATCTCTATCCCTAAAATAAAAAGCCATTAAAAATTCAAAATGTTATTAGCAGAAATATCCAAGCGGAATAGCCAATAGAATTCAGTCTTATACCATCTTCTAACACACTGCTTGTCACAGACAAGTGGTGTCTCTGCATGCCCCTCATTTCTAAACCACAGGCCTAGAATCACCTAATAGTTTCTGTCACATTTTTATCTACAGGTTCATTCATATTCAAAATAAAAGCATGACATCTTGCAAAGTACACTTAACACCTTTTACAAAGATTTAACCCTTTCTGTAAGCTGCTAACATGGTTCTTTTCAGTTCTGCACTTTAGTATTTGAAACAGCAAATGACTAATCAATGGAAAATATTTTACCACAGAAATAACTTATTTCTGCACTGTTTTCTTAAAATGAGCCTACAATTTAAAAGCAAATCCATATCCTGAAATAGAAAATTTGAAGATATTGATTGCTCCTTTTTTAATTCAAATAAAAGAACAATTTTCCTGTCTAAAAGGCAGGCACCATCTCCACAGCGAGACACTGCATCTTTATGATCTATAATCACTTCATTACTAAAACTATTCATACAAAATTCACATTTAAAAGCACATTCCTGATGAATAATACAAGGATTTAGAAAGGCAGTATTAAATATTTTTAAATAGTTCTATTTACTTACTATATATCTTCCTATCCCTTTGAAAACACACATTCAGCACATGCATAATTTTTTAACAGCAAAGTGAAATACTGCCACGGTTAAGTAGAACTTGAAGAAAGCTAACAAACACACCTGAAAGTTCTATGAATAAAAACACAGGGGAGATGTGGAGACAGTGGTGCTGTCTATGTCAAACTGGAGTGCTTGGAGCTCCCCCTGGGGAAGGACAAGGAGCCAGCCAACCGAGAGCTGATGGGTGAGGATTAAAGGCAGGGCAGGGAATGGTGACATTATAGTGGGGGTTTGCTACAGGGACACCAAGCAGATGAAACCCTCTATAGACAGGGCGAGGAGCAGCCTTGCATTCACAGGCCCTGACCTTCAACCACCCCCGTATCTGTTGGAGGGACAACACAGCAGGGCATAAAAAATCCAGGAGGTCCCTGAAATGTTTCTTTTTTCAAGAGGAACTGACAAATGCTATGCTGGACCTTGTTATTTCCCATAAGGGAGGGGCTGATGGGAAATGTGAATCTCCAAGGACGCCTTGGCAGCCAGGACCATGAAATGGTGGAATTTGAGATCCTTAGAGCACTGAGAAGGGTGCACAACAATCTTGCTACCTTGGACTTCTGGAGAGCAGACTTCGATCTTTTCAGGGATCTCTTTGGTAGAATACCATAGGATAAAGACCTGGAGAGAAGAGGGGCCCAAGAAAGCTGGCTGATATCCAAGGATCACCTCTGGAACGATGCATCCTGACCAAGAAGAAGTCAGACAAGAAAGACAGGAGGCCTACATGGATGAGCAAGATGCTCCTGGACAAATTCCAACACCAAAAAGAAACCTACAGAGTGTGGAAGCAAAGTCAAGTAGCATGTGAGAAATACATGTTCAGGTCAGGAAAGCTAAAGCTCAATTAACACCATCAAGACAAGGATGCAGTGTGTAAGAACATCGAATACAATACAAATCCAGAGAAGACTACACTAATCAAATGAGGTTTTGAATTCTAACACAAGAAATTCCACTTTGACATACCTTTCACGGCTAACAAAACCCCACGCTCACCAGACACTCCCTTTGATACGCCAGAGCTACTGTGAAGCACCTTAATACCGAAACAAACCTCAAGAGACCACTTTCCACCATGCATTATGAATCTACCTTTCATTAAGCACACTGGAGATCACTGTTTAACCAGATGAGTTATAAGGATTTTTAAATAAGTTGATGATGTTTCACTTCAAAGATCTAGTCAAAATGGCACCTAAATTCAACTTAAATTTTTGAAGCTGAAAATTTCCTTATACTGGGACTTCAGACTTTCTGCTTTGGAAGATTTATTATTAAGAATGATGCAAAAAATATAATGACAGAAAAACATGGCATAAGCTCTTCTTTCTGAGATGTGAATCCAGCCTGAATTTAGTTAGAGAAATGGCAAAACCAACAAAATTCAGAAAAGCATACACATGACTGGTAGTTCCTACAAAAGCTTCTATTTGCCTGACAAACTGGTCCCAAGCCCCTCTAGAGCAGTAATTCCAGCTAGGTCATAGCATATCTGAATATACAATTTGATCAGTTTTGACAGCCCTTGAACTGATATAGCTTGACCTTTATACTCTTTGCCAAAAGCCACTAACAACCTTATGAACTTTCTGAAGTATTTAGTCTCGTCAAGATATTAGCTGACAACCCTTTTAACATCGAACATATGCAATGAGCTTTTCCAAGAAGATGCTAATGCATAAGGAAAACATGTAGATGAAAATTCCAAAGCACTTTTGTCAAGATTTTAGAGAGGTCATAGCAACATTTTTTTTCTGACAAAATGATATAAAAAGGCTTTCCTATTCAAGCATGCTGTTCCGGATTTACCTGACTGAAATTATTGTTAATATTATGCTCTTGTTAACTTGTTAAAATTGTTTCTGCTGTTTAATATTATCATAAATAATATTTTGCCAGTGGACAGAGAAAAACCAAGGGAAAACTGTCAGATATACAGAGAATCCTTAAGTTTCCAACACATGATCAGTTATCACAGATCTAGGAATGCTTACTCCAAGATTTCTTATCTTCTATATAAGTACGTTTCAGCAAGAAGAACTGTTGCTCTGTTATGTATGTTGTTCTGATCCCCTAAATTACTGCTTCTGCAAAAACAGGGAAGAAACTTTATTTAACATTGACTCATGGTAAAGTCAATTTTGTTGCAATCCATTTATAACTTGTTCCTGGCAAAAAACACAGTATTTTCTCCTTCCCTTCTTCACCTCCTGCAATATTCTGAAAAAATAAATATACTCTGTGTATTGTCAGGGCCTCAGTGTGGAGAAAACATTTTAATACAGAAGTGTAAGACTAAGCAAGTTCTGATCATTATTCCTAAAATGATCACTGATTACTATTTTTAGAGGTCACTGAATATCTTTTGGAAAGGAAAAAATGCAGGGAAAACAGAAAATAAAAATCCCCACCAGAAGACAATGTCCCTATTCTCCTCAATATTCAGTTTTGGAAAGGTGGTATGAGCCTGCTTCAGCACAGAAATCATACATTTCCACTGAACAAGATTAAAGAAACACAATAAAATAAACACGCTTGTTCAAAGTCTATAGTTGAGCTGTGTCCTATTATCAATGAAACTACTATCAGGCAAATAATACCAAATAAAATGATGACACAGGAAGTGCTGGAAACAGAAGCACACAAATGCCAGAGCAGGATCAGCCTGACAATCCCTTGGCTTCTATATTGCCAGCACGGGTGAACCTTAGCTCATCTCCTAGCTTAAAACTCCCGAAGAAGTAAATCAAGTGACAGTGAGTGTTGCAAGCCACATCTGTGAACTAAAGCAGTTCAGGGCTGCACTGTAAGGGACTGCAGCCTTGTTCAGCACAAATTCTACCTAAACACCTTGTGTTTCCTATCCCCAGTGTGCCTCTGAAGACCTAGAAACAAGGAACAGGGACACTATACAAACGCATTATGTAGACTGTCAGTGTTTGAATTAGTCCCCAGCATTCACTGCTGGTTTACAGGAAAAGTCTATACATGGAAAAACACTGCACCTACTTCTATTACTAACAGCAGTTTTCCAGAGGAAAAGTTTCCTTTTGAACCCTTTTAACATCATTGAGTGTAAGCCTGGAAAATGGAAAATTAGGACTTTATAAAGCTCTAAAGAATTTTGTTCCTGATTTTACATTCAGATGCAAATTTAAAATGATCTGCATGTAGTGTTGTGGGGTTCCTTCAGCTTGGTTTGGTTTTTTCTCATTGGTTCATTTTAAAACCTTGCAAAAATGTTGCAGTTTAATGATGGTCACTCGTTCGTGTTAGAACCTAATTTCTAAGCTTGACTTTAATTTAAAGTCCCAGGTAAACAAAAATGAACTTTTTGATTTGGGCTCTGCAGAATATCTTCCACTGTGCAAAGAACACAAAATTGTCCACCTTCACAGACTAAATAGCTGCTGAAGAACAAATATCAATTCAGGGATTCTTATGTTACTGTTGCAAACCTCCTGAGGCAAACCAAGTATGGTAGATACAAAACTGAAGGTGGAAAAGAAGACCAAAGCAAGAGAAAAGAAAAAAAAAAAAAACAAAACCCATAAACATAGTAATGAATGGGAGTTATAAACAAAGCTACTGAGAATTCAGTGACATCCCTTTAGAGGGTTTTTTGGGGGGGAATAAGCTTTTGTGGCTTTGTTTGTGTGTGCGTGGACTTTTTTATTGTCAATTTCCTTAATATAAATAACTTGCCCTAATATAACAAAGATTACTTCATTAAGTATATATTATTTTGTAGGAATTTGGCTTCCAAATTGAGTTTTAAAAGAAGCACTAAGAACAAAACTGATAAAAATACAGATCATTACCAAAAACCTTTTAGAACTTTATTAAAAATAAAAATTTTTATTAAGATCATAAATAACTGTGTTCAGGTTTTTTTATATCCTATTTATAGCTGAAGAACATCATAACAGAAAGCTATTCAAATATAAAATAGATGCTCACATTTGCATTCTGTTTTAGCTACAATCATCAGTATTTTCAGTCAAGCTCTGCCACTTCAGTGAAATGTAGCAGAAAGAAGATTCAGACAAACTGTAACAAACAACTAAAAATAACATTTACCAGTTTATTTGTAAACTATGTACTAGTTACACAAAACACTGAAAGAATGACTAATGAGTTTTATATTTGAGGCCCATTCAAAATCTTAGAAAATACTTAAAACTTAAATTGTGGTTACCTTAAGGAGACACTGTACTTGGGATAAAAGATGCTTCTATACTGAACCCAGGTCCCAGTTTCCTCTTGTGTATTTTGGTCGTCTATTGAAAAGAGATTGAATGATGCAAACCTTCTTACAGATACATGTTGGAGATGCACATCTTTCAAGTGCTTTTTCCTCAGAACCTTTGAAATGAAGAACAAATTAAACATTAACAATAAAACTTCCAAGAAAAGAACAAAGCCATGCCTATTTAAGTGAAGAGGCAAACCATAATGGCTATGCTATCAGCTAGTAGTTATGAATAACCAAGTATGTCAAGCCTGAACAAAATACACTGGTATTGATGGTAGGGGTCAAGAGAACGAGTTATGAAATATGCCTCAATAACTGTAAAGCAAATGTACTGAGTTCAGAAGTACACAAAGTTGCTTTTTTAACTCACGCTCCAGCAAACCCATGCAAAAATTAAAGGGGCAAACTGGGCTCTCCCCTTTCTCTCATTTTACCAAGTTTCACAGCTCAAGCAGTGCCCTTCACAAGCCATTTCTGTGCCACTCACTCTCCCTATAGAGGGGGGGAAAAGTCAACAATAACAAAGGTATATTTTGTAGAATTTAAACGTCAAACTCAAAACATGATCTTCAGGTGCCCGAGTGCTGTGTGCTCCCCTGACAGACTCCTTCCTAGCCTTCTGCAGTCTTCTGCTGCACACTTGCAGAGACCCTGCCAAAGTTGCCCAAGTTGAGAAAATTTCTCCCTGTCCCCAGCTCCAGACTTTCAGACACCACAACTGTATATTCCCCGACTGGGCCCACATAAGGGGACACATGAGCCAGACTTCAGGTGAGCCCCAAAACACTCTGAGACCACCGAGTTCATTGCTAAGAGACTGAAGAATTCAAGGCAGTGACAGAGACAGAATGTCATTTGCATTTCTTAAATGATTAAAACACTTGTTCAGAAAAATGAAAATGTGGGATCTCTGTCCTGACTAGTCTGCCACACTCAACATCTTCACGCATCTTCAGGGAGTGAGGTATCAACCCTCGGTGCAGGAAAACCCAGCACTCAGCTGTGAGTGTTTGAGCTGAGCCATTGCTCAGAAGACAGCCAGCATTTCCCTGACAGACAAAAAGACTTATTCCTTAGGGCAGTGATGTGGAAGGAGCGGTGTCCTGGGTTTAACTTCTTTCTCCTAACATTGGAGAGAATACATAAATAATTGCCATTGCATTTTTTAAATTAAGGTGTATACTCAGTCCCAATGGATTAAAAAAAAAGAGCAAAAAATAAACTCATCACTATAAAATTATAAGAGGTACAAGGAAGAGCTCCATTGAGTAGGACAGCACTGCAATTTACAAGGTTTTGTCCATTTGATTTATTTAGAAATAAATCAAATGAGAAACAGCTCTCCAGAATTATGAAACTTGAAATAGAAGCTTTGCATACAAAGCATGTGTACAAAAAAAAAAACAAAAACAAAAACAAAACCAAAACAGGTCAGTGATTTCTTTGCTGTACCCAACCTCTGTTGACATGTTTTAACTGAAAATGCACTCACATTTAACAGCCTTACAGTTTGGGGCCATGACCTATTACTTTGCAGGATATTTGGAAGTACTACATATGTGAGCAGAGCAATTGTATTTGCTACACTGTTGGTTCCTAACAGCAGGTCTGAGGCATCAGGCTGTCTTGGTTTTGAAAGAAGACAGGTATCTGCTAAAGAGAGGCAGGGCCTCTCTTGGGATGGATAATTCAAATCCCCTTCTCTCAAATTATTATAATTTAGAAAATTAAAACGGCTCTCAGGCAGAGATATGGGGATAGGAATAACAGTTCTTTACTAATAGGTATAACAAGGCAAACAAACAACAACAACTACAGCAATTAATAGCGAAAACAGAACCAGGGACCTTGACGGAGCTTGGTCTCACAAAACTCGGGGCAGTCTGGTCTCTGGGGACTCTAAAAAAAGGTACCAAGCTGGAACGGTGGGGTATCCCGGGCTGGTGGATCGGAAGAAGTTCGGAGCTCCGTCGGTGGTCACTGGGGGGCAGGGATGTTTGGCAGGGAGGCCAGTGCGGGCCTGCGGTGCAGAGCAGCTCTAAAACAGCGCCGAGGCAGTGGGACAGGGCTGAGACAGCTCCAGCAGAGCAGCAAAAGGAGAGAGATCAGGATCTTCCTGGGCACACGAGCAGATGATAGCAGCTCTCTTCAGGACCAGATCCCGGTGGTGCCAGTGAGAAGCTCACGCAGCAACGGCAGCCCCCTCTTCTCCCGATGCAGACCACACCAAAAGTGAAGCTGCCCTCCAGCCCCGTCTTTCTCCCCCCTTCGAGAGAAACTCCCAGAGACAAAAGGGTGTAGCCAAATGCCAGGGTCCATCTTTTTTGTTTCAGCTGAGCACTGATAAGTACCTAGCCATTAGCTGCTAAGCAACCCTTGGGAAAAAATTCTATAGGTGAAAAAGAAAGAAACCTAACCCCCAACATAGGCTTTCTGCTTTTGGAACTATTTTCATTGGCACATCTCAGCATATGAAAGGCACAGGCATTTTCCATAAAGTATTAAAAATGTCTGGGTGCTGTCCACACTACTGCTGTAACACGTGAGAAAAATACATATGTGAAGGAAAATGCAAAAACATCAAAGCAGGAGAACAAAATTAAAAGACCAGCAAAATTAAGACCTTCATGTAATAGCAGTGTGCCTGAAAACAAAATGGACTATCTTGACAACTAAAGAAAACCAGCAAGATCTAATTTTCAGAAAAGTGTGTTGTTTGGGGACTTCTTTACAGCAATAGCAAGCCATTACTAATTGGAAAAAAAATATACAGCAGCAACAACATGTTTCTATTTTCAGTTTCTGTTGTACAGAGACATCATATAGCCACTCTGTAAAATTCCATCTCTGGGTTAGCAGAAAGTCTCATAAGCATTTGAATACTCAAAAGAACATTTCTCCCACAGCCTCAATCACAAGTCAAGTGGTCTAAGATCTGAAAATTAAAACACCAGGTCAAATCTTTTAAAACCCTAAGTATAACTGAGAAAACAGCACAAAAGGAGAAAATGTTACATTATTTATATCTTACAGTATTTTTTCCATATGGATCGAAGGGGGGGCGTTTCTCAAGTCTGTTCCTAAAAGGATCACAGTTGTGTTAACCAGGCTACAAAGATAAGTTGCTGCTACAGAATAATCCACCAATAAAAACAAAAGGTGATAAATCTATCTTAACTCATCACCAAACAGTCTCCGGTTCTACAAAATTCTGGAAAAATATTACCACAGATCTCAATTGCAATGCCCTTGGTATTTAGTCACAGTATTAGGACCATGTTCAGGACTCCCTACAAAACCTAAAACTGGTTGATATCTCTTAAAAAAAAAACCTCACCAAAAAAAGAATCTCCCCAAAACAACATGGAGAATGGCAGTCACCTGAAATTCTCTGTATTTAACTGTGTATATCCTTGTGTTAGGCCTAGTTGCACGAAGATCCAAATTCAGTAACAGTTTATGGTCTACAAACCTCTGCCAGTTCTCTGGCAGTGACTGCAACATGGTGTTTTGTACATGCAAGAAAGTTTCTACACAATCAGCTACAACATAACCTGTAACTGCACTCTAAGTATCACCCATAGGACTACAGTATTTATTTTTACAGATGATTTACTTACTAATTGTTTTATCCAACTGTAAACCATTTATGAACTCAAGACTAACAAAACTATGGAAAAAAAGATCTGGAGCACAGGCACCCTTCACAGAGAGAAGAGCAAGAAGAGATGAAAATTTGTTTTAGAAGTGCTTCTGTTCAGGAAAAAAGTGTAATTGACCTATCCTCACTTTAGCTTTTATTTTTCAATTCTGGAAGTTAAAGTCCATTAGCAGGTGAGCAAGATACTCTCAGGCATGTGGTGTGACTCTTGGGGATGGTCCAGTGCAGGGCCAGGAGTTGAACTCGATGATCCTTGTGCATCCTTTCCTGCTCAGCATAATCTGTGATTCTGAGACTTGTGTGAGAAGAGCAAGAGGAAGGTAACATGCACAATAAGAAAGGAAAGCTTACAGATTTCATTAAACTTTCTATAGGCAGCAAATGTACATATAGGGAGGAACCTAATGCATGCCTATTGCTCTAACTTCCCTGCTGAAAACTACTGACTGGATAATGCCTTCAGCCACAGAGAGTGGCAGAGCTCAAAGCACAGCCTTAGAGAACTTATCCAGTCATTTACAAATGCACAGTAAATGGGTAACTTCCCTCAGCATTTTTTTAAATGCAAAAAATACTTTCCTTGATTCTGACAGACTAAGTTTAAAAATATTGCCAAACTTCAAACTCAGTACATACATAAAACATTTCATTGATAAAGAGCACACAGGTAATTATACAAACCCCTGGTTCTTTATGCTAGCTTCATAGGATACCTCATAAAAGGGCTTTTTTTTTTAATTAAATCAGCGAGCATGCACTCAAGCATCCTTACCATAGTAAATCAATTTGTGTGTGCATTGAATGAAAGCAAATTCAAGATATAAACACACTACAGAACTGATTTCATGTAAGGCATTATTATAAGCAGTATGAAAAGCGCTTTTAAAAGCACTGTAAGAAACATTTTGACAGTGCTCCTTTAAAAATGGATTTAAAGGGAGGCTGATACCTTCTTCCAATCCATAGATAGATCTGAGCACCACTGTAGCAAAAAGCACAGAACTGATTTTTACTTCAGATGTACCAGTAAGATTAAATTGATCCTTGCTTATTGTACCATATAAAAATCAACAGAAAAGCTAAAGAACATGGAAAAACCAAGGCAATCTGCAGAGGGAAAGGCCACAGATATATGTAGTTTGAAGAAAAAAGAGAAGCCTTCTCCCCAAATACCTACATGCACTCTTCCACAACCCCATTCTATTGTTATGAAAAGCTCCTTATGATTTTAAGAGACAGGAATATGCCAAAGGCCGTATATGTTGAGAAGAAATAACAGGTAGTATAGACACAGAGTGCAGCTTACATAGTCTGCTAGAACAGAAACCTACAAACCTGATACTCTTAAGAGTAACTTTGACATTCCCTGCTTTGAAGTATAATAAAACGGAAGTTGGTCCTGTTGAATGGGACCAGCAAATTTAGAAACCAAAAGCACACACAAAGCACAATATTGATGTTCTCAGGCCTCCCACTGTGACCCAGCTGCAGCCAGGTGCCCCTTCCAACCCAGCTGCCACCACCGACTCAGTGCCACCCCTCTGCCCTCTCAAGGACAGCTGTCCATAGGCAGCTCCAGATGTGCATCTGCACAGAACCAAATGCTCAAGTTAGGGCTGTAAATTTCACATCCCATAACAATAACAGCTGATGGAATAGACTAGGGTTTTTAAGCCTTCCTGCCTCCACTCATCTGCCGGGGAATTTTTCCAACCTTGCTCTGCTCCGAAAGGGTCTAAAACAGCATGGAAGGCTGTAGCTGAGAAGCTGCTGTTTACCACAGCAGAGGTGTCACTACTCACTCCTTCTTCCTCCTCACCCTCCTCCAGGCACAGCCCCTCAGCAAAATGCAGTTTTCACTGCCAGGTGAGTGGGGTCTCGCCCCAGCTCCCCACCAAAGGCACTCTGGGGGGCAGGGAGCAAAGAGCAGGAATGAGGGGGCAGCCACGACAGCCAGCACCAGTGGCATTGATGGAAGGTGTCAGACTCTGGCCCGAAAATCCCAAGGTGGCCTCTGTTGGTGGGGGTGCCAATGGGATGCTGGTCCTCCTCCCTCAACACAGGCCACGGAGAGTTTTGGGGATCTGCTGAAGGCACACTCTATAATTCTAAAATCACCCATCAGGACCACCGAGTCCAACTCCTGGCCCTGCAAGAGTCACACCATGTGCCTGAGAGCATTGTCCAAACACTTCAACTCCACCAGGCTTCAACTCTGTCAGGCCGTCGGGCTTGCCTGACATCACTTCCCTGGGGAGCCTGTTCCAGTGTCCAGCCAACCTCTGGGTGACGAACCTTTTCCTCATATCCACCCGAAACCTCCCCTGCACAACTTCAGGCCATTCCCTTAAGTCCTGTCACCAGTCACGAGAGGGAAGGGATCAGTGCCTGCCCCTCTGCTTCCCCTCTCTTTAGAGAGGGTTGGGTGTATATATACTTGTATACATTTTTATTATTATCCTCTTTTCCACGGAGAGTGCCGCAAGTCCTTTTGCGTGACCCATCATAGTATTGCCCGCAATCCTCCTGCAAGGGATGAGGACAGCGCGGGATTCCCCGCACAGCCCGGCCCGAGGGAACAGGAGAGAGCCCGCGCTGCCCTCAGGCTGCGCCGCCGCCCGCCCCGCCATGCCGGCCCCTCCCGCCCGCGGGCTCCCCCTACCTGTCCGAGCAGCCGCCAGCGGGCTCGGGCCGCCGCCGCGCCGCTCACCCCGCACCTGCCCGCGGCGGGGCGGCGCGGGGAGCCGGCAGCCTCGGCCATGCGGCGGCGGGAGCGCCGGGACCTGGCGCGGAGGGAGGGAGCGAGCGCAGTCTCGGGCGGCGGGGACGCGGCGCTGAGCATCCAGCGGCTGCGGGACCGGCCGGGCTAGGGATGGAGCAGGAGGAGGGGCGCGGCCATCTTTGCTAAGGGCAGCGCCGGGCGGCTCTCGGCGGCCGAGGAAGTGCGGTGCTCCTCAGGCCTGGCACGGCGCGGGCGCGCCTCGAGACAAGTCGCCCGTGGCCTCCGGGGACAGGAATGGGTCGGCACGGCGGCCACCCGGGAAAGCCGCGCCAGGGACCGTGCCCGCCCGCCGTGGCTCCGCGTCCCGGCGCTGACATCAGCGGCGCTCGGCCGCCGTGGCTGCTGAAGCGCCCTGCTGCCATCTTAGTTACGGGCAGCGCCCCCCGAGCGCTGTCGCCCGCCCGGCGTCTCATCCCTGGCAGCCCCGGCCCAGCGGGAGCGGGAGCAGCGGCGGCAGCGCCACGGCGAGTCCTTGCGCGGGCCGCGGGCGGGCGGGGAGCCCCGGCGGGGAGCGGGGCCGCGCCGCTTCCAGCCGGACACGTGGGGCCGTGCCCTGCAGTGCCCCTGCGGACGGGAGTTCAGCTCCTGCCCCTCGGGGATCCTCGGGAGAGAGCGTGGGTTTGGTGTTAGGTGGTGGGAAAGGTGGGGGGGGCGGCTTCTCCAAACTTTCCCAGTGTTCTGGCCTTCAGCGTTTGGACGTGCGCGGTTGCACCTCCCCTTCTCCTCATGGTTTCGCTGGAGTTAAACTTTGGGCCGCCAGGAGCGTTCAGGTTAAAATGTGGGTGCCAGATGTTAACAAACAGACTAAGTTTTACTTATTTTCTTCTCATTTGGTTTACCTAGTGAATCAATCACGTTTCTTTGAAAGAGGAAGTTTACACTATGTATATTTCACATGTATGTATATTTACGCCTGCAGTTTACATTATGTATATTTCACACACACTGTGTAAATGATCGGCAGTTTGGGATTTTCAGAAATTCCAGGTTGGCTGTCAAGCAATGAAGGTTAGGATGTGCTGCACTGGACTGCGAAATCTTCTCCAAGGGCTGAGCTTCAGTGCCAAGTTCTACTCCAAGCATAACCCTCCTCACACAATGTGTCCTTACAGTAAAATTGGACCCAAAAAGTGCCTCACCCTGGACTGTTCAAAAAGTCCATGCACCCACAGGACTGCACCACCTGGAAGCATCCTGCCATGCAGATGCTTTTCCTGCAAGGTATGCTGTTTAAGTATAGACTTAATATCAACCATGACCTTGGTGCATCTGTTAAGGGGCCCAGTCATACTTTTCACATGTTGAAGAAACACATTTTTCCCTGAGAACTTGAAGCAGAGGACTTTATTCCTCTTGTATCCTCTAAGGATATCAGTTACATTCAAGGACAGGTACCATTGTTCAGCTTTCCTATGCTGTTTTGACATAAAGCTGCATTTTGGTTGATTTTCCCACTAAAGTAATTTTGAAAAAATTGGTATCTTTCAGACTTTGCTAAAGTGTCAGGATTAAACTGCAGGGAGAGATCAGCTAGTGTAGAGGCAAAATATCAAAACTGATAACACCAGACTGTGAGCTGGCTCGAAAAACCACTTGACTTTTCTGTGTTGACCAGTAAGTCAGTTTCCATCGTATTGAAATAAAATATTAACATCTCATAATCGTGCTCACATGTTCTAAACTATATTCTAAAACATATTTGCATTGATTTCTGTAAATAAATATCGTGTAATTGGAGGGCAGTATATCATGCAGAGTCAGAAAACAGTCTGAAATAATTTTAGGTCTTCTGTCTCAGTGTCTCTAATACAGATTTTGCTCAGTCAAGTAGTATTATAAATCAAGAGGTATTATAAAAGTTTGCTGCAGTATGACAGCCTGGAAACTTATTTATATGCATAAGTACTGTTTAAAAAGATTTATGTTGTGGTTTATTTGATCCTAAACGTGTTTTCAGATAGATGCCTGGTTGTCCTAAAATAGTTCCAAATTGATAGTGTTTCTTTAGAGGTGACACAAAGTTCGTCTTGTTGCAATTCTTTTATTTGTCACCATAAAGTAAAGAGTTCCTAAGTCTGTGTCTCAAATGTAAGCATTTGTTTCAAGGAGAACATGGGAAGTCTGGAGGGACAAGAATGTGTGGTTCAGTTGACTCAGTGGTACTTCACTGACACAAGTGTTACAAACGCTGCCCTGTGACACTGTCCCAGGATGCAAATATGTTTTTCACCTGAAAGGAGGCTGTGTCTGTATGCTTTGGAGCAAATGTTTGTACACCAATTGTCACTGAGATCCTCTGCTATCCTGAAAATCTTTCAAGACTACTGGATTTTCCCCAGGCAGGGAGGTGTACTAAACCTCTTAATATACCCCTCACTGTGACCACCAGCTGTATATAATATTACCAAATGAATACAATGGGAATTGCTGAAACAAAAGGAGGGCGATCATCAAAAGAATCATAAAGCATGGAACTTGTCACAATAAGTTGTAGATGCTAAAATTTTACATAGGTATAAGGGGAGACATATATGAGGTATAACATATATGAGAGAGACTTTCTGAATATCCAGAAACCATGTTCAGATCAGGAAATTCATGAGCTAAAATTGTTTAAGGCTGGGGAAAATCATCTGTCTTGTTCCATTCTTATGCTTTCTTAAGTATCCTTTTATGGCCACTGTGAGGTTTTATTTGGCTGTGTCATGTTTGAGGGATGGTGTTCTCTTACAACAGTTTTGCCAGTGACTGGGGTGAAGTGGTACAACTTTGGTATCCAGCAGTTTGTTTCTCCTGATTTATCATTCAGTTGCTCCAGGTTCTTTGCCTTGTGCCAGGTGAGAGGAAGCATTGGTCTGAACCAGTGACACTCAAGCTCTCAGCAGTGATGTGCTTTATGTTCATAGGGAGTTCAGTAACTGGAGCAGATGGTTTCCCTTCAGAGTCTACTGGAAACATTCACATTCTGGTTCTCATGTTTCTGAAGACAAACTAGGAACAAACCAACAGTCCTTAATGGAAAGTGAGGATAGGGTATGAAACATAGGCTGCTTTTTAAGCTTAGACATAATCAAATCATGCATTGAATGTTATAAAATGCTACTTTGTGGCATCTTGCAGTACTGTGTAGTGTAATATAAGTTACTACTTGACTGAGTGAGATTTCACAGCATGCAAGCATTGTTCTAGCAGTTCTAACACACTTTTAACATTTCTACAATAGAAGACAGCTTTGTTGGCAGTGAAGTAGCAGTAATCTCACATTTCATGGAAAACCAGATCCTTAAACTTATTCCTGATAAAACTGTTGCAGAACTCATATCAGTTCACTGCTTCACTTCATTCTGCAGCTTATGAATATTTATATTAACACTTCTGAGAAGGTGGAGCAAGAACCTGAATGAGCTGCTAGGACTCCTAGGTACAGGGACAGACGTGTGGGTACTGTTTTCTAGGAAAGGAAATGAGAAATTAAAGACAGGAAATTATGAAAGAAAGCTGTGAAGAAGGAAAATAATAGAATTCCAAAAGGAATTCTGAATCCTTCCAAAAGAAGGAAAAATAACAATTACAATAAAATGTAAAACCTAGTTCTAGAACAGTAACAAATGTATTTACTTATAATCAATTAAGAGTATGTATTAATAGTACCCTAAATTTTGAAGAAAAGACCTCAATAAATGTGTCAAGTAAAGCACATTTGACAGTGCCTCCCCAAAAGATCGGGAAGAGTTAAAATAAAACACATTCCAATTGCAGTTTTTGTTTTTATTAGCACTTTTGTGATGATGCAAAGGTGGTTTGGGGCATGTGGCTCAGGGGAAATTGCCTCAATGTGTTCAGATTGGTGTGCAGTGTGCTGGCTTGTAGCCATTGTTGTCTTTCCTTACTTAGCAGGAAGGAACAAAAGTCCCTTCCAAAAGGAAGCAAAATACATCCATAATAACTTCAGACCTTTTGCACAAGAAACTTCTGAAATCAGAGCAAAAAAACTGGAATAACATTTCACCAACATACAAAGCTATGACAAAGAGAATCAAAGAAAAACTGGAAGAACTGCACAACATGTATACTCTCAATTCAGGAAGCCCAAGGGTAAGTGGCAAACAATACAAACATTTCCCATCACTGCCTACAAATAAAAGACAGTGAAGTCGTTCCTGATACTGTTTTACTCATTTTTTTACACTACAAGTTTTGAATATTTTAATAATTGTGCATAATAACAGTTTGTGTTTAGAACAGCTTACACCTGTTATGACAGTGAATTTACCTTTATCTCTCCATAGGCAAAAGCAAGTAAAGATAAAGTAATCATCTGACTTTTTTATAAAGAATACAAGACACTGTAAGTTGCAAGAGCAGTTGCAGGTGATCTGTGCCTTCTGTGAAATTTAGAGCAGGTAGAGGTAGCTTAAGCACCCGAACTGAAAAAAAACCCTTTCTGATGTGTGCAATTCTTTCTTCAGTATGGAATATATGTTCTGTCATTTGTTACATTTATTACAATTTGTTACAATTCTGCTGCACAGAAAAATGACTGTATATAGGGATTCAAAGGATATAGTCTAATTGTATTAGACTATACAATTGGACTATACAGGCTGGACTTGAAATATGTTTGTTTGTATTGAACAGATGAGGTTTGGAGAGAATGTGTACTTTGAAGAGAATGGCTGCATATTTCTTGCAAAAGCAGATGATGGTAAGAGATTTCTCTTCCTAATATGGTAGGATTCTTTAAAAAGGTATACGTGTATCACTTAGTGTTCTTTTCCTGCATTAATGCTTAACTTGTCTGTTTCTTAACTAGAAATACTTTTAGACAATTCTGTCATAGAGTAATAATTCTAGAACCATGAATCTGTAAAGGTGAGGTAAAGAGAGTTAGATAGTAGTATATATTGATACTAAGGCAAGTTGCTGGAGAGGAAAGAGAGAAGACACTTCTTTTCAGAGCCCTAACTTAACATTTTGAAAAAGAACATCCACACTTTTTTATTTCTGGGGGAGGCATGTGAAAGAATTTCTAATTTTATTTATTAAAAACAATCATGCTTTAGCTGTCTGAGCTTTAAAATTCAATATGTTTAGTAGAAGCCAAGATCTACACTTTTGAAATATTTTTAGTAATAACTACAGGAGTTTTTCCCTTGGAACTATAATTTTTTGTTTATTTTTACAAAGTGCATTTGCAAATATCTTGTGAGACAGGTATTTAGTGTTGATAAATTCCAGTAGAATGTTTGTGAATACTGGAGACAGATTTGTTAAATACAGACAATAAGAATCACCATTCATTTTGACAGTGTCTTAATTGCAGGAGGTTTTGGCTATCTCTTTTTTTTTACGTAATAGGTGAAAGAAATGCTGAGATTTTATTCAGTATTGAAGATCTTGGCTTTTCTGATGCCTTTATTCAACGGGTCAGAATTTCACCAGATCAGAGATACATAGCCATCAGCTTAAAAAGTGAAAATTCTGAAGAGGCAACCTGCATTATTATGAAACTTGGTAATCTTCCTGTTGTGGAAAAAGTAATTCCAAGTGTATTTAGCTTTGGTAAGTTGTTTATAGATGTCCTGTGGATCACACAAGCTTTCAACTCAACATTTTTCTTAGTTTAAGGATAATTTTGTTTGTTTGTTTGTTTTAAATGAAGGCAACTTTTAATCCTTATAGATGTTGGATTGTTGGTTTCTTTAATGCTGCAACTACAGCTTATCTGATATAGATGAAAGGGACTGCTTCCTGCATACAAGTTTTCCTTCATTGTAAAAGCATTCATACACGTTACAACAGTCATGCAGATATTTTTTTCTATTGAATCCAATATGCTGTATTCAAAATATAGTGACATGACTGTTTGTCATATAAAAATCTTTTTGAGGTATGTTCTAGTTGGTAAACCCTTACAGCTGCAACTAAGGTCACTGGTAGCTGTAGACAGTTAGCTTTGCTTGAAAAGTGTAGTACTTCTAGTACTAGTGAGTATTGGCTGGAATTTCAACTGGAATCCAGGATGCGGGTCACACTTCAGAGCCCAGTGAAGTCAGACAGGCCTTGAATCAATTATTTCAGAATAGATTATGGAGCTTTACATGGCTGTTAAAAGAAGCAGAGGTAAATGGAAGTGAATGGGAAAACATTCTTTTTTATAGTATGTTAAAGAATATAGCAAGAAGAGTATAACAGTATGTCTACAGTGTTCCACATCTTGTACTTGGCATTATACTGCTCAATGTCATCAAGTATCTCTAGTGCAGTAAGCAATTTGCCCGGGCAGAGCAAAAAAATAAAACTCTAGGTAAAACTTCCTTGTTAAAAAAATGAGTAGCAAGAATTTAGTGTTGTGTTTCCACACTGAAGATGATAATACATGTCAAAAAATAAACATGCAAATTTGCCAGTGACATTTTACACCATACTTGGACGTCTATCTAGGTTGATCCAGAAGAATCAGTACAGTAAAGAGACCAGCATCCTGTTGTCTAAATAGGTGTGACAGATAATAAGAGTACAAAAGATGACTATCAGAATGGTAAATTCTGTAAAGTTAAGTCAGGTGTGAGTGAGGTACAGCTGTAGTATCATGAAGCACAGAGGTGCCTCAATCATGAGGAAGAGAATTAGGTCTTAGAACCACTTGCAAAGTTTATGTGCTTGTATTGAGTGATATAAAATAGCAGGGAGACAGACAGCAGTTCCTGAAAATCTACACCTTGATTTTTCTGTAGGCTAGG
Source organism: Acrocephalus scirpaceus scirpaceus (assembly GCA_910950805.1). Taxonomy (NCBI): domain Eukaryota; kingdom Metazoa; phylum Chordata; class Aves; order Passeriformes; family Sylviidae; genus Acrocephalus; species Acrocephalus scirpaceus. The sequence continues at coordinate 26,174,569 of OU383775.1, read as the reverse complement.
CTATAGAAAAACTTGGATTTTCCCTCTAAAGGTGTGTCTTCATAGTGAATCCTCAGCCACCTGTGCACTTTGGAGCCACATTGCTGTTCAGAAAGCAAAGTGTTTGTGTTATTTTGGTGTTACTAATTCCTTGGGTTTTGTACTGAAAATCAGTATTTAAGCATAAGACAGCACACAGCAGGTTTTAAAAGCATATGTGTTAAACATCATTCCATTGGCTGTAGGAGCAGCAGAGATGGCAGGAATGTGGCTGGATCAGTCAGAATAACTTCAGAGTAACAAAGTTCCTGTATTTATACCTTTCTGTGTTGGTAAACACACACACAAGCATAGAAAACTGGAGAATTTTTATCTCAGCAGTACCCATGGGGCACATGCATCATCTCTTTTCTCTAAATGGCTTGTGTGCAGTCACATGCAGCAGTGCAGAGCTTATGATGTCTTTATTATCTCGCTGACTCCATGTAAACCTCTTTTTCTCGGCTGTTTTTAACAGCCATGTCTCCTGTTTTCCTGTTACCTCCAGAACCCACATAGGGTCAAGAGCTTCCTGTTACTGGGCCCTGCAACACTGACCTCTGCTTTTTTTTTTTTTTTTTTGCTTTTTTTTTCAATACATTATGAGATTCTTGTTCTGTGGTATTCAGAGAAAACATGGAAAAACCTTTTGGCTCCTACCTCAGTCCCCACAGGATGCAGAAGTGCTGTCCTCAATTCCATGCCACCTGCAACCCACCTTTTTCAGCACTGGGTCCAGTGTCCATGGAACTCCCATCTTCTCTCAGTAACTCTTCTGAATTTGATATGCATTTGTCTTTTTTTCCAGAATGGGCTGCAAATGATGTTCTGTATTACACAACTCAGAAGAACCTTAAATGCCAGAATGTATTCATGACCACTTTCACTTACCAGAAACATACCAAGTTAGTTTATACAGAACAAGATGCAAGGTAATACATTCCTAAAATATGTGTCCTTTACATAAAAGTCCTTTACATATTTTGGAGTATTTTATATGTAAAATATAACTGGTTTGTTAAACAAAGTGTTCCATATTATGTTTCAAATAGTAAAATGCATTTTTGTGTTCTGCTGTCAGTAGTGCCTTATACAGCCTGAGAATGTGCTCTGTTCTCCTTTTGATATGTGATCAACAGAGATTTAACTTTCCTCTCTTACCTCATGAGTTCAGCTGAGTTTATAAATGTCAAGGTCACTTGCAGGTCAGGGTGTCCTTTAATGAATGTGTGACAGTTTCATACAGGGTAAATCAGACCGTGGATTTCATTTTGTTTTCTCTGCTATTGATGTCTGATACATCTTTAAAAAAAAAATACATAAGTTCAGGCTAATCCTTGCTCTGGGTAATGGATGAGCAAAATCATTACAACATTCCAAGAGACAGAACTATTGTTGACTGAATACCCTCTCAATAACCTTTCTTTAAGCAGTGGTTTAGGAAGACAAGAAGGCTCTTTGCAAAATTGAGCACAGAACTAGTTTTTCAGCATTGTAGCACATGGTGTATTTATATAGCATTCCATAAATATTTGTGATTGTTCTTAATTCAAGTTATATATTCTGTAAAGAAATTCCAATTATACTTTCAGTGGGAAAAAAAAAAAACCCAAACAAAAAAAAATGCAATGGAGATGGAATAAATAAGATCTTTTTTTTCCAGCTGCATTTGATGCATAGTTTTAGAAAATCAAGTTGCACTGACCTGGCACTTCCCCACAGGGAAACTGTTGGCATAATTCTGAAGGTCACAGTCATTACAGTAAATCTACCAGAAACTTACTCTAAAGGTTCATGTGCTATTGCAGCTCATAGCTGAACTCCTTCCTCGGAGATGGCAAGACATTCTTTTGTATTGCCATTGAGCAGTTCTGTTCTGCATCTCACCAACTCTTCTAGTTGCAATCAGATATTATTTTAGAAGCTGAAAATTTCTGGACTTTTTCTTTAAAAAGCTACAGATATAAAACAATTTGTAATATCAAGGTCATAATCCTTGGGGAGAAGTGTAATATGCATTTCAGCTCAACCCTCTTAGAGGCAGGATCAGCAAAGCTGAACTCTTAGAATCTTTGCTGAATGCAGTGCCACATTCTTGCCAAATTCATGGGTATTAGACAGGCAGGAGGCTGATTTTTCTTGCAGACTTTAGCTCCCCCTCTGTGCCTGTCCTCCTAAAGATGTCAAGAGGGTACAATTAGAGAAAACAATAGTACCAAAAAAATTTGAGATACTCCACCTGCAAATGATTAAAGGCACTGAAAATGCTATCTAAAGCATCCTTTTCTTCACCAGTCAAATACTCTGAGTCCTTGAGAGATCATCATTGCAGTCATGTATCTGATCTGTGTGATGCAGAATCAGCCCTGCATTTTCTTGATGGAATCTGGATCTTTGTGTTGAACAGTTTTGCTTTTAGGGACATCCAGTCTTAAGGGTTCAGAATGGCAAAGAGACTGTTCTGATCCAAGGTGTGACATTCCAGGTAATTAAGATGACTCACAGAAATTTGAATCTGAATTTCAGCCTGAACTTCTCTACTATTAGAGACAGCTACTGGTTATCATTCTGCTTTCTGTTTCTAGATTTTAGAGGGATTTAAAACCAGTAGGTAGTTCCTAGTTTCTTAGTTCCAAAACCAGTTCCTAGTTTCCAGCTTTATCACTCCAACACTGTCCACCTTGCCTCGTATAGGCCTCTGTGCTTTTTTTTTTCTTTTTAAATAGTACTTTTTGTCTTATTTGTTGCAGACAGGTACACACACACATAGACATTTTATCAATTTATTTTCTAATAGCTCTTACTTTTGTTATTATTGTTCCCACATGATGTCATTTATCATTTTAACCATCCATTACTACTTTTTTTTTTTTAAATAAGGTTACAAGCAGAATAAAAAGTTCTACATTTTGCCTGAATTTTAAAGCCTATATGCATCAATAACCTTCCAGTCTAGCTCAATGATGCAAAAACCTGAATTTAGTTGGGCAGCGACTGAACTAGTTTCCTTGCAGATTTCAGGTCCCACACACAAGATTGAGAGGTTTTAAATCCCAGGGTAAATGCAGCAGAAGTGGGTCTGGGAGCCAAGTAGCCTGAAGTTTCTCTAGTCTGCTTACAGGAATGCTGTTTCTTACCTTGCAGATGGAAGCCCATGATTCTGAAACAACTGATGTATTTTAAAATACTGATAAAATTTAAGCTTTTTTTTTTTTTTTTTTTTTTTTTTTTTTAATAATTCCCTACAGATTCTTTGTAGATCTTTATTGCACAAAAGACAGGCGTTTTCTCACTATCAACAGCAACAGCAAGACCACCTCAGAAGTTTGGCTGGTTGACTGCAGACGTCCCCTTGAGTCACCTTCCCTTGTACAAGCACGAACCACGGGGGTCATTTATCACATCGAGCACAGAAAGGACCAGTTGTACATTCTAACTACATATGGAGAACCTGCAGAGTATAAGGCAATTTTGACTGATAATTACATTCATAGGATGAATTTAGATACCTATTGCACATCAAATAGAAATAGTAAGGTTGGCTTTTGATTCTGTTCGTCACAGCTTACTGAAATAAATTAAGAGAGTGAGTTGCATGGATTAAAAAGACTGGTGGTGCTGCATGGAGTCTCACCTGTAGGAGGCCAGTTTGATCCTAACTCCTTTGACAGCATCAAGAAATGACTATGCTTCAATAGTAATTCCCTTATATTAAAACTTAAGTTGGTGATCTCAGTCTGTGTAATCAAACCCACCTACAATAGTGGTGGCCATGCTGAAAGCACTTACTGTATTACAATCTTCTGTGGAGTAATCTTTGAGACTTGATCTTCTCCAAATGTTACTGCATTGTTCTTCCATTTTGCCTAAGTAAAGGGACTTTGAAAATCTCCAGTTTTAGACAGGCAAACACCCCAAATACAAATAAGTATTTCTTTGCAAGAAAAATGTTCTACAAGATCACCTCTAAGTCTGTACCTGTCATTTGTAACTCTTACCACCTGTTAGTAATACAAGGTTGTTTGGTTTTTTTTATAGTTGATGAAGGCACCAGTAGCTTCCAGTGGCAAGGAGAACTGGCAGTTGGTCTATGCACTGGAAAAGAAAACCAAGCTAGTAGACTTTGAGATGTTCAGTGATGACTGTATTATGTTCCTGAAGAACACTGGTCATCTTTATTTAAATGTGATTTCTTTTGTTTCACACTCAATTCAGTCAATAAAGGTATGTTTTAGCTTGTTTCAGCAGGATAGTATCTTTCCAGCTTTTTTTTTTTTTCTTTTCTTTTTCATATGATAACATAATGAAAGCAAAGCTAAATTCCAAAAGTAAAAGCGGTTTGGAAACTATTAATACTGGCAATTTCATCGTGATGAATAATTGTATTATCTGTGGCTGTTCTTCAGGATTTGATGTGGTGGCTTATTGCAGCATTTAGAAAATTGAAGAGCAGCTATCCTGTGAGCCAGTTCTTTCTTCAATGGATTACAGTCAAGCTCTTCACAATACAGCTGATTTCTAATGTAAAACAGAACTTAGTTCCCTAAATGCTCTACTTAGTTTTGCTGAGCCTATTTTTGGTTACACTTACTGGTGTAAGCAAGGCCCCTGTCACAGGAAAAAGATTAATGTTCAGAAAACAAGTATGGACACTGTCCCATAATAAATGGAAAGAGTCGATATTGCAGTACAATTGCTGCAAAGAATTTGCTTCCCTTCTCTAGTTGTTAAAAACTTGTGGATTAAAAACAAAGTGACTCAAGCCAAATCCCATTATTTCTGAAGACCATTCAGGTGAAATATTTAATTGATTTGTTTTCCTGAAAAATACAGTCTGAACAACTCATAAGTTTATTGCAACAAGCTGCCAATGCTGCACTCTATAAAACTGCTACAGAAAAAGGTTTTCAACAAAGTACACTGTACAGTCTCCAAAAATCTTCATTTTTTAAAATGGCCATAGTTTATTTATTCAGAAAGGGCCTGCAGTTACTCAGGAGAACTTGGACGACTTCTGCGTTTTCAGAAGCCTCTAGCAACCTAACCCAAGTAAGTAATGGTCTGGCGGAGGGTTTGGCTATGTCCCTGCTGCTCTCAAAGAATGAATCTTGATTTCATTCTTAGCAGAGTTAAAAACCTTAAATATAATAACAGTAAGTGTCTGAGGGTGAATGTGCCAGGAAAAGGTTTTGTTCTTCACAATGGCTGGCACTAGGAACAAAGTTAAGAGGCAGGGGTTTTCAGTGGCTTAGCATTACTGAGCTAACTCACAGTAAAAGCATAATAGCTGACATGGACTTGGCTGTATAACGTGTTGAAGTAGAACTGGAAATGCAAGGAAAAATATGATCTAAAAAATAAAACTAATGCAGAATCATTTCAAATATTTTCTTTTTAAAAATCTGCACTAATACCCATTTTAAACTGTATTTGAATTAATTTTTTATTTTCATTTCATTGCCCAACTTCCCCTGGCCTCAGGGGAAAAGTTCACCAGTCTTTCACTTTTTGACTGTTTCATTACTGGATTTAAATGAAATACAGTATGTGCTACATACAAACTGAAGATAATCAGTTAATATCCAAAGTCTTCTACTCTGAAGGACATATTAAGCAAAATTTACAGAAGCAGTGTAAGGGTCTCACTTGAAATGCCATGTTTTCTCAGCTACCTACGTGGGCCTGTGAATTTGAATTGGAATCTCATCCTGAACATACCGCCAGCACCTGCTATTTTCAGCTCTCCTCCCCAGTACACCCCCCTAAGCGTTTTGCATATTCATTTAAAGAAAATAATCTCATTGAACAAGCTGTGCAAGAGGTACCAATTATTACGAATTGTCACACTACACGTTTACTAGCTAAAAGCAAGGTAAGATTTTTCAGTCTTTTTCCCATTCCTTTTATTCTTTCCTTCCTCCCCACCCATTTAAAGAAAGTGCATTTGGCAGGGAACAGAGATTAAAAAATGTAAAGAGCAGTTGGTGCTATAGTTACTAAACAGTGGGTGTTTTCTTCACTGCTATAGAGAAGAACAAGAGAGAGTCGTGATTTTTTTTTTTTCCATTAACCTGGGTATTCCAAAGGAGATAACAGCACAGGATGAGTCAACAATCTTAGTATAAGTGAGAATTGCTAGTTGATGTAATGGTATTGTACTCTCCATGATAAATGAAAAAGGTGCCAGCTGTTGAAAAGAACACCCCACAACCAGCTGCAAAGTGCAGATCAAGGAAGGAAAGTTTTAACAGCCTGAGTTTAAAAATTTGGAGATGTTAATAAACAGTTTGTACTGTGGTAAGTGGTAAACTCTATTGTTAATAACATATATTCTTGGTGTTAAAGGGGGAAGGAAGACTTGGGTGCTTTAGTAGTTTAAAAACTCCTCAGGTGTTGCACTTAAATGAATTTATACTCTGCATCCATAAGCCCACACAGCAGAGGTTCAGTCTCAGGCTTTATTTTTCAAGAGTGCTTTGTACACTCTAAGTGAAAAAAAATTACTGTAATCAAAAAAACACATTTTAAAATAAATAATTGAAGTTTTCATTGCCGTGTGTCATTGAGATTTCTGCAATGTCCCTTATTGTAAAACTACTCCTTTTTTTCTAGGATGCAACTTCGGTGCCAATTACAGTTTTTCATAATAAGAATTCTAAAGAACTACACAGGAGACCACTTCTAGTTCATGTATATGGAGCTTATGGCATAGATTTGAACATGAGCTTTAAAGAAGAGAAGCTGATGTTAATTGAAGAGGGTTGGATATTAGCATATTGCCATGTTAGGTAAGTCAAATAGAAAATAGAAATAAGATTTTATTTTGCAGGATACAGAGATATTTGTTCATGTACAACTGAAGATGTACCAAAATTATTTTTTTCATGTACCTATACCTAATTATTCATCTCTTCTTAGATTTTTTTATTTAAGTAGTTTTTAAATTTACCTCAGGGGAAAAAACCACAAGAGCACACTACATTTTAGGTTTCTTAAATCTGCATGATGGCTGTATGTAACTTTTAATCTTTTCAAGCCTCATTACTTCTTGTCTCATCTTTGCTCAAGAAAAATTTCAGTTACATGCTCAAATTGCCATGACCTGTTATCTACCTCTCCTTCTGAGAACATTGTGTGCTAATGCTCAGTCTGTGTCTTCTGAAAGCCATTCACATTCCGCAGCAACAACTACGCATTTAACCTGCAACCCTTGATCTTTTATTGGCTAAATCCTCTGTCTCCAGTTTAGCTACAAATCTACCAGTTTTATAAAACTGCAGTGTACAACAGGCTTCAAATTTTTGTCAGTAGCTAAGGAAGATAGCAAAAGAACCACTTTAGGAAGGGGAAGGAAGGGGTGGAATGAGTAATTGTTGGAAATACCAGTCCCAAAACAAATTCAGCAAATATATTCAATCTGCTGTACTCAGTGGCAAGCAGTGTGCTGTTCTTCCTCACGCCCCACTGAGTATCTTAAGATGCAGGTCAGTCCTACATGAAGATGGATTCGTCATCCAAAGATGGCAGGCTAATCAAATAATCCATTGTAAACTTGAAACCAGAAGAGGAAGCTTCAGGTGGCTTAGAACCAAAATTGTGGTTGCATAGCAAGAAGTATAAATTATTTTTATAATTCTGTATTACAAAGTCTAACATTTCAAATAGATTGGAAGTTCACAAATTAGGGGGGAAAAAAACCCCAAACCCAACTTTCTAACAGTCTCAGAATTTAAGCTAAGCAGAAGACAAATCCTGAGAGTCTGGTGTGGAGCTCAGAAATACTATTCTATTGTTCTTAATAAGTAATAGTTCTTCTACTGTTTTTAAAAAGTAATAGTGTTAGTAATGGAAGTATTGGAAATGTTTTCAATATTTTCATAGTTTTCTGTGTAAAAAGATAATATTATCTGATTTTATATTGCCTACAATGAAAATGTCATTTCCTAAAGTGTTGCTTTTCCTGTGGGTTCCAGGACACAAGCACATGAGGGCACAGAGCATCCTTCCACAGTTAGTATTTTTACCAATCATCATGAATGGATTTATTTTGCCTTCATGTTGTCTCTTTCAGCCATAAAGAAGGGTAAAGCAAAAATAGAGAACCGTTAATTGGGAAAGCAAACTATGATGTGCAACTCTGTAGCTGCTGCTGTTCTTTCCTTATCTGAAGCTACGCCATGTAATGTTTTCTGAAGGGAGTCCAACTTGAATTGCATTAAATTTCAGGGGTGGAGGAGAGCAGGGCCTTAGCTGGCACAGAGATGGATGTCAGCATAATAAACTCAAAGGACTCCATGACCTCAGGGCTTGCATCAGGCTGCTGCACCAACTGGGATTTTCTCAGCCCAACCACACAGCACTGGCAGCTGCCAGTGCTGGGGGAGTTCTCGCAGGAGCCCTGTGCAACACTGATCCAGCACTGATCAGAGCCATGGTTTTACAGGTGAGCTGCTGCAGACCTTTTACAGATTACAACATTAAACTGTATTATCTGTGTTACTGTACCACTTTCAGAATTGGAAACATTCCAGTTCAAAGCTCACTCTCCTCATTTGTTTCAGAACACGCTGGCTCAGATATTCAAGGTCTTCTGTCTTACTCGCCAACTTTTTTTTTAATTACTTCTAAGGCTCCTTTCATAGATGTTCTAAATACAATGATGAAAACTCACCTCCCACTGACAATTGAGGAACAAGAAGAATGGGGAAATCCATTAGAAGATGAAAAATGTATGAAGTATATCAAAAGCTATTGCCCATACCAGAATATTAAGCCACAGGTAAAACTGTGCTTTCTGTGCAGAATACTACAGGCATAAAATGTAATCGTTTATAAGAAAACCAAAAGTAGATCACTGAAATGTAAAAAAAAAACTCCAGTATAAATTATTTCAGTAATAATCTTAGCAATAGTTAGCAAAAGTGACTACTGAAATTAACCCAATGCCTTCTCCTAAATGATATCAATTTCTAAACTTGCTTTTGTTTTAGGACTTACAGGAAGTCATAGATTGCTCTATTCTATAGCAAATCTCAAGATGCAAAATGCCTTCTTTTGTGGGGATCTTTGTGTTGAACAGTTTTGACATTCTGCTGTGTTTTGCTGGCTTTTTTGCAGACACAGGAGGAAGGAGGTCTTTTATACTGATCTAATACCTTTCTAGAGGTATTAAACACTGAAAGGGAAGAGGACCTATAGCTTTGACATTGTCATCTCAAGGGAAATCTCTCTTTATTTAACAATGTGTTAGCTGTGTTGCTTCATTAAGTAAAATTTTTACTATTTAAAAAGCAACTTCTGTGCAGAAAGGTTGCAAAAATAAACCTCAACTATTGTTCTAAGGTAACTATTCCATGATTATTCCATGATTATTACTCCCTTTTTTCTTTTTTTGCAATCATCAGCAAAGAGACAAGTATTAGACAGATTGTCTAATCCCTTTACCTGAGAGTGGGGAGAGGTGGTTTTTATGACCTTTTGCAGGTAGATTATGCCCGACTATGAAGTCATTTTTCAGACCAAAATACTTTTTGTAATTAGAGTGGTAAAACTGTTAGAAAACACGAAGTAATTATGTAATAGATGAGTTTTTAAATAAACTCTAACAAGTTGTATAGTAAGAGAAAAATGTGTTACTCTGTGAGAAAGACCAGTTGTCAAGTGTTTAACTGGTTTTGGTTTTTAATCTCAGTGCTATCCATCAGTTTTTATCACGGCGTATGAAAATGATGAACGGATACCACTAACAGGAATTCTACAGTATGTTCAGAAACTCAGGAAGGCTGCACTAGATCATGCCAGCAGAACAAGTAAGAAAGGTAAGGATAAGAATGTCACAGATAAATGGAGTTAACTGAACCAAAATCTTAATAGGCGTGTAATTAAAGAGCATAGAGATTGACTCCTCCTTAAATGAATTCAAACACAATCCCATATCACCAGCTCCACAGCAGACTCATGACACTCTCTGAGATGCACAAAGACTGGGAGCCTGTGAGTGGAGCTCACTCTTTCCTAGGCCTCCACATAGGGCAATTTTTGGACAGTGCAAAGTGAGCCCACACTGTCAGTCCAGCTGCTGACAGGGTCAGGCTGCAGTTCTCAGCAACTCTTGGAGAAAAGGCTTTTTTTTTGCTGCTATACAAAAACCTACTTTTCTCACTTTGCTAAAGCTGCAGGTCCTTAGTCCAAGCTACAGTGACAACAGGGCCAAGGCACAGGTGCTTTTATACCTGGAACTTAACCCTAGCTTTGGGAGTTTCCAGCAAAAGGTACATTCAAGCCTGACTATTTTCTTGCACCGTCCAATCTGGGGAGAGGCTTTTACCATCATTACCAAAAGAGATCTTGAATAACCTTTTCTATATTTCATGATGCCCTGTCTCTGAGCAGCACAACTGCAGTGGTTGAGAAATTGCAGCAGGTGCTGTGGTTGCTGTTGTGCTCTTTGTGCAGGAAGAAAAGAGCATGTCTTTCCAGAAAAGACTCAGAGAGAACAAACACACTAAGTAGATGAGTATTTTCCAAATATGCAGTTATTAGAAATACAAGTAATTCATTCAGAAAGCCCCTCTACAATTCTCTTTTTCTTTAGGAATAATAGAAATTCTGTCAGGACAAGAAGGCAGAATTGGCTATCTTTAAACAATTCACATACCCACTTAATTTTTTCCTTGTTTATTCAATGTAAAGTGATCACCAGCTTCATTGTTCCAGGAAATTGGATTCCTAATATCATCCTAGATGTCCAGGCAAATGGCAGTCACTGTGATTCATCCTGGGAGCACTCACTGAATGAGGTATGGTCCCTTAATTGCACAGCTCCATAACGTGTTGCAGGGATGTGTCCCCTCAAGGGATACTTCAGCCTCAGTAGTTGGGCTGGCATTGAATGTGTGTTTAAAGAAAAGCTGCTAGAGCAACTGCTGATTTTACATATATATATATATATATATATATATATGTATATATATAATGTAAAAACCTAGCAATCTTTATATATAATTATATTTTTATACATATATATTTGTACAGCTATAAAAGAGACAGAGCCAGATTATTGAAATAGCCTTAAAATAGTGTTCAATTCTCACTGTAATGTGCTAAGAAATTTGAATGAAAGGTTCCAAGTTGTGCAAAACATCTTTCCAGCAGGAAAAGTCTTGCTCTGTAGAGTATTAAGTGCTTAAAACTGTCATGCTATTTACTCCCATCTTCCTCGTGTGTAAACATATGTGATGGGTTGGATCTTTACATTTTGAAATGCATGATCTGTGCTATCAAAGCTATTAAAATTAACTTCCAAGATTTTGCACTTTATGCAAGCTTGCTTGTTGAAAGCAAAATACTGCCAAGACCAGACGTATTTTTACTGATGTCTCAGACTGTCACAGTTGGATACAAATTTTATGACTCTTAATTTTAACAAATCCTAGAAAATGTTAATTTGCTGGTGGTGGCAGTTATTCCCAAGATTAATTCTTTCAGGAAAAGCTAAATGCTGTCTTAGGGCAAGGTATTTCTTAGCATTACAATAGGAAAGAAAGACAACTACAACAGATGCACGAGAGCCTGAAAGTTTATAGTGCAAAGAACTTTACTTTGTATTAAAATATTTTCATTGTTTTAGGTTGCAAGACACCTTGCTTTTCTGAACAGAGAACTTGAGGAAGTGTGCCATCCCCAACATCACAGCAAATCCTGCAAATAACTCCTAAACACACTGACCACCTGAAAAACTTCAGGTCAGATTTGGATTTGTATGGAAAGCAAACACATTCTCCAGAGGATGTCTCCTCTCAGATCCCTGCTTGATGGGCACAAGCACACAAAGCTGGGTGTGGCATTGCCTTACAAAAATACAGACCAAGAACTGGATTTCTGCCCTGCCAGGCTGTGCAGAAGCAGCTGCCAGCAGAAATGAGTTTGTCCAGCAGCTCTGTTCGCGTGAGCCAGCAGAGCAGCACTACATGAGCAGAGCTGGAGCACAACAGTGGGCACGTGGAGCCTCACAGGAGAGCCACAGGCACTTGGCACAGGCAGCCTTCCTGTCCAGGGCATCTCTTCCAAGGCCACATCTTACACAAGGCAGTAGAACTCCTCCAAAGCGTCTGACATTGAAGTCTCACTACTTCCAGAACTAATTCCCATATGCAGGTGATGGTGATTGCTGCCCTCTCTATCTGCACAGCAGCTGTGGTGTACTGATCATGTAGTGGGATTGACCAAACTGCAAAGAAAAGTGCTCTCAAGAACGGGAATTTTAACAGAACTCTGATCCGAATACATTAAAAATCTTGCCATTACCTTACCTAGCATGGCAGTCTTAAGAAGGAGGTGCCAAAGTCCCTCAGGAGGACAAGATTAGTGTGTCAGAAGATGCCAGAGTATCTCCAGAGGATAAAACAAAAAGAATGTCCCCACTAAAGCAGCCCAGTTCATAGCTTAGCTGCCCTCTCAGCAAGGCACAAACCTGCTGTGCATTGCTTGTTAAAAGACATGCACAGTGCACACCCAGAGCCACATCAACCACTGCAGGTGCAGCAAATGCAAACCAGAGCACGTGTAGAAGTGTCCATTCGGTAGGGTTGGTTCAGCTGCTTCCTCTGAACTAAAGTACACACCCTTCACCTCAGTCTTAGGGCAGGAAAAGGAATAAGAGAATGCAAACATATTCCAGCTCAGCAGAGAGGGGGAGAATCCACTGGAAATGCAGTTATGAGTGTGGAATTGGATATTTAGCTATATTTCGTTCTTTTTCTTACTACCTCTGAGGATAATCAGAGTTGTTAGATTTGAGAGAAGAGGTAAAACATCTTAATATACTCTAGTCTTGCTTGTGTTCACCTGTTTTAGCAAATATAGGGCCACCCCTTTGGAATATGTTTTACAAATCTGCGGACTTCTAAAAAGTTACAGTGAACTGCCACAGGCCTGGGATTCCACAGTAGCACTTACAGACCAGCAACCTCCAGGGTCAGCACCCAGAAAGCAACTGTTCCCTCTCCTTCCAAAAATACATGCTCAAGCAGGACAGTTTTTTAGAACAGGTTTACTTCTCTTCTCCACAGACCCTAAGGGGATGTTTATACCATTCTTTTTCCTTTTCATCACAAATACAATCACAAGACAATTGTGTATCTGATTTTTTGGGACATTTATTCTGTACACAAAGTTCTAAAGCCAAAGACAACTGAGTATTTTTAGCATTTCCCTGAAACTAGTATCTTTTACATTAACATGAAAGCATAGGTATTCTACTCCTCTGCTTAACAGTTCTTGTAGAGTAAATTGAGAGCCTTGGAATAACAAGCTTTTTCTGCCACATAACACTTTCCTCGAAAAGCTTCCATAATATGAACAGGCTTTCCTGTTTTATATTCAAGGACCAGGCCTTCTCCCATTTCAGTTTTAATTCGTTTGGTATTGACCACTTTACCATCTTTGGTAAAATGAGTACTGAGTCTTACTACAGCTTCAGAGGGAAGGTTAGGAACTATGGCCTTCATGTCTATTGTTGACTCCTGGCCGAAGTTGAGCACCATCATGAAGACTCTGTCTAAGCCATCCAGCTCCCTCACGAACACAAACAGATTACTGTCATTCCAGATGTGGCACATCCACCCTCGATTCATGGGGAGCTCATTGTTCCGCAGCGAAGTCAGCGCTCTGTACAAGCTCAGGGTTGAGTTGGAACAGGTGCTCTGCATCTGCAACTGTCAGCACCAACAGGGTCAGTTCTTGGCACTGCAGGGAGGAAATGCAGCTCCCTGCTCACACCCACTCAGGCTGCTGAGAACATGCCTATCAGAATTCTGTACTGACAATTATCCCTCTTCAAATCTGTCTGCAAATTTCACTGAAAAACTGCTTTTTCTCATGCACTTCCTTGGCACATGTGGAGTGGCAGACACAGAGTTAATTAAGCTCAACAGTTCCCCAGCACTAACGCGATTGCTTCCTCCCACAGCTTCCTTTCAGTACTGTGGATTCAGGAGAAAGCCACAGCCATTCAAAGCCTGACACTGAATCTTTTTCATTGAGTCCAGTCTACTGCAGTCACAGGGTTTATTTCATGTTTTATATTTCTGCTGTCTTAGATTTTTTTTTCTGCCCTCAATTTTGGTAAGCACTGTAGGTCAGCAAAATCTTCTTGATTCACTGCTCTACTTATGTTAGAGTTGGTCTATGTCAAGTTCTTGTTACAAAGCCAGTGCTTTCTACAGCAACAGAAATGGTGAAAGAGAGACCAGTTTTCAATTTAATATCAAAAGGATTAAAAGGATGTTAAAGAGCCAAATTGCCCCATCAACATCATAATTGTAGCTGCTCTGCTTAAATGAATATAGATGAAGTAGGCTCCTTGTTGTGCAAGGATTTACTTTTCCAATAAAATTTGTGAGGATTCAGTGGGGTTTTTTTTCCCTTGAGTTTGTTCCTGCTGCCAATGCTCACTACTAAAAGGAAGCCAGAGTAAAATAGATACATTAAAATATTTTGAGACCATTGGTCTGTCAGACATGTAGATACCTACTTCCACATTTATACTCTTGTAGTTGGAGTTAACAGGTAACCAGCTGCTGTTGCCTTCAGTAAAACCGGCATTAACTCTTCCATCCCACTGCATGGGGGATTTCTGTGGGAGGGTCGCCTAGAAAATAAAGTGGTGATTACCATATTAAAAATTATTCTCTGAATAGCATGTTCTTACATCTCACAAATGATCCCCCTTTCAGTACTGCTTTCTTTGGTTTAAGTTAAAATTTAATGAGATGTAATTGTGGTCCAAATCTAAGAAGAAAATGAGAACCAAGACAGTTCCTGAAATGGAGGGGAGGGGAGCATCTCAGATATAGCACTGCTAGATAAAACATGGAATTCCCAAATGACTCTCACTAGAGTTGTCATCCCTTGCAACAGATGGTTGGATAAAAGTTTACTGATAACAGCCAGGATATTCTGATAAATATCTAGACATGCAGAGAGTGAATATGTGAGGTAATGAGTCCTTAGAAGAGATGTCGTTAAAATAACAGTAAACAATAAGTAACTGCTGTTCAGTGTCTGTTCTTTTGTAAGTATTGCACTTTTCACCCCAGAACTCTTCAAGCTTGCATTTGCAAGGGGTACAATTTTGACAGGACTGTTTGTGTTAGAAAGGTAAAATTATTATTTCCAAATGCAAAACTATTGAAAACCGGCTTTTAGCTGATTAAAAAGTGTTGATGTAAAAAAAAGTCTGAAGTTCTCATTTTGAAGAATTCAGAAAAATTCTGAAAAAGCTTCCTCATTGTTACTGAAGAACTGCCAAAAGATCTGACACTTAAATTTAATGATATAAGAGGGCATAAAATATTTTGCACATACTTTGAGTGTTTGTTTTCCATGAAAACTGTTTTTCATATAAAGGACACTTTTCAATACAATCTGTCAGAGCAGCAGCCTAACAAAAGAAATTGTCACTTTGCTTTGTGACATTATAAATAATGGGTTTCTCCTTTTTAGCATATTCTGAAAAGCAGGGGAAAAAAATCCTAAGTTTTCAGCACTGGTAACACTGCCTCTCATCTTTACCTCTCTCAGTGTCTCCTGAAGTGTTTGAAATGCTGGGGCTAAAGCCTATATCATCCTGAGCAAATACTCTCCATCTTCCTAAGACACTCATTAATCAGGGAACCTTCCTCTCCAGACTGAGTGAAGGGTGGGTTTGCATTTGTTCCAAAGCCCTGAGCCACAGGGTAGCCACTATAAGAGAGTGAACCCTGAGGAGTTCAGGGTGAGCCACTTTTCTTAAGAGAATCACTCTGTCAGCAGTAATCAGCAGCAGCAAGAAAATGCAGGAGATACTTTGACTAGGGGTTTCTCAGAGGAAATGAGATTTCCTTTTAAATCAGAGAATCATTTCCTCACATCTGAATCAGACAAATCTGGAGATGATCCTGTACTTCAAGTAACTCTTTCCCTTTGATACAAAGCTAGCCAATACCATTTCTAACATGGCCAGAGGCTGCCTCATTCCCTAAAAGAGGCTTTTCACAGGGAAAGCAGCATCTGCCATAGAACCATGTTCTTATGGTGCTCAAATATGGTCAGGAGACGCAGAGAACAGAACTGTTCCCTTTTGGGACAGACTGTGCATGATGACCAAAAGCCACTTCTGCTTGCCACCAGGCAACCTCCCTCCCCTTTGAGCAGATCCCTTTTTCTGAGCTTGGGCACACTTATGACAGCTGTGGCTTGGATAGAATCAGAACCATGATTTCCTTTAAATAACAGCCAAGAAATGACTCTTGTACTCTGACAAAATGATGAGGGCACTTCCATGGAAGGAAGGAGACAGCTCAGTTCCTCTTCCCTCATATGTCTGCAGCACACCTCTCCTAAACCCTGGCCAGGCCCAGTGCTGGCACTTGCTGTCCTTTCTGCTGAAGCAACACTGCTGGAAACCATGCAAGACAGATCCAGAGAAAGACAGAAATCAGCATCCATAACTGAAGTCTACCAGTTCAGACACACATCAAGGCCTTAGGTCTGGTCTCTGGCCTAGCTATTTCCACTTGCTGTACTGAGGTTTGCCATGAGGAACACGCAAAACCATTTAAGCAGTGAGAAAGACTGGGTTTGGTTAACAAAACAAAAGTTCTTGTGTTTTTGAATCTTATGACACTTGGAACTAAACAACAACAGGAGCAGAGTTTGCATGCTCTTCACTTACATTTCCTGATGCAATGTTCTCCATGCCTATTTCTTCACCATAGTAAGTTACAGGAGTGCCAGGAAGAGTTAAAAGCAGCATGTTCATGACATTGACATACTCCTTCCCAATCCGAGTTGAAATCCGAGCAGCATTAGGGCTTCCAATCTGAAGAAAACATCATTTTGTTAAACACACATTATAAAATTTCATGAATATGTAAAATTTATTAACTAATTTAACAAGGTAGTAATGTCTAGGGGGTTTTTCCCTTCCAGGGCTATGAAGTCCATTGTCTTTATCTTGATGCCATTACAAACTTCTGTCCCAACAAATTTAATACACAGAAGTCCTGCCAGTAGCAGGCAGAAGTGAGGAAGAGATGACAAATAGCAACTCTCCCTGCTTACAGTTCTCTGCTATTTTCTCTGCTGTGTGAGGACTGCTCTGCTTGCTTTGAAAAGATCCTTTGCACATTTCAAACATGCTTCCTAGGAAAAAGAGGAGCAATGTTTGAAGTTAACTGCCCTCCACTGCCTGCTCTGCTCTGGCCCCAGACAGGTTCCAGAATCCATTGCAGTGAGTCAGTTTATGGTCAAAGATAATTGTCCCAATTCCATTCTCACTGGTGGTTTAGCCATTGGAGACACTGAAGGAGAGGCACGATCATAAATTCCCTTCTGTCATCCTTGCATGGGGAGTGGAACTGTTATTGAAGGGCAGGAGAGCCAGACAGTGCCAAGGACTCCCAACTGCAGCAGCTGAGAGTTTTCACAAGGACAGCGACTGCAGCTCAGCCACAGCCCCAGGCTGCTGCTGATCCCACTGAAATGTGTGTGTGTGTGTGTGTGTGTGTGTCTTCTGTCACCAACAAGGAACAAGCCCTTCCTATAAGAGTCGGTCTAGAATCCTTACTGCCCAGTTTGGCCATTTTCCTGCAGGCATGTTTTTCATCCATGAGTTGACAGCTTCAAAAACACTGTTTCCTGATAGATTTTTCATGTTAATTAGGTTGTAATTGAAGGGAAAATCTGCTTCTTGGATAAAAGTCTTTCCATAATACATCATTGTTGCTTCAATGTCTTCCTCATCATCATCAGAACCCATAAATCTACAAAGAAGTACACAAATAGCTTTTTTGGCTCATTTTTGGTTACATGGAACAGAATAAAGCTAGAAATGGTTGGACACAGAGCATTAAGAATTTTGTTCACTTCCCCCTCCCCATCAAAAAAAGATTAATACAGAGAAACAATATTTTGTAAGACAGACAAGGAATCAGGGAGAAATACTTCTTGGAAATTGCTGGAGAAAAATCTACAAGAGTCAACATGTGGCTAAAGTAGATGTCTGAAGTTTTATCCTTCTGAATCCATGACCACACACTCCATTCCAGCAATTTTCATCCTTTCCTTCACAGAAGAGAACCTGGGGGTCCCCCAAGTTGACCATGAGCCATCCATGTGCCCTTGCAAGTGGCTCATGGCATTCTGGGCTGCATTTGGAGAGATGCTGCCAGAAGTGAGGAAGGTAATCCTTCCCCTTTAGTCTGCCACTAGGGCCATTAGGGACTGAAACATCCCTCCAGGGAGGAAAGGCTGCAAGGCGGGGCTGTTTAACCTGAGGAAGGGAAACCTCAGGGGGATCTCATCCATGTATTGAAGGGAGGGTGCAAAGGGGACAGAGCCAGGCTCTTTTCAGTGGTGCCCAGTGCCAGGGCCAGAGGCAATGGGCACAAACTGAAACACAGAAAAGGTGTTTCCCTGTGAACATCAGGAAACTTCCACCAGTCAAGGAGACTGAACCCTGGCACTGGTTCTCCAGGGAGGTTGTAGAGTCTCCATTACTGGAAATGTTCAAAAGCCATCTGGACAAGTTCCTGGGCAACTGGCTCCAAGTGGCCCTAAAAGGCAGGGGGTTTGGACCACAGAACTTTAGGAAGCTCCTTCCAAATTCAAACATTGTGATTTTTACACTCTCTGACTGTGTGTTTCACTTGAGCTGTACTATTAAAACTAAAGAATAAATCAGGCTATGGTTGATAAATTAGTGTCTCTGTGATTAGAATGGTTTCTTTTTCTGCTTAGCTTTACACAGTCCATAGATGGAGCAGAGCTAACAGGGCCAATTCCTTTCTGCATACTCTGGGGAAGAGACAGTATAGCCTATGCACTGCTATCTGCACTGGAGGATTTGCATTTCTGTGGCATATTATGTTATTAAAAAACCATTTTATTGCTAGCAAGAGGGAGATGAATATTAGAAAAAACTGGCCAGCTGTGCTGTTACCTGTATCTGCCAGGCTCTGTGCTGAGCACATTCATGGTCTGACGGAAGCTGCAGATGATGTCATGCAAACCAACTTGCGTGGTGGTGTAGTCATGGTAGAGCTGGGAATAGGCTGTGATGCTCGCCTTAAAGCAGGGTACAGTATTTCACATTAGTTCACCAATGTTTTAGGTTTCAGAATTCTCCAAATTCTTCTCATTCATTCCTGAGACAGTGCACCAGTTCACGAATTTTTACCGAAATGAATTCAGCATAATAACACTAACGGCACAGAGCTGAAGTGCAGCACTTGAGGAACTCTGGAGCAGCAGAGGACTGATAATTTTGGATCCCATCCTTCAGCTGGGAAAGCCCTCCCACAGCACTAACCAACAGAGCCCATCTGGAGCAGAGAGCACAGCTGGTGCTGTGGCCTCAGACCAGGCTGGAAAGATGGACAGTGCCTTGATACAGTAACAACAACACCACCACCACCTTGGAGCTGGCCAGCTGTCTGTGATCTCCAGCTCCACAGGAGAACAGTGTCTTAGTGCTGGCACTACCTGGGAACAGCACCAAGTTCACTATCAGAGGAAAAGCAAGAAACATAAACGACAGCGAATGTGTCTGGTCACCTCCCATTGTGACACATGGCCTATAACAGTGGGTTTTACTTACGCTCCAGTTCTTACTGGGGCTTCTTTTGGTGAGTACTCTTTGTGCAGAGTGCCCAGGACCCACCCGTCTTCTAAGGCTGACCTGATTTTCCTACAGCCACAATTAAGACCCAAAGGAGTCAAACCAGGCATTCTTGTCTCCATAGGAAATGCAAGAAAGAAAGCAAAGACAAAACATATACATTACTCGAGTCTGTTTCACTGGAGGCTCATCTCGGAGATGTTTTGCTTCTAAGAGAAATTTAACAGCGCCGAAACTAAATCCATCAACTCCCTTGCCAAGCCAAAATTTTATAATATCCTAGACAAAAGCAAAAATTGAAAACTCTGAGTGAGCCCACCCCATTTAAAATAGTACACTCTTAAAAAGAAAACTAAACTTGTAAGGAGGTGTTGATAGATAACAATTCAGTTTTTGATTTGTACTTCAAATTCTTCTAGAAGCTAAAGTGACTCATGTTGATCTAAGGTCAAATTAATAGCTAAATAACATATGTCTTACTATTTCATTGTTACAAAAAAGAAAAAGACTGGTCTCTAAATTCTCCCATAATTCAGGAGACCAAAGCCAGGGCATGACTCACTAAAAGCAGTTTCTACACCATCCATCAACACAATTGGGCTCATGCTAAGTGATGTTGATGAACGCTCCTCATGGCTGCACACAATTAGACCACATTGATTCGAATATGTAAGAATATGTTCTGCACAAACCTTGTGCCACCAATTTTGTTCTACACAATAGAGCTCTTAAAACATTTGTTCTCTCTTATTTGACAGATGTAATTTTTTAAAATTTTATTTTCAGACTTATCTGTTGATCTGCAGGAACATGAGAAATTATTATCCAACAATTACAAATGCTATTGATTTGAAATTTCACTATCAAATTCCAATATCAATCACTATTAGTAAAATTGTATCCTACTTCACTAACTATATTACTACAGTTTTAATTGCCCTAGTTTTAACAAAAGACTCCAAAGTTCAGTCACTCTTGAGTGGTTTCTGCAAATGTCCTTTTAGTTGTAATACTTGTCTTCATCTGAAGAAAAATCTTTTTTAATATTTTTTTAGAAGATGTCTATTGGCTTGCCTTTTTAAAACATATGAAGTACACTTGTCTGAACAGGCTGCAGTAGAATTAGTCCATACTCAAGCTGTACAGATTTTTGTTTGGCAAATAAAGACTGCCTCACTGAGCTGCACTTTCTCCTAGCGCCATTCTGAAAGCAGCAGCTCTCAATACAGGGTCTGTCCAATACTGAATCTACCCCGAAATGTTCATGCTTATACCTGTGCTCAGCACTGCAAACACCAAGCACCGACATGGTCCTCACTGGCACCAATCTACATCTATTTACACATGAAAGCCATAACCGTGAGTTTGGCTGTTCTTGGGTGCCCTTGTGCTGCTGAACCAACACCTGAGCTTCTCTGCAAAAGTCCATTTACTTCCTGCTCAGTCCTCCTAACCTTCTGGAACAGGATTTTGAATTAAAATACTAGAAAAAAAATTCTTTAACATGGTGTTCATACACATTTACCAAAGGTTGGTGTTACCAGGACAAACTTCTCAGCTTTCATGTATTATTTGCTTTTTGCATAGGAAATGCAGCATCTCTTTGCTATAGGAGTTTCAATAATCCAGGTACCATTTTTAAAAAGTAATTAGCCAGGATCATTAAAAAGCACGTGCAGTGCTATGGGAGAAAAAAACCCAATGCAAATGGCAAGATGTGGCATTAAGAGATGTATCAAGACACAGAGAGGTTCCTGGCAGAGTCCTCCAAGGACCAGTCTCAAGCGCAGTCTCATTGCGTGCTTGAGTTAAAAGGTATGACCAGAAGAGTTTTGTTTCATCAAGCTCATGCAGTGCCCACGTGGTGAGGAGAGAGGCCCCACAGAGACCATCCCAGGAGGACTGGGCAGCTGTGAAGATCAGCACCAAAGAAATGCACCACAATTCAACAGTATAAAGTAGCAAATGCTTAAGGATTCAATTAAACACATGAAGCTGCTCTACTGCCTGCTGAGGGATAATTTACAGAAAGGGGAAAAAAGAAGCAGCAGTTGTCCCATATTCAGGCCTACATCCCCATATTTTAATGAATTCCACACAGTCTGCTAGGAAACAGAGCAGACAGGAATGAGATTCCATCAGAGCAGGACCATCACCACCACTCTCACTGTGAAAACACTCATTTCCCCCCTGGAAAGTCGTCAGACATATCGAAACTCACTTTCTCCCCTTCATCCACAAGCCCAGGCATTCCTTGTAATTCAAATCAGCATTGCCTCTGCTTTCCCAAAAATTCAAACATCTCTCTGCTAAACTAGGTGCCATCCCTCCATTTGACTGACCGATTAACAACTCTTTGTATCAACAGAGATAAAAACAACTCTGCAGTTGAGTAAGTCAAAGTCAGCTCTGCTTAGGCTTCAGTGCAAGAGCTGCTTTTGCTGTTGGCTCAGCAGCAGTGGCTTTCATACTTACATGGATTTCTCGTTGGACAGCAGGGTTGCGAAAATTTAAGTCTGGCTGTTCCTTCCCAAACTGATGCAAATAACATTGCTTTCTCACATCGTCAAACTGCCAGCTGGAGCCCCCAAGGACACTCACCTGCTCAGCCAAGGGAGAGAGACAATCAGAACTGCCAACTTAAACATTTCCTCCTCTGCTACATTAAATTGCAGGGCACAAAATAAAGCACAAAATGCCTGATCAGTGGACTACATTTTGAACAGATTTTGGTACTCGTAATTTACATTTCTTTTTGCTACTAGTTGCTCTCCCTTTAGTTGTGCTTTGCCACATGTATTTCCTGTTCAGTGTTGTGGATTTTGAAGATTTTTTTATTAAGTTAACTTTCATTGGGAATTATCTGGAATAGAGGGGAAAACACGGGTGGGAACATTTATTTTGGAATTGCTTCTCCTAAAACTTATTAAAAATAGCTTTAGTTAACTTAGGGCTTTCTGCAATTTAGTATTATCCCTTTGAAGGGCCAACAACAGTCAGCAAGTTAAAAATGTTAAACTTATCACCATATCTCTAATAAAAGATTCTAAAAGCTAAGATAGTTCTTAAGACTCTTAAATTTAAAGAGAAATCATACAAATTGGTACAAAGTATTAATTCCACTTTGAGTTTTTAGAATATACAAGTTCCTTATCATGCCACCACCAGTTCAAATCTATAATAAATCTATTTGGAACAGGCAACACACTTTCTGGACTGATCACTTTCCAGAAAAAAGGAAAAAAAACAGGATCACATTGCTTTGTTTCCTTCCCCACCAACTATGATTTCAGAGGACCTGACACAGACTTTCTAGAGCAGAATGCCCATACACAGAAGGGGCATTCACATGTGTGAACAGCTTGTGCACAACCTTTTTTGTTTGGTTGGTTTTTTGTGTTATTTCCTGAATGAAGATTTAACACTGAGGTGAAGAAATGTAAGTAATTTTTAAAATTCCACTTGAAGTAGGAACTTTTCCAGTGACCCCCGCCCAACCCAATTTAAATCTTAATCTGCACTAACTTATGTAGTAACATCAGTTTGTACCTCTCACCAGTCATTTTTAACCCCATGTACACTGGGACAACCATGTTACAGCTGCTTTTGCTGTGTGGCATCCAGCTTGGGATGTGCATGTGTCCCTTCCCATGTTTACCCAGTTGTTGGGAGGAACGACTGAGCCAGTAGCCTGCATGCAGTCCTGCCAGATGTAGTAGTCTGTGTACTTCCCAGTCCGATTGCGGCTCAGCTGAAACCACCGGTGTTTGTCACTCGTGTGGTTTGGTATTAAATCAATTATCACCTTTAGCCCTTAAAAATAAAAACAGAAACATAAAAAACCCCATCAACCCCCCTCGCTCCCTCAAACGACAACATTACATTTAGCCTTTTAAGACATTTATATTTTTTCTAAATGCAGATCAGAGGTATTTGGGCTTCTTCCATGCCAGAGGTCTGGTGTAGGGGCAAAAAAATCCCCCCACAAAACGTACCAGACTACCAAAACCATTAGACCTGACTGGTGTTTCCAAGTAGCTGAAACACAGCTTGAGAGGGAAAGAAGGGTGATGAAAAAAATTGGAACAGATTTCTGCTGTTATGAACCACTTTCACTAACTCTGACTTCATCATCTGTCTTGCACCTCCCAGGTGCAAAAGGCACTTCACCAGTCTTGCATCAGTGAACACACATTATTCATCACCCTTCCTGAAGACCAGACATTTTATTGAAACCTCAAATATTTTCAGACTGGCAAACCATTTTCTGTTCAGATCAACAGCTGTAAGAAGAAACACCTGGGCAAACATTTGGTCTGAGGCATAAACACACCAAAGCAAGGATGCGAGGGCAGGAAGGAAGTGTGTGTTCCCTCATGTTCAGTCAGACAGAACTGCACCTCAGCTTGATCCCACCCTTCCAATGCCCATAAGATAGGCCTCAGGGAGCATGGATGGGTGCCAGCCCATCACCCACACACATCCTCCTTGCAGAGGACACGCAGCCACCCTGTGCTGGTGCTGTAGCTCCCTTTGTCCTACTTGCAGCACTGCCCAGAGCCAAAGGGCAGAAATGGCAATCATGGATCTCACGTTGCTGTGGAGCTGCCTTGTACCCTTTGCTGGCACCTCCATATACTCCTGCTCAATGATTTGCTCATGGGAGGACTGCCAGGTGCACAAACTGAAGTCTCTATAGGTCCATCTTTTTAATAGAGCAACTTTGCTTGGAGGTGCAGCTTACCTTTGTCATGTATGGCTGCAAGCAGATTCTCAAAATCTCTAATGGATCCAAAAATGGGATCAATGTCATAGAAGTCTTCAGCTCCATATCCAAGGTCTTTTAAAGGGGACTTAAAGAAAGAGGTGATCCAGATGGTTTTGATATTCAAATATGTAATGTGGTCCAGTTTTTCTTGGATACCTATTTAAAAAGAAAAGAACATCATCTGTTCAGAAAAGACAAAAAGATTTTTGTTCATACACAGGTCCCTTTATCTTCCTGGCATGTTACTATGGTATGCAACAACAGAAACAGTTTCTGCCCTTCACTTGCCAGTACTGTACAGTGTGGCTATCACTTCTTGTTTAGAAATGCATTGTCCATGTTGGTGTTGAGCCTTCCTTTTCTGTAGGGCAGTCTCAGCTCAGCAACTGGTAAGTGGCATTGCCTCCTTGCTACCAGGTGCCCCATCTACTCTCATTCTTATGAGCTGATAACACCTAGACCATGAAGAAAACAAGAAGTAACACATCTTTCTCTCCTCTTTGCCAGTTTTAGTTTTCCTTAGGAAAAGCAGCCACCAAACATGACCGGGTGCTCAGCACCACTCATGCTCCTGACTGGCCTCAGTTTTGTGGAGGTATCTGACTTTGGTAGCAGCTGTGTTGCTGCTTGCTCTCAGCACCATCTCTCAACCTTTCTTATTCCACGCTTAGACTTAACTTGAGCAAGCAGCTCCCGTATTTATTCATATCAATGCGAGTTGCTATAAACATTGCCTGACGATTTTTCTTCCTTCTCTCCGTTAAGGTGGCTTTGTCTATTGGACTGTACTTTTCCACTGGTTTTGGTTCTTATATACACTCATACACACACAACTGTTACACAGCAAGAATGAAAACTGACCCACCTTTCAGATCCCCATTCCCATCCACGTCACTGTCCTTGAAGGAACGAGGATAGATCCGATAAATAGGACTAGCCTGCCACCAGTTAAGGCACTTTGGAGAGAGAGCAATGATGGCAATCGTAGCGCACACAAGTGCAATGGCACCAGCAATTATGAGCCAGAAGAGGATCTCCCTGGTGACTCTGTAGCGGGCTTGGCTGGAGAACTGCAGCAAGACTTCCTTTGGCATCCCAGCATAAGGCTTCAACACTGTCTCCTCCACAGCCATCGGGTCCACAACAACACTGAACTTCTCTGGCATTTCTTCTTGGCTACTGGTGTCCGTCTCCTTGCCCTCAAAATCCTCATTTTGAACAAATCCATTGTTCTCCACACCTCCCTTCTCACTCAGCTCCATAGGTAAGCTCCTAGCTTCCACTTCAACTGTTTTACTTGACAGGTCTTGTCCTGGAGACTTTGGCACCTTTGTTCAGTGAAATGAGAAGCAGTGCAATTAGCTATTCTGGGTTGATAATCAATCTTGACCAACTGGTCAAAGTTCAAAAAGGGACAAAAGGGGCAAAGTGCTCAGGATTTTCTGCATATTCCGCATCTTCAGCAAGATAACAAAATGCTATAAGAAAGGGCAGTCCTCCTGGGAAGTAAAGCCTATTGTTGGTACCAGCTGAGCACAGTTATGTTTACTCTTGCTCTCTCCAGTACACCACACTTCTCTTCCTTTTGACAGCAGGGGGAAATTCAGGTTTTACCACTATCAGATCTAGTAAATATGCAGCATTCCAGACTGGTCACAGTCTCCCCTGCCTGAAGTAGTCAGAATACGGGTAATTTAAACACGGACAGCAAAAGAATGAAGCGTTGGCAACCACTGGCCCAAACACAACAACACAAACTAAGAAGAAAAGATTCAAAGGCTGGTTGTGCAGTTTTTTTCACAGTTTAACCCAGCCCAGCCCACCCCCAACTCCTAAGCACTAACAACTGCTGTGGTACATACCGATCTAGAGACTCACAGCGGGGTACCTGGGGTGGATTGCTATGCCCAGAGCCAGCCCCGGGGCAGGACAGGATAGCTCTGCACAGGCACAGGCAAAACTCAAGAGAAAAACCCACTGTCCACTATTAAAATCCACCCCCCATCAAAAGAAAAAAAAAAAAAAAAGAAAAAAAATGTTTAAAAGAACCTTTCCCTTCTCCCTCTTTCCCCCCTTTCCTACTACTCTAGGCAGGAGAAAACATTGCCTAAAGTCTGCACAAACATGCACATCTGTACACATCTGTGTGCCCTAAGCCCCAAGTGCCTGAAGTCAGCATCAAGACATCCCTTCCCACCAGTGCCCCCCACCCAGCATGCCAAAGGACACACAAAGCAATACAGATTTGCCAAGGAGCTGCCCTATCACCTGTAAAAGTTAACTCCTAGCTCTGACCATAAGGTCAGGGTCCTAAGGAAACTCATGGACAACTGCGGTCGAGACAAGGTTGGGCTGTGACTCAAAATAAGCGTTTATTATATTTGCCACAAGCCATGAAAGAAGGTTATAAACTACGGATTGGAAAAAGTCCAGCATGTAAAACTATGTTATTTCTTCAGTAGCTGAGCTAAGAGTAGGTATTTGATGCTGACAGATTTAATCCTTCCTCTTCCTAACAGCAGTGCCTGGCAGCAACCTCAGCCTGTGCAGCGTCACGCAGCTGTGGGAGCATCCGAGATAACAGCTGTGGTATCAGTGCCTGTAATTCAGTATTGCCAGGAAATCCAGAAGTGGGAAATCATTTGACACAGTTTCACTCCCGTTCAATGACTCTGCAGTCTTAACATCATCATACCAGTAAGCTGTAAAAGTTTCCAGACAGGTAATGAGCACTCAGGGCATACACTTGTATTCAGCACAATGCCAGTGACTCCACACTCCATTTCAACTGTTTCATTTCAACGACTTAACTTGCAACTAAAGTAGAGAATGTGTAAATACAGAAATTTTTTTAGACTGCATCAAATACGCAAGACCCGGTACTCCCCAGCTTGCTTTTTTCCCCTCCCAAACTCAGAGGGTTTAAAAGTACAGATATCTTCCTGCATAGACAAAAGCTCCCTCAGTCACCCAAGCACAGCAAGAGGCAAGAGCAAATGATGGCCAAAACACAGCCATCTGCCACAGATGCATGGGTCACATAATCCAAGGAGACTCAGGACAGTCAGGTGCCGAGTATTACACCAACCAATACTGCTGGAACCAAAGAGGGGAGATTAGTTCCAAGTGAGTATTTCTGCTCCCTCCCATCTCTTTTCTTTAAGCCAGTAAACTTTCTGATGATTATTGCCTGCGTGAACAGGTTTACTTGATCTAAGGACACAGGCTGCTTACGCTTGGCACAGACACTTTTACAAATGATAAAGGCAATTTAGTACCTCACCAGTCAGAAGCTGCCAGTGCTCTCTGTAGGCGGGGTTGGGAAACCATTCCTTTCCCCTTATTTGAGCATCTTGCGGGAGCAGCCTGCTCTGTGAATCCAGCTGTGCGAAAGCCGTGCCTTCAAAGGAGCCCCTTGTGTCCTAATGTAATCCCCAAGTAACATTAAAGGCTTATTTATACTTTAAATAGGGCAGATCGTGTCTTAATTGCCAAGCGTCTGGCTGAAAAGAGGAGGATTACAGTGCTCTGGTAGATAAATGCAGCATGCAGGAGGCGGAGGCCATGGATAGACGAATCCAGATGAATCCTTGTGTGCCGTCTCTGCTGGCTGCAGGGCACGCAAAGATCCAGCGCCACATCATTGTGAGGTTGAAACAGAACACAAGCCGCGCTGGAAATTCCCAAGTGGCAGTGCTGGTGAGCACACAGTCTGTAGAGCCGGACTGAGCGGGCTCACAGGCGCGCCGCAGCGGCGTCTCACACCAACTCCGCGTTGCTCCCTGAGAAGAGCTGAAGCGCAAGCAGGTACCAGCGGAACACAGGTACACTTAGGGTAGACACCTGGCCCTTAAATCATAAAAGTTTCTCTAGAAAGCCTGGAGAAAATATACAGCCAAGGAGCTTAAAATAGGTCTGGATGATCAACTACCACAGACCCAGGAGAACAAACCCAAGAATCTGGTACTGTCTCCTGCATGATTTTCCTCACAGACTAAAAATAAAACCACACAGGTATTTTGTTGTTATTACAGACCTACGTTTTTTCCTCTCCTCATCCTGAGAAGTTGTTTGCCTTAAAATTATTTGATAAAGGAATAACGTAAACTTCATCTTAGAAAGGCAGATCACCAACAATTCCCACTGAGCTTTAACTTTTTCCTTTTAAAATATATTTTATGTATGCAGGCATTATGCATCTGGCTTGCTCTCAAGCAATTCTGAAATGGTTCCCTCCTGAGCTATTTTACAGTTTAGCAGGAGTAACTAGCCAGTGCAACTGTGTTAGCAGAATCCACTGAAAGGCATTAAGTAGTAAAGAAAACACTTCATATTCTGTGCCAGTTACTCTGTTTACCTCAGGGTTAGGTAGGGAAACAAAACCAATCTGTATGTGGGCAGTAATAGCTGCTATCTCCACACAGATTGCCATGGTTATTTCTATAAGATGGAGGGGTTAATTTTCACAAGTATTTCTTATATATAATTATTTAGATGCACTGATTGACTTAGTCATCTACTGTTTGATGCTCTACAAATGCCAAGTAGCTTGCCAGTTCCTCAATACCACACATATTACGCCGAAAACCATGCAGAGGGGTGATTATGCACCCTAATGTGCTAAGTGTAGGAAGACATTTATTGTTAAAAAGTTCTCTTGCTTTATGCTTTTTCATTAAAAGGTTTGTTGCCACTGGAACTGGTCTGACATAATGCACTTTAAATATAACCTCATCATTTACAGAAACAGGGCCAGATTTACAGGTATGTATAAAAGGCAGACACCTCAGCAGCAGCTTTACCTCAGCAGCTCCCAGAAGACTGATGGATAATCTGACCTTTAAAGCTACCTTTCACTCAGCACTAAGAAAATACTCCCTTGACCTGAAGGGCAGCTGTCAAGAGAGGGAAGGTCTAAAGGGAACAAGTTTCTGACACAGTATCTTTTACCATGAGCATGTCCGAAGTTTCTGCCATCAGCCTGAAGTTCTGAGGGTGGCAAAATGTAATTGCACTGGACACAGTGACAGGGTTTGGTGGGGGGTTTGTTACTTTTTTAATGCTCTTAGTCCACTAATGGACTAAGTGATTAAAGGTTCATGTCATTATAAATGCTGTAATTAGCTACTGCTTGGCTCATGTACCATTTCAGAGGTAGGTTTCAGGGGAAGGAGGCACCGGCCCCTGCCCCCCACAGCTGATCAGCAAGGCTGGCTTCTCCCACTATTTTTAATGAAAACAATTATCCACTAATTCCTGCTGCTATCATAGCTGCAAGGACAAGAGCACGCAGCGCTAACTCCTTCTGGATGCTTCCCTCACAGAGGGTCAAACACTACATATAATCAATCCATAGAAAAACAAACTCCAGGTTTGTTGTCTCTCCAGGAAGCTCACTCACATTAACTGTGCTCTTTCAGCTTGCATTCTTCCCTTTATGGCATT
This sequence comes from Acrocephalus scirpaceus scirpaceus, assembly GCA_910950805.1. Taxonomy (NCBI): domain Eukaryota; kingdom Metazoa; phylum Chordata; class Aves; order Passeriformes; family Sylviidae; genus Acrocephalus; species Acrocephalus scirpaceus. Next base: position 26,144,678 of record OU383775.1, on the reverse strand, counting down.
CATCTGCCCCATTTCTGTCCTAGAAGATAACAACTTCCAAAGGATTTTCTTTTCCAGCCTACTCCTCAAAACCTTTCCCAGCAAGAGACCCAGATCTTGCTCTTCCCCTTGTATGAGCTGGAGAGGTTCAGCATGGTATTAAAACATGGCAGACTGTTGAAGTTTGGATGGCTGTAACTCAAGAGAGACCCTGTGTTACTGGAACATCCCTGAAGCGGGAGATCTGCCATACAGACAGCACAGCCAGGCAGCCCAACAGGGAAGCAAAGGAGAAGCTCAAAAAGATAAAACAGCATCGCACTACATCACCAACAAATCCATCCTTTGGGTTACCAAAAAGACAGCACCCCACAAGCTACATCTGCCTCTGCCAGGGCTTATCTCTGACAACAATTTACATTCACTGAATAGGAATCTGAGGAGCAGGTTTTGGTCTGTTAAACACAAAGCACTTCCTCTTGTGAAAGAATGAAGGATTTATTGGAAGGGGCTGTCAGGCAACAACTGGCACTACATGAGCATACCTACTGCCATACTATACAAGATGTTCAGCTTTTCACAGTACCTCAGCTTCCCCACTTGCAGGAATTACAAACACAGTATCACAGATATATATGGTACTCCATATAAATTTACTCCTTTTCCCTGTTTCAGCGCCTCAAGATAGGCCTTCCTGCAAACAATTTGCTTTTGCACAGGTATCAAATTAGTGGCAGGTATTCCATGATGAAACCTACTCAGGTTGTGCTCCTGTGAAATAATTTCCTGCTGGAAGAACTAAGTTCATATCAAAAATCTCCAGTCTGTATAGAAAGCTTCACTTTCTGGTACTGAATTGCACCCCAAGGCTCTTACAATGGCTGCTTCTGACCATGAGTTCATGGATTCCAAATCAGACTGGTAACAGTCCAGCAGCAGTAATGTGATCACTAGAAGTGAAACCAAAGAACCAAAAGCACATATTCTGTAAAAAAGCCCCAAAACAACAAAAATCCTTTTCTTCAGTTCAGGACCTAGCAACAGCTGGCACACGCAAGGGTCTATGCTCTGACCAGCACAGACTAGACCTCTGTATCAAGAACACAATCCACAACTACAAGAAGTATTTTCCAGATACACCATTCAGTGTGGACACAGGTAGCAGAACTACACCTTAATTTCATATTCACCTGAATGTACAACAACTGAAACTGAAGACAATCTTTACTTCCTCTAAGTTAGAAGAACTGCTAAAACTCTAAGTACTACCCTCTTAAACACTGCCTAAACCAAGTTTTGTTTTGGAACTGTCTGGCATTCAAGGATCCAGCCATGTGTGTGAAAGCACAGCTTGGTGCAAGGTGAAGAAAGCATCACCTGCAGCAAATACCAGCCTTTCCATTTTGAACTTCATGAATCCATGGAACTGTGTGGGCTCTTCAGTGCCAGATCTCACATTGCGTATCTGCATAAAATAGTTCTGGCACCTCGCTTGTGAACCAGAGAAAAACAATCCCACATCCTGCAAGCACTCGCATAGTGCATTTAAATGCCCCGCTCCCTTCTCTCCACTCAAATAAAGAAGTGATTAAGTATCACACACAGCCATTCCCCCCTCCCAGGATAATTAAAGCACGTTTCTGCTCTTTATTTCATATATATACACGAGGCAGTCTCTCACAGCTCTCACGCTGCTAGCTCTGCTATGCTGTCTGGGAGGCTGTTGCACCAAGTACAGAGGAGCAATGCAAACTGGTTCTCTTCTGAGTGGACACCCTGCTTGCATTTCAAAGACAGATCTCTCAAATATCTGAATGCTGCAGGCTGAACTGGAAGACAGCTTCAAGTACATCTTCAAGTCAGTGATAACACAATACCCATTTGGTACATATTTTTCTCCTTCATTTAATACAATTTTTTTTATTTAATGCAGATCAAAGCATAGAGGCTACTAAGATCATATGAGAAGTCACATCTTTAAGATGCAACTTTGTTGGTCTTTGTTGGGTTTGGGTTTTTTTTTTTTTCAGTTCACATAAACAGCACTTGAAATACGGTAACAGCATGTAAAGAAGTTGCTGCAATTACTCTCATGCTTGGACCTCTGGGGTTTTTTTAATAAACAGTGTCAAGTTAAATACAATAACTGTAATCTCTGAAGCAGCAGCACGGAACTTCCTACATGTTTTTAAGATAAGGACAAGTAGGAATGAAGAGATGAATGTAAAATATATTTCACCATTTTAAAACTCCACAGCCAGCATAATGTAAAAAGTACTAAGAGCAGAGACTCAGAAGTTCTTGTAAAGCACTGCACTTCCAAACACCTTGACACTGTGTTAGTAGAGTATTTCCAAAAACTATCTCCTTCCAAAGTAAATGCAGACTTATTTGAGCTGGAAAAAGTATTTTGGTTTCATTTCATATGTTTTCTGCTCCCAGAGTTGAAATATTATTATTTAAAACACAGTAGGAAAATGTATCTGCTTTACATACCCAAGCCAAAAACCTTGTTGTACCATTGAAATTAGATGTTTTTATGAAGATGACCACTGGATAAAGGATTAAAAAAAAATCCCTCACATCATCCAGTTTCCCCTACTAATAACAAATTAAATAATGTAAATTGTTTGAAGATTAGGCAGGCATCCACCATTTTGCATCTGAATAACCTGCCAAACAAAATAAAAACAATATTCACAAAATTCATTTGATGGGAATGTGGTTAAGAAGCTTCCTTACAAAAATAATGGGAAATATCTCTTCATTAATGTAATTTAAATATGCATTTTACTTTAAAGTTAAAATGCATTTACTTCAAAGTTTCCAACTAACTTCTAGATGTAGGATATTTACTAACCCATACGTTCAATCCCCAAAGAAGTAGCTAAAATACATCAGTATAGAATGGTGCATTTTCACCACAGTTTCTCTTTTTGCACATTTTTTAAAAAGACAATTCAGGGATTTTTTTGGAAAATATAACAGTCTTGCAAGGAATATAACATACACAAATATTTTTGGGTTCTCTTTTTAAGTCCTGGACACTGACTTCCAAGAGCATTGTTTTACCTTACAAGAGAGAATTTTTCTTCTATGAATTTCTGTCCAATTTCTTTCACTTAAGTTTTGCAGCTCTTTCAAAATGATAAAGGCAGAACACACTTGGTCATTTTCTAACAGAACTTTGCACATAAGTTCTCTGAACAGTATCTTTTCAAAAATATCCCATATCTACCAAACATATTCCAAAAGCCATCTGAAAGAGGCCAGAAAAATCAGTATTTCTATATTTAAAAATCAGATGAACTTACAACATTGCCATCAGGGGTCTCATGAATTTGATTCCAGCTTTTTTAAGGTCAAGGACAGGGTCCTTACACCACTAAACACTACTGTACCATAGACTCAACTTCCCCACAACTCACCTTTAGATTCCAGAAGTCTGAGAAAGCAGAAAACCAGGGTCAAAGTTATTTCTGAAGCAGACTTGACACAACAGGAAAAATTATATCCAACGAGACCGTTTGAATTAGTTGCCACAAGTCTTTAGAATGTGTATTCATTCCTGCTACAGTGTTTTTCATCCTTTACTGGAAAGGATAACTGCTTTCAGAGAAAGATTACCCAACTGGTGGAAAATGTCCATTTTTTTCTCCTATCAGCCCACCCCTATCACCTGAACCCTTATCAGTCTTTGCTAGGTTTAAAAGCAGGTGCTGATGCAATCATTAGTTGATGTTAATTCAGCCACCAATCACAGCAGTCACTGATCAACACAGCAAGGAGTTTTTCTCTGAAAATTCCCAGTCAAGCTGCACATAGATAAATAAGGAAAGTCAAGGGCAGAATCAGAAGGAAGATCTCAGTAATCCCAGTAAGTCTCTAAATCCAGACATCACAGCAAAGGAGAATTTTAAGATTTTTGAAGAAGGAAATGTGAAGTCTTTAGGAGAATGTGACCTTTCAGATGCACAAAGAGCTAAGCACAGCAGCACCAGTGAAGTGAAGTGAATGACGGAGAGATGAGCACCAACAGTGAGCTGAACACAAATGGGAGGCACAGTCATGCTAAAATGCAAAAGTTGCTTGTGTTTTGATCAACAGAGAAGCAGCCAGGTACGAACATGAGACAGCACAAACCAAGCAGTGCTAAGTCAGGTCTGTACAGCAACAGCCCAAACCAACACAGGCAGGTTAAATTCAGATTGGCACTCAAACAGGTTACAAAGATATGAGAGGTGGAGCCTCAGCTGCATAAATTGCATACTTACCTGGATTAGATGGCATAAATTCAGTGACTTTGGGTCCTTTCTTGTGATTTTGTCAAATTGCCTTCACCTCTGGGAGTATCCCATGGAGTTACTTACCTGCACCACTGCAGCTCCCTCAAACTTCATTTTCAGTTTAGAGCTAAAAAAGAACTATAGAGCCAAAAGCAACAAGCCTTCGAACAATCCTCAAGCCAACAAAGTGCATATTAGTTGATAATTTAAAACTTCTTAGCATTGTGGTCTCTGGTTTTTTGCCATTGTAGGCCTATACCTAATGATAAGGCAGCACTGCTTTTAGCTTCATCTTCCAGAGTAAAAGTTGCCTAGTACAGTTTGGTTCAATGCTGGAACTAATCTCGATTTCCTACTGCTTTTGATTTCCACTCAAAGTGCCAAAGAAAAATGACTGGTTTTCTGGGGCTAATTTTACTTTTTAAGATTCAAGCCAGTGATTATGGCTGACAGTATACAAAAGCTCAGAGATTAAGTGCTGACTGAACTCCACTTTACACATGATACCAAGAAACTACCTAACCACTAATAGCCAGGCTCTGATGTGCTAAAAGAATCAACAACTTAAGAGTTTGTTTGGTTTTGTGGTTTTGGATTTTTTTGTTCTTGCTTTTGTTTGTCTTTTTTTAAACCACCCAAATAGCAACATCAGATTCACATCTAGGGCCATGAAAAATATGGATATTTTGGCCAAGTCTTGCAAAGGTTTGCAGGCAGGCTTAAATAGCCACATGAAGATCCAGCCTATTGAGAGGAGACTGCCATAGCAGTTAACCCCTTCTGAGGTCAGAGTGACATAACTTATATTTGCATTTATTTCATTACCCCCTATTCCACTTAACACGTTAATGAGGAGCAGTTAAAACAGATCTTTATTTTGCTCAGAGAGTAGATTTGAGAACTGACATGGACTACTTTGCCTCTGTTACAGGAGAAGCCATAAAAATGAAATCAAGCCAAATTTGACACAACAGAAAGACCCCATGTGGAAGAGGTATTTCCCACTAAGTGTTCTACATATCTTTGTGTTAGTTACCAGGTGACAACAAAATTAAGACAATGTAATTTTAATATGTTGACAAGTTATGTCAAATATATGAACAAACTTCATCATTCATTCAGATTTCTCACACTAAGAATACAAAGTCAACAAGCAGTTATTCCCAGGCTGCTGAAATCTACACAGTATTTCGATTAAACTAAAAACATGACTAGAATTCATAACCAAGTGGATGCATGAATGGCAAGTAGTGATAATTTAGGGGAAAAAAGCTGTCTTACATTTTGATGTATCTGTGCAAGTTATTACCGTTCTCTTTGAAAAACCTGTGTGTATGCTTCACTTCGATACAAGGAATAAACCCTTGTAGCTTGAGGGAAATTATCCACTAAATGTAAACAATCTACTCAAAGAAGTGTTCATGGGACTGGAGCCCATAGAGTACTAGAAGTCTCGCCAACAGAATAAGGCATTAAAATTGTAGCCCATGAAGAAAGCATGCACAGGTTATGCTGCACAAACAAATCCAACAAGAAGGTTCAAAGAAGTTACAAATTTGTAGACTCAAAAATCTTCAGGTTGTTTGTAAAGATGCTTATTCTACAGTAACACTAACTATTCAGGCAGGTTATTATCCTGAAGTATCAAATATCGTGGAGGATTCCATTCCCCTTTTCCGTTCAGCTAAAAAACTACATTAGTAAGTCAGAAAAAAAACCCTGTAAAAGGTAAAAAAACCCCCTCTGTAGACGTTTTAACATAAAAGCACTAACATCAGAGAAATTTCTATTCAAAACTGTGCAACAGTGAAATGTCATAGGTTTTGGCTCAGATCTTTAAAAAACTTCAAGAAATGAGTTGACCAAAAAGTCAAGTTTAATCTGAATTTTTAGTCTTTAAATGAATGCTCTCCCATAGCTGGACTAAGACTCCAGCTGAACTTGGGATGGATTTGTCCTAGGAGCACTACATGTTTGCCTTTTCCTTACTCCCACAGAGAAGCCCACTTTGAGACCTGTGATCTTCTGAGACAAACGGCACCTGCTACAGAACAAACAGAAATCTATCAACTAAGAGACCTCATAAATTTTACTGACTTATCTTTTTATATGGAACACTTGCATCCTCTCAGTAAGTCCTTCCCAAGAAAATAGAAAGCATGTCACACTGTTTTAGCAATCCTTTATTGAAGATAACAAGTTGGTTATGTTCACTGTATTGTATGAAACATCACAATATCATACTGGGAAGGTACTATCAGTACAGGGTTGGACCAGAGCGGACAGTCTGAACAATAAACCATTTTGCATTCTTCATTCCCTATCTTTTAACAACCCCAAAAAAACCAGTAAAGGGACAAATACCTGTTAACATCATCATTTAAAACACTTTAACTTACAAGGCTAAAATCTAATGAATAAATAAAATATACTGTGGCAATAATCCTCTCTAGACCAAAAAAAAAAAAAAAAAAACCAAAAAAAACCAAAACCCAAAAAAATCAGATACACAGTGAATCAAAATGACTGGAAAAGCTGGCCTTCAGCATCAGTATGAAAGAGCGTGTGGTTTTTACAGACTCACCATGGGGATAAAGTTACAGAAAAATACCATGAATTTAATTTCACACAAAACCAGTTGATGACTGTCATTAGCTTAAAACTACACACAAGGGCAATTACATCCTCGCTGAAACACAGTTTAAACAAATAGGAAAATGTTTACAAGGCATCCACAGCATGTAAATCATGTACAGATGGATACATTCATTGTTTCCCCTCCCCAATAGCTTTTATTTTAGATAAATACTTTACTCTTCCCCATTTTCAGCATTTACTGGACTCATTACATGCACAACTCAAAGAAGTCAGAAAAAAAGTCAAGGTTATTGCAAAAATAGAATTAAACTAAGAATCTTCAAGTACCTTACATGACAGCCACTCTGTACCATGCCCATTGCTTATAAAATGAAAGGTCATTGAACCCATGAAAATATCTCTAATATTTTCTTAATTTAAAATAGATAATTTTAAGTGTATTTATAGTAATCTCAAAGTGATAATTTGAACTTTGAAAATAATGCAAACAATTAAAAATTATACCCATATTACACAAGACTTCTGTCTGTATCTTAAGCTGAAAAAAAATCAAAAAACTATAGAAAACCACATATAGAACAAAAAAATAATCACAATTTACATTATAATAAAGGCAAATTTTCAGCATTTTTAAAAAAAACCTGCAGCTGTGAGAGATGTCAAAGCAAGTCACTACTAACTCTAAATTCACCAGTTTGGTTTTTTTAAAAAAGATGTTTTCTAGCAAGAGTTGAAGGGTGTGTTGTACACATGCGTAAAATTCTTACTGGTTTTAGATGCCTAGAATCTTCATATATTATTGCCAAATACACTTATCTTCAAGCAAGCAGTAGGCAACGTATCACAATTTGGACACCGCAGGGAAACCTAACGGTCTGGTAATACAGGTAAAACTGGAAAATTAAAAAGAAAAATACACATCTGATAGCATATTGCCCAATCGAAATTATTTCCAAGCCACAGAGCTGCAAAGCCTTCCAACTCGGTAAAGTGAAATAAGAAACATCTCAAACGATTACTTGTACTCTCTCTCATGCTTGTGTGTTGCATGTTTCATTTAGCCACAGTGTATCTTCAGAGTACACCTACAATCCCGTGCACCTCAGGTAAATACACCGATCTGCTGAGAGAATATTCCTTCCTTCCTTCTTTTTTAGGGCCAAAGTTCATTACAGATGTAATCAGTATGCCTGAGGCTGGTAAAAATACTGTAGTACAGGCAATGCTAAGAGTGGCAATATCAGAAAACACAAAAATGAACAAATGATGGAAAATTCTAATATCTTTCTGCCCATTTCACAAAATGTTGGAAATCCACCAGAAATTTTCCCTTGTATTGAAGAAATCAGATTTAAAAGTTTTTTTCCCCCTTTCAGAATCAAAAGCATTTTAGCAGATTTGTAAGGCTACCACGGATCTTCTAGATCTCCAGAACCCTACAGGAAAAGAAGAGGAGAAACATTACTACTCACCAATACAAATGAAAACATTTTGTTGCACTTTGGATTTCAGTGGCATAATAAAGAAGATTACTAGCGTAAGACAGAAAACATTTTCCTTGCTTTCCATACCTGCCCACTTCCACACACAAATATTTCCTGTTTGTCAATATCATGATGGAATTTACTTTTATAAAACAGGAACCCAGTAAAGGTCTTACAGTAGAATGATTTAAAATCAAGATTTACCTAAAATTGTACTAAATCACAACTGTCAATACATACTACATATCTGGACTACAAAACAAAAAAAAGCTCTACAAAATACTACAGAACTCAGCTTCTCAGGTATTCCTGGTCCAAAAGAAATACCCACAGGGTCATTTTCATTAAGGCAGTGAAATATGTACCTATTTTGAACCATTATATTTTTGTGAAAGTGTTATGTTATGAACTGACAACTGACACAAGACTTCCAGATTTCACTTACTAGCAGATGAGCTACCACTACTGCAAAGTCCCAGTATTATCATCGACCTACCCAAATGGACATACGCGTATGTACTGTACCCCAAGAGACAAGGAAAAGATTTGGCAGAAGGCAAATTTTAGAAGAATAGTTTATTCGTTTATATGGCTGATACGTAGCTTGAACCTGGGAAATGTTGCCAAATACAGGATTATGATGAATGCTCCAAACCCAACATCACTCAAAGCTTTGTAAAAACTAATGAACACCACAAGTTCACATCAGAAGCTATGAAAAGTTTCAAGTCATGTACTTCAAAGAAGGTTTATTACTTGCTTAAAAGAGTCAATATGCATACAGATACTATTCCACAGCATATTCTTTATTTTCATTTGATCACAAATTATTGTAACTTGACACTAAGTACTAAATTTAAGTACATTTTCATTTCTGGGTATATGCTATGCTACCTGAGAAGTAATAATACCATTGTCTAGAAAAATCAGTATTTATGATGAACACTGGATACAATCTAACTGAAAAAAAAAAAATCAAACATTTCGTAAGTGACAACCTAAAATGCAACAGCTTTTGTAATTTAGCTGTAATAGAAACTATACACAAACCAAACACAAACATGCGGTACATTATGCTAGGAAAAAAAGAAAAACCCTGAAGAATTTGTATAGTTCAATAAAATTGCACAAAAGATACAAATAAGATGTAAATCACTTTACAATGAGCAAACATATACCATCAAATCTATTTAATAACGTTCTCAAAAGAAAGTTTTAAAATGCCTTTTTGTGTACTCTTGTTAGATTGCTGTTGGTGACACAGGATTTGAAAAAAAGAAAATCAAAATCTCCAATGGGAAGTTAAATCTTGCTACACAACTTAAGATGCAATTACTGTAAAATCCCACAGTAGTTGAACTTCTAAGGAAGTAAGAGCTCTGTATAAACAATCTGTACACATAACTACAGTAGAGCCAAACAGTCTTCCAGGCTAGCAGTGCCCAAGGTTGCGATGGAAGCAGAGCAAGCCGCGGCGGTGGAGCGCAGCGCTAGCTCGCTGCGAGTGTCAGGCATGCTGCTCGCCGCTCTGGTCACTGCCCGCGGCCGGGCGCGGTGGCGGTGCGGGGCCGGCGGGGGCCGGGGGTGGCTCGGCAGCCGCCGAGTCCTGGGGCGGGCCCGGGCCCTGCAGCTGCGCCAGGCGGTACCCGGCCAGCATCTCCTCCAGCAGGTGGCGGTAGTTGCCCCTATGATTAATCCGCATCTGCCTCAGCGCCTCCACCAACCTCCCCTGCGTTCCGCCTTCCTCGGCCGCGCCGGGCTCCTTCGGTTGAGATTCAACACCCCAAAAAGATCAGTAGTTAAACTAAAAGATTCTCTAACCACAATTAAAAAAAGGCAAAAAAAAAAAAAAAAAGGCAAAAAAAAAAGCAAGCAAACCGAAACCCCCATCTTTTTTCACACTGAGAAAACATCTCTCTATTTGAATGTAAAACACCTTATTAGCAACGTACAACTTAGAACAATGTATTTCACGTTCATCCTTTTAAACAACGTAATTTAAGAAATGATAACTATGAAACCAGCATTTTTAATATTTTCAGTTCATTTTGAGCCAGTCAAAGTACCTCCTCCCAATTAACTCCATCTTTATTTCAAATGTCTTTGATAAATACAGATGATACCTGCTACAACTTGGGTCTTTTATCAGTGGAAAATTTTGAAAATTTAAGCTTCTTTAGCCACCAGGTCAATATATTTAATTGTGAATTTCTGCACAGCCAGTAGCAGCACAGTTCTGTGAAAAACTCAGAGAATGCATAACTCTACTGATAGCAGTTTAGTTGAAGCACCGCATCAAAATAAATGTCCAGTGTTTTAGTGAACACACTGATTTTTGCATGCATGATGTTGCCAGAAAAGAAGCAAGCAGCTACCCATGAGCATGGGAAATGCTAGTATTTGAACTTAAGACACAACTTTGGGCAGATTGTGTATTGCCTAGAAAAATTAGCAGGTAGAACAGTTATTTAATGTCAAACCTAAGAACCTACAGGACAAAATTTGAATAGTGCTGGCTAAGGAATGGAAGTAGCCTCAGCAAATGAGCTGCTTGGTTACAAGGCTTCAGTTGAAAAAAATGCTGTGTTTTTTGGTGATAGACGTGCACATCTGCTAGTGGTGGTTTGACACTGATACTAGGTATTTTCACTTTGAAGTGCTAAAGCAGTACTGTTGCTTTAAGGGAACAGTACATTTTAAATTATTAATATGCAGCAACTTACCAATCTAGACAAATGAAACTATCTCTGGAAGCTGGCAGATTTTGCAAGACATTAGAAGCAAAATCTAGACTGCCTTGTTTTCACGCTGACCTCATTTTATTGTCATATAGTCCAAAAGCTTTCTAACTACAAGTACTGTTGTCATTCATTTACAAGCTTAATAGCAGTATTGAGAAAATACCTTGGGATCAGTAAGATTTTCCATGCTCTATGTAATGTTGCTGGAATAAAAGCCTCAAGACTGATTAGCACAGTCCAAGTTAAAATGGGGACAATTTTACCACAAAAATGATTATTATGGCATACAATGGCATTCCTTTAAGTTTAATTTGTTCAGGAAGTAAGAGACATACTTTCACAGTGGTTTGCTGGTCTTAGTTTGAGATGCTTTGACTGCCATGTACCAGCATTTTCATATTCAAATACGAAAATATTCAAGAGAACATTCAAGAATTGAATACTCTCTTCAAGAGCACAGTGAGGAGAAGCAAGATAAAGGAGGTAGTTTTAATGTATGAAATAGAACTGCTTTAATGCCTTATAGGCAAAACATCAGCAAAAACCCATGGCACCAAGAAGAGGCTACGTATGTATCCTATTTCTTGGTTTTAAAAATACTTAAGTTATGTATATACCTAGCTAATATTAAACAGGGCAACACAGCTGAAGACTTCCAGTTTTTTAAAATTCAGAGAACATTTCAATTCTGTATTTCTTCTATTCCATCAGTTTTGCTCTGAGGTTGACATTAGCACACATACTGAAATTTCCACATTTAACAATACCGAGATCTTTAAAAATTCCTTTGGCAGACTGAAGTGAATAATTTTGCTCCATGCAACACTGAAGAGTAAAAGCAATAAGCAATATAATAGCAGTCCTGAGGCTCCTAAGCAATTCAAATGCTGGTAGGAGTTGAATTAGCAATGCTGTTAGCGTTTGATATTCAAACTCACATCCTGCATGGTGTTGCACCCTATTTTTATAGCAGGCTATTTCATGCCTCCCTTGTGTTTCTCAGTGCTAACAGACAAGAAACCCCACAGATGGTAGGACAGAAACTGCCTCTTTTATATATTATACACTATAGAGACAGATTTCTCTCCAATGATGTGTGGCTAGAACAGGTCCCTGAAAAACTATGGTTACGGTACAACGTAGCATTTGTCTTCCTTCACAATTCAATTCAGCTGAAGTGCTACTGACCATAAAGCCAAGAATAAATTTGTGCTAGCTACATTCAACATGAGCATTCACAATTTTTACACAAGTTTTGTGCTATTAAATTACGTGTATAAAAAGGGCTGCTATGTATTAAAGACTGGATTTACGATGTTGTGAGAATGGTGTAGAAGTCGTGTCCATTTACACTTTATGTGCAGCATATGATTTGGTTCAGCCAACTGCCAGAGTGTATTATTAGTAAACACAAGAGAGAAACATGACTGATTTCATGTAAGATGCTCAAAGGCAGCTTTTAGCAAATGCCACTGGAACTATTAACAAAGCCACAGTAATTTAAACATTGTTCCTTCTGTTTAAGAATATATACATACAGTGAAGTAGTCTAATTGGATAGCAGTCTCCTAGTCTTAGGATCATATTAAAAAATTAAAATGGTCAGAGAAGTAGTGTCACAGGTAAAGAGTAGTACTTTAACACTCTTCAAGTAAATCAGCTCTTCAGTGGTAACATCACAGTGCTAAACAATTATTTAGCTATGAATACATTCTTTTAAATTCCTCTTAAAGATCTGAAAGCATCAGGTTCCAATATATAAAGGATTTCTGTGCTTTCATTCATATTTATAAAGGCACAAGCCACCACATTTATAGCAGAAGTCTCTGCTCAAACAATGGTAAAGTTGTTCATTGCGACTGCAGCGCAGAGTATTCTCCAGCCCTGGATTTATAAAATACTTGTAATCTGCTGAGATTCCTAGCCGAAAAAACTTCAGACTGCTATACTCTCAAGCCAAACTAGTGATCTCTGAATACTGCTGTAGTAAGGATTCTTTTATTTCTCAGACTCTTGTTCTGCATGGCACCTCCTTACTTAGCCTCTATGTTAAGGTTTCTCAGAAAATGCACATGTGAAGAATAAAAATCTACTTTCACTAGTTTGGATAACAAAAAAAAAAATTTCTAAGTGCAACACTACCTGAGATGCTTTCAGTGCTGATTAAAACAAAGCTAACCTAGAAAGAGAGACAACCAAGGTTTCAATTTATACACTACGAAATACCTTGCAAAGCTATTATGATCCAGTTCACAAGAACTCACGGTAACTATTTTAAAATTGTTACATGCTAAAATGTATAGTCTTTGGAAGGAAGCCATATTCTCAACTGCAAATGTTAATCTGATTGTTTGAGCTGTTTGTGTAGTTTGGAGGGAGGTTTTTTAGTCAGTTGCATTAATATTTTTGCAACTAACTACATTATTATCTTGCTGTGATAAAAATTGCTCTAGCCTTATATACAACCATAAGATGGCATACGACTGCCACAGGCAAAGTTTCCAGTCTAACAGAAGTATTCTGCACAACACCCACGCGCAGCAGACATGGGTGCACTGTTAACTACACATGGGGAAGGATGCTCAGGTGCAAGTCAAGTGTACCTTTGTGCTCTGCAGACTCAGCATCCATGTCTCTAGCACCTCATTTCTCGTATGAACATCTGTTCTTGCCTCATACTAATTTAAACAGGAGCATCATTACCCAGATTTCAGTCTCATTTGGCAATGTCATCATTGGGATATATTGTTTGTCTCCTTCCTACATTTGCTTACTGTTTAAATGTGAGATGTGTAGCAACATTATCACTGTATGTAGACATTCTGAAGAGTCTGACTTTGAATAACTGAACAGCTTCCTCCCCTTTACATCTCTGGACACTACAGTATCCAGTTCAGAAGGTTACAAGATCACTGCACATACACCTGAAACTGAGTAGACCAGCAAGAAAGCCATGTTTTTTTCATTGTCTCAGAGATGAGGCCCACTAGACTCAACCACTTCAAGGACATCAAGAAAACTTGCTGGGAAAATGCAAACAGGAATTGTATCCTTCACCAAGGGGGAATTCATCCTCTCAAACTGCTCTAGGCCAATATCGCATAGGGTGATAAGAACAAAGCTGCTGACTGGCAAAGGACAAGCTATCACAAGATCGAACTAGAATTTAAACCACTCTATTTGCACATCAACATAAGAAAAATTTAGGAAGGAGACCGCAGTCTACTGTTCTTTTTAAAGAAACCAAATTAAAAGCCAAACCAGCTACTCAGGGATTTTAATGGCAAGAAAGGTCAAAGCTGTTAATGGTATATTCTTTTATGAGCAAAATGCATACTTAGGTTAGCTACCTCATTTTATTAAATTAAAATGGATGATGCACAAACATTTCCTGAAAGGAGCCAATAGACAAACGGATGCTGTATTGCATATTAGGATTTTCCACAAACTTGCAAGGCTATTGAGAAGTAAATCTAGACCTAGAACAGGTGCATCATAAATGCACCTATGGCATATAACATTTCTAAAATGTAACCATTAGACAAACTTTCAGGTTTTTTTCTTAAAGTACCAATTAATTTGTAAAACCTATGCTGTTTTAATTTTTATTTAATTTTTATATAAGCCTCATATACCAATAACTTTTCCCCAAAAAGCAGGGGAAGTTCTGGCTAAATACAAGAAGTAGTAGCGGGCTGATAGAGGTGCAGAGTTTCCTGAAGGACTAAAGAAGCTGAAAAGAAGAAAATTTTGTGTATCTTGGTTTGGGGTACTGTTGCACGATTTCTTGAAAGTGAAGTGAAAAAAGTATATCCTATCACTTTCAAACTAGACAAAGGAACAAATCCTAAAAAATTAAGAAGTTAAGAGATTTGCTCTCCATTTGTACGCTAACAGAATAGTGGCCTCTTCCACTCACACAAGTTTTCTAAGTGAAGAAAATAAATCAAATATAGGCAGTTCAGAGAAGAGGACAATGGTAAAGGCACAGTAACAATGGTAGTGGGACTGTGTACTTACTATCTCATGGTGCACAATTGATAATTTCAAGGTATTTCAAGTGCAATACCATTCACTGTAATAACTATCTGAGAGCCTTGCAGCCATCTCAGAAGAAAAAACTATTACAAAGGATTTACTAGAACAGGAATGGTACGTCCACAAAAAGTTCACATAAACTGTACAGGAAATGACAATGTGTAGAAGCACTGACTTTTTTATCAGTTCTTCAGTTTTCCACAGTTTTTAAACAAATTAACCACAGTTGATAGAAATACCAGTTATTACTTACACTAATATTAAGAGCTACCTAATAATAAGGTTTAGAGGTACAATAAAACATATTTCAGCATACTATTTAAAATTCAACTTTGTAGGAAAAGAAGAATGTAAGCCATTTTAGAAATCATAACTGAAGTAATCTAAAATTACTTTTCCTTAGACCAGTAGAGATGGGACATGAAAAGACAGTGTAAATGCAATGAAAATAGTCAATATTAGTCTTGTAATCTTTTCTATTCAGTGTACCAAGGCCTTCTTATAACAAGAAGGCAACAAGAAGTGTGTTTGCCCCCTCTTGTACTACATTTCTGGACTGTAGACATAACAGCTAGTTAAGTAACAGATTTGCTGACTACTAATGTTTTACAATTATAAACTGTAGTTTAGAAAAACCCTGCACTGTTGCCTCACAGGTTTGACTGAGAAAGTAGTAGTCATTTAGATGTTTAAAAAGTCTTTCAGAATTGGGTGTCAGTTTTCTGTCTTTTAGAGGAAGAACTTCTATATCAAATCCATCCAAAGCAAGGTAAAAATTAGCAGTATGCTACAATACATATCAAAATGGGAACTTACCCCCTCAGTGTCTCTGTGTGGATTCAGCCTAGTATACACATTTTCAATAATATTACGCCTAAAAAGAGAAGTTGTAAAAAAAAGTAAGCAAAACAAAGGATTTCAAGACATTGAGAAAAGGTTGATCAGAGTAGGTATTTTGAAGTATTTAAGGTATTTTTCTTTTAATCTGCCTTTTAAAAAGATGAAAGCCACTCTGTCTCTTTACTCCCTTTCAGTAAGAATTTGGGATCTAGCAACTGGTCAAATTGAGCAAAGTAAATTGTCAAATTTACAAATTGAGCAAAGTAAAACCATTTTTTTACCTTACCCTCTCCATGGTCCGCCTCTTTTTAGAGCTGTATATTCAGCTTTTGTCAAGAGTAACATTTAAATCTGTATTTTGCTTGTTATAAAAAGTTGATCAATTTGAACAATTGCTGGTTTTCTTGCCTAATTTCTGGATGTGTAACTTGAAGACAGGTCAGCTTTTCCGCATCTTTATTACATGTACACAGGTTACAACTTGCCTACAAGATTTTGAAGCGTGGTATGCAGAGTATACAACCCCTGAGATGTGTTTTTTATTGTCTAGTCACACTGTAGAAACTAAACCACAAAAGGCAATAGGCTAAACTTTTTTTGTAGCAATGCCATTTAAGGCCACACTTTCATTACAGGCAGTCAAAGTAAGCACAAAGAACTTCATAAGAAATAAAACACATCATATAGACAGATTTCTGATAAAAAAAAAGGTTAAGTAGTCACATTTTCAAATCAAAGTTAAAACTGGGAAACATTCAGACAGCTATAATAAATATGATCAAAGTTATTGACAGCTTCAACAAAAAAGAACTGCTATGTGGACTAAGACTCTTAAGTCTGGAAATGACCAATATCTCTAAAAATTGTGTCTTACAGAATGAGGGGCACCAACTGTTGACTCTTCTAAAGAGCACAAGGGCATCAGATGTCAAATCAGCAGCAAATGTCTCAAATATACATGGCTCTTGATGCAACAGAACTTTCTGCTCCAGAATACTGAGGATGCTACAAGTTTGATAAGGCTCCTTCTGAACATATTTAAGAAATCTGGAAAGGTTGCATAGCTGAGGTAGTATGGGATCCATTGGAATTGACGGAAGATCTTCCTAGAGAAAAGAAACTGAATCTTTTTGCCAATGATAGAGGAAAGGGTTCTCTCCATTTAGTTCCATATGGTGATAGAGGAATGGCACAATTCTGACTAAATATCTGCACTACATAAAGCAAAGGCATCTCCAATGTAACACCTTGGAAAACGCCTGGACAGTCCAAGCAAGACTGCCACAGAAGCAGCAGGCAGCCACTGCAGTGGGTTTAAACAGACATGAAAGTCAGCTCCTTGGGAATTATCCAATATTTTAAATTCACTTTTCTCTCTTTCACCAGTGTATTTCTCTGTGCTTTTCTTTTGTGGAAAGGCTCAGGAGCAAGATGTTAAGTGGAACTACTAAGGCCCAGAGGGCAGAGTAGCTCAGGACTTTTGTTTACTTCAGCAACAAACCTCCTTTCTTGAGGCAGCATTTGAAATCATAGGGGGATTGGAGTCAAGCCAGAAAATAATCTTTGGAGAGTAAGATTCTATAGGATAAAACAGCACCATCAGCTGACCACAGCAGAGTTGACACCTGTACATCTCCTGTCTCAAAGAGTGGGCCAGCAGGGGCTTCTACATAAGTGAGAAGCTTGAAGGAAGGAATTACATAGTGCCAGCGTAAATTGAGCTATTTAAGGAGTTTCGAAGGTTTGCAAAAAGGCTCCAATCACAGTAACACTGTAGTGCATTTCTCCAGCAAAGACATACTAAACTTTGGGAGCAACTTTAACTGGTGCTTAAAGCGTGGATGACAGCCACAGATAAGATCTTTTTGCAACCTGTTTGAGACACAGGTCTTGATGTTCAAACACAAGGACAAAGTGTAACTTCTTCATGCCTGGTAACATCCCAGGATAATTATCTCAAGGAAAAAAAAATTGAGACAAAAGTTTTAAGTTACACAGTATGTGGATTTGGGTTGTCCAGTAGTATTTTTTCCAAGATTTCTATTAATTCCCTGCAAGTAAAATGAACTTACATATGTCACTGTCTGTTTTTGTCCCAAGTTTGGAGGCCAAGAACAAGTTACTTAAGACTGTATAGTATTCTCTTGAAAGAAACTGCAGGTACACCCCTGAAGTCAGGGGACTTCAAAAGTCAAGATGAAGAGAAAGGCACCAAAATGTAAATTCTGAACCAAGTCCATGAAAAATGTAACCTCGATCACAACAAATTAAAACAGAATTTGTATGTCAAGGGTCTAGAATAGTGCAGCAGTACATGATGTAGTTATTAATGAGCAAAACAACAAAATACAGCAGTTGGGAGGCAGCAAGAAGAACAAGCACACCAAAACTTCTCTGAATGCCTGGAATGCACACAAGTGGAGAAAAAGGCCCAGAATGTACAGATAATTCCAAGGTTAGAAAGATATAATCATGGCAAACAGTGCTCATTAACAAGTACATGCACTGAAAATAGATGTACACACACACAAATGCTCAGAGGACAGGACTTCATATTTTGTAAAGTATGAATATTCCAGAAACAACATGCTCTATGCCAGGGAACAGTAATGAGTCCTACTGTCTAGGGAATTCCAAATTAACAATTGTTTGTGCAATCCTAAATTCTTTTCATTAAAATCCTTAAGTTATAGATTGCTAGAACATCACCACTGGGCTCCCCAGAAAACCAATGTAATTTCTGAAGGTTTATTCCTGTTAAGTTTTAAGACGCATATTCTAGTTCAATATTCTCGGTTAGCTGTCATTCAGTTTCAGACTAAACAAATAAAAACAATTTTCTAATGAGAATGTTTGTTGAGCAAATAAGTACTGTTCCAAACTTACAATTAAGTGGTTGGGAAAACATGACGTGAGGAAAACTGATCTCCTGGCATTTTGATATTCACGTTGTTTGATAGCTCTTAATAAATGTAATGCAGTAAAAAGCCAAGAATACATATATTTTTATTTTTTGAAATGGCCATATGGACATAATAAATTAATGTTATGTACCAGAATATGATTATGTGTTTCCTCTTTACCATTCTGGAATAGCAACAGTGACACAAATGTTTATATACTGTAAAAGGTAAACTAGTCTCAAATATAAAACTTGATTTGAGTATAGCTATTACAATAAGAAAACTTTAAAACATTTAAAGGAAGGAGTGTCAGTGAATTTAACAGATCAAGAAATTCCAGTACTGTACTCACTTGCCAGCTAAACCACCTCCTGGTGGTAAATTAGGGATATTCTCTGCAGTTAAAATACGAATAACATGAGCAAGATCAGGCATTCCTTCTTCACCCGATTTTTCCATAATTTCTAATTTAAAAACACAAGAAATCCTGAATTAATACCACCCATTAGCTAAGACAGTGAAATATAAAATATTATCATTTTTAAACAGTGGCATTATGAAAAACTTACATGTAAACAGGAAAACATTCTTTACATTTTATGTTAACAGTCTTTGCATGGTGGAACAGTGTTTAAATTCATAGTCATCTTTCCAGTATGCATCAAGTCTTACTCTCTAAGAGAAATTCAGAAACAGACTGTGAAATGAATGAAATACCCTGGAGATAGCAGTCTGTTCTCTCTGAAAAAGACAGCAGCTGGAGTCTGTTTCAGTTAGCTTCCCTTTGCAGTGCAACACATTACATGCCATAATGCCAATGCTTCCCTGGGATTCTGTCACACTTCCTTGTGAGTAACACCTTGTATCCTCAAAGGCCCAAATCTCCAGTTCATAAACACTCTGACCACCATGCAATCAAGAGGATAGATAATGGATAGGTAATATTAGCACTCAAGTGGCCAAAACAGAATATGGAACTGATGAGGAATAAGTAAAAATATTTATTTTACTAATAATTAAAAACTATATTCCATTTTCAAAGCTGACATACAACATAAGTCAAGTCCAGTGCTAGTAAGTTCTTCTAGCTTGGAAAAGAACTGCCTGAACTGAAGTAAATCTTCACATAGTCTCTTTCATCAGGACTGCTGTTAAGATGAATGTGTAATATCTGTGTATTCACTCACAGGTGTAATGCTACCAGCTTCCAGTCATCAGCGTCTACTCATTCAACCACTACCACAGCATAAAAAGGTTTGGAGTTGTATGCACAAGTCTTCTATTTTTAAGACAGGATATTTTTTCTGAAAATCAACTACATTAAGGAATGGAGTGCTATTTTTTGTAGACACTGTTCTAGATAAAAAATCTCTTTAAGAACAATTAAGAATGAATCCTCCCAGTGATCACCCTAAAAAAACTTCAGTCATTCTGCATCTTGACTACTATCCAAAGATAGGAAACAAATAATTTCATTTTCTTACAATTGATTATGTTCTGGATGACTGACATGGAGCCTGCACTTTGTGAGTTTAAGTTAGCAGAGAAGCACACCACCAACCTGCCTACCTCAAACCCTTCATCCAAAGTTTCCCAGTATTTAAACCTTATTTGATGTCTATCACTTCTTTAGAAAGCAAGTGATATTCAGGCTTCTCTTAGGACTACCAAGATCAACAAAGTGCTTGGCAAGGTACTCACCCACTTTGCATGAGGCAGATCTGTAGCCCCTCAAAGCAATCACTAGTAGAATAATTATATTACCTTGTAACAAATAAGGCACTTAAGTCCCAATTTTAAGCCAGCACCATACAATCTTTGCAAAGAATAAGATATGTGCCCTACTACTAGAACTGATGAAAATTTAAAGACTGTTCCATGAAACTTGATGTGTATTATCATCCATCCATCCATTAAGGATGAATCACAGCTAGCAAAGGAAATGATAGCTGGATAAGTATGCCTGAATCTTAGGATTTTGATCACTTCTTCCACACATACCCACACAAATTAGCCACAACTCCTCTTATAAATTGCATCCTTTTGTACAGTTCTACTTAGAAGTAATTGTACTGCTATAATATAATTTTGCTGAGATACGCTTGACAGGAAACATTTCTTATGAATATATATGATTTATACCAAGAGCACATCTAGTTCTATACACAGGAAGAGTAGACAAATAGCAAGAATTAATAATAAGGAAAACTACAAAAGAAAGCCACTTCTAAGTATTTATTGCAAGCATAAGAGTTTTATATCTTCTTAAAAAGGAATGAAAGCAATCACAGCTAAAGATTGCTGTATATTTCTTGGTACTAGAAACATATGCGTTTATACTGCACAGTAACTTCTCAGAAAGTGCTGAACTGAACCATGAGCATTTCTCTCTATTTCTAGAAGGCAGCAAAGCAAGAATTCTGGATTAAGTAATCATTATCTTTTTCTTTTCCTGGTATCAGAGTGACTAACTTTATCCAGAACCTGCCCCTCTCTTAAAACAAAAAAAGCGCTTCCTAATAGAAAATCGAGAATAAAGCAAATGAACAAGCAGGACCCATTGTCATTACACATCAGTTAGCACATATACACTGTGGATGTGCTTGACAAAGGCCACCAGAGAAAGAAACCAAGTGTTTTCAGAAACAGATTTATGGGCACTTACAACATTTTCACTTTAATCTCTGTGATGTTAAGAATAACCCTCCAGATGGCTTTGCATTGCTAACATGAAAGAGTAATTCCTGATATTATTATATATGTATATTTATGAAAGTCCATTACAAAGCCTGCTACTTTACCTCAAAAACACTTTTCACTAAAAGCCTAATAGTTCACTCATGGATAGGCATTTTGAAAATTCAAGTAACATTTTACTTCAATTTTATATAATTCAGATCCCCAACCAGACAGCATTACAAGTTCTTCATGTTTCAGCACCTCCTTTCATACCCAGCTATCAGATTATGACAAATCAGTTTTATATATGGTATATATTCCACATATGTAAAGTGCATCATCCAACTCGGGGGATTACCTGAGTATTTACCAGTAAGACTGTTTAAGCCTACACAGATCATGTGCCTCTACTTATGATTTGTGGGGTTAGTGGTTTTTTGGGTTTTGTGGAGTTCCGTGGTTTGTGTGTTATTAACTGCAATTCTAATACACCCTTTCAAATAAACTAAAACAGAGAACTGAATTGACTTCTGTGCCTAGTTTTCTTTTTGTGGGATTAAACTTTGGATCTCTGAAAAACAGAGAGCAGAAAGCAGTATTTGCAAGGGGCAGTAAGAAAAGAGTGACCTAGCACAACCTCACTACTGCCCAAAATACCTGTGGAAGTTGCTCTGTCCATGGCAGTCGCATTGGAATGCCATTAGATGATCTTTAAGGTCCCTTCAAACCAAAACCAGTCTGTAACTCTGTGACTGTGCTTTGGAGATGGACCAATTAAATGACTCAAACCAGAAGCAGCGCTGCGCTCAGAGTCCTGAATTACTCAGGCACAAGCTTAACCTCATTAAGTATTTCAGTATACTCTACAAGTGGCAGCTTTGGAATGCAGTTATCCACATTCTGTCAACCTCAAAACTCAAACTAGCAACAGAGTATTGGTTTATATTTCTTCCACAGGAAATCTCCGTAAACAATGACTTGCTGAGTTTCCTTTTGTAATCAATTTGTTAAAAAAAAAATCTCTTGGTATTAAGACAATAATTATCTTTTAAGAATTCTGGAAAGATCTTAGGGAACTACTAACTCAACTCATTATACAAATATACAAAATCTCAGCATTCTACATATGAATGTCCAGAGTACAAATGTTACATAGTGTAAAAAAAAAAAAAGAAAAGCAGTTTAATACTTGCCTTTTTTAAATCTAACTAAAAGCATGCCTTAAACACTGTTTTTCTCCCTGAGCCAGAGCTTAAAATGCCCAAGTATAGTAGCGAAAAAATCCTGTTGCCTGAAAGGTCTGATGGGTTTGTACAGTTTGAAATTCAAGGTCCACAAGAGAACAGAAACAGAACAGTGTGTATTCATTATGAACAAACACCAGTGATCAAACTAAAATTGCTTCAGGAAGTCCCAAAGGATCTTATACTAAGTTCTAATGTTGCCCTGATTTATATTAGTCACTTAGGGAAAGTGGATAGTATCCAAGAGAACTCATAGTTGACATTTTTGACAACATCTATCTTGGTAGCTCGGTAGTTCCAAGACAACCTTATTTTTTTCAGAATGTTTTTACTACAGGTATAAATACAATTGTTATTGGCTATCAGCCAACTGCATATAACTTGTGAGCTGTTAACTCATTAACAAATTTTTCCTAATGTTGTTAATTTGTGTTCAAACATCATTATTTGCTTTTTGAAAGGAA
The DNA here is from genome assembly GCA_910950805.1 of Acrocephalus scirpaceus scirpaceus. NCBI lineage: Eukaryota > Metazoa > Chordata > Aves > Passeriformes > Sylviidae > Acrocephalus > Acrocephalus scirpaceus. The sequence continues at coordinate 26,121,422 of OU383775.1, read as the reverse complement.
TAGTCAGCTTCTAGAAGGTATTTTAAACAAATCCATATTACCAGTGTCACAACATATCTACCAGGCTTTATGTTTTTAGAGTCAAAGACAGTTCAAACTGTCAGGCACAAATCTTTTATGCAGTGTTTTCTACACTAAGTTAAAAGATGAATAGGAAACTGATTAAGGCAGTTGTCTTAATCAAAAAGAAACTCTACCTTCCAAAACATTTACCAATTCCAACATATTTCAAAATAATTTTCCTCATGCTGCTTACTGGTTTGAAACGTTTTGCTAAGGCTTTTATCTTTTCTGACCTAATAATACTCAAGGCACATGTATATGGTAAACTGCAGTCCCACAACTTTGTTTTATCCTTTTAATTATGGAGACTGTCAAATTTAAAATTTCATATAATTTATGAATGTAAAAATTTGTCAAAATTCAGATAGATATTTCAAGTTCTTTGAAGTCTGTTTCATTTACTTTTTCCAATCTTCATAACTCCTCAAATATGCTGTCATTTCTTGCTAAATAACTTGCCTTTTAAAGGCCTTGAACTCTGTCCAATTAGCAAAACACAGAATGACACAAGGAACTCAAGCAGGGAAAAAAAAAATCAAGGGCTGAAGCAACAGAAGTTCAAGCTTTGGAGCAAATAACTTCTCTGGAGCACCTAAGCTAAACAATCATTTTGAGTTATATTTGCAATGACTACATCGGTTTGGACTACAAACTCTCCACTATTTTTTTTTTGGTATATGTATTATTATTATTATGATGATGATGCTAAATGTGATAATAGAGCTAAAAAAAAATCAGTTGATAGATTAGTTAATCCAGACACTCTGATCACAAATTATTTGACAGCTTTTCTATTAATTGTAACATTCACTTATAAAAGCAATAAAATCCACTGCAGTTCCATATATCTTTCACCTCTTTGCTAAGAGAGAGCAGCCACCAAGAAGCTGGGAATACTAACCTGTAACCACCACTGTGTACACCTGACTGCTGCCAGTGAAGGCGACTGCTCCTGGCTCTCTCCCAGAGCCTATTAACAGTTCATGTACTCTACTCTGACACAGAAGATAACAGGTATTTATCTTAACTAGTGTCATCTAGGAAGCCTGGGATGTAAGCCAAATTCCAAGAAACAGGCCTAGAGTTAGCATTTGAAGTGACCACTGGTGCTCTCTAATCTCAACAGAAACTACAAATATGCACCCCATTTTAATTTAAATCCCATTTGAACAAGAGGAAATGACACCACATACAACAGCTATGTGCTCAGAGATAACTAGTACCTGAAGACCTTTAACATACACAGGTATTAAAATTTAGGGTGGATACATCAACTACCTAGATTACTGGGACATTGACACAAAAACCCAGTACAGCTTTTTCTGTCAAAAACTCGCAAAGAAAAAGGGAAGAAACAGTACAAATATCTCTTAATACTTCATAAGCAGGACATTAGTAAGATCCCAATTTACTGAGCTGATACAACACTCTGCAAGGTCGGTAGTCACATTTTAACCTATGAAGCCAGCGGTGAAAAATTAAAGCTCACATTAAGAAAATGTTTGCAGAATACCAGGATAAACTAGGCACACGGTCTAAAACATTCCCCCGTCATACAAAAGTTCAGAGTTATAACCAGGCCCGAATTTAACCCAACATAAAGCGGCATAATATCTTTCATGGCTTTTGTTTTCATGCTTAGATAGTCATGATACCATTGTACTCACTATCACAATCAAACTTTGTTCACTATCTAGTGAACTAAGTGGATTTCTTACCTTCAACCCGTGATTCCAAGTACTTATCCAGCTCAGCATCTTTTTTCACTGCCTCCTCTGAGACCTTAGGAGCATTTGGAAAACAAACTAATACAATACTCATGTTATCACGACTCCCCTATGTGACAAAAAAGAAAGAGAAGTTAGTATCTTTAGTCTTATTCTTCCTCTTTCTACTCTAATCACATTTGTACTTTTTCCAAATACAGTACTACAGATAAACCTGGGAAAAAAAACCCTGAAAAAAATCCTGTATTTTCATCAATAAGAACCTCTCAGTGTACCAACTACACTGCTCACTAGTATAGTGAGCAGTAATTTCGCTATACTAGTGAGCAGTATACGAATTAATTTCACTGATTTCGACTGTATATTCTTAGTATTGAAGTCTAAATAATTAATGGAGTTATCTACATGTCAACTATTTAAAAATAGTATCCATAAAACAAGCCAGAAATTAGACAGTTGTGTAATGTTACCTTAAGCCAAATTGTAAAACAACTCCTGTTGCAAAATGAAATACTCCCCTATACTATCAGAATAGCTTAGCTCAAGCAACTAATTTGTTTTAGTTGCAGGGCATCCATATAAGCCATTACATGCATTACAAGCCTATTTATCAGAATGCACCAGTGTCACACAGCACCTTGAAGCAAATATAAAATATAAATGTTTTGTATGGCCAAGCTGACCTTACAAACCCCTGTGTGTTCAGAAATATCACCCAATGGCTTTTTTAGATACTAATTTTAATGCCAGTTCTTTACTAGCATATTCTGATATTTTCCTGCTTGTATTTAATTTTCAAAATTATAATTCACAGCCAAATTTAAAAACACAATTTTAAGTTTCTTACAAGGGGATCCAGCAGAATCATAATTTAAACTACTGGTTTAAAAATAAAATCTTAACTTCACTTTTTTTTTTGTGCATTCCCTTTTGTACCAAGCATATGAGGACACCTATCACATAGTATTATGTGGTACAAGCCACAGCCTGAAGATGTAATAAAACATTCTAGTGTCATTACAGAGATCCAGGATCTGACTTTGGAAAATAAACACATGGTCAGCGCTCAGTTTTACTGGAAGTATCTGAGAGTGACCATCCTTTAGCAAGGCTGGTTGAGTTCTTGGTCTTAAAAGCAATTTAAACAGTATTTAAACCAAACATACACTGTATGGTATACACTGGAATACAGCCCTATTTCTGGAAAAAACACACAACTTACCTTTTAGAGATACAATTGTGAATTTTGGTATTTTCCTCAATTGCATGTTTAGACTGTGGCCTAACAAAGGAACTCTGTACTAGCAGGAGTTGCACTTTTCAGGGAATGTTGGAAATGGTAAACCTATTTAACATATGTAGACGAACCAGTAGTTGCTCCAAATAAACTAAATCTGAGGAGTGGAAGCAAGCTCAGATGAAAGGTGGTGTTACTCCATCTAAGCTACAATGAGCTGAGGGCACAGGTCAGAGGAAATGATGCTAACACTGGTTTTACACAAAGGACACAAACACTACCCAAGTTCAAAGAACAAAGAAACACATGAAGTACCTTGCTCAGAATAGTTTAATTTTACAAATTTTGTATTTACAATCAAAGCTTAGAGCTGGAACTATATGCAAGAATTACTTGGGGAAAAAAACACCCTTTATTTTTGCAATTACTATCACCTTTCCAAGCACATAGGGTGAGGCTGTATATTCTTCAGTAAAGAATACAGTCAAATGGGTACAGAACTTTGAGGAAAAGAAGTTGGAGAAGGGGAACAGTAGGCCAGGAACAGCTGTTAACAGTGTTCCCATCTAACCAGAAGATAATTTTAGAACAGTTGTTTGGAGAAAACAGTTACATACCTTATGTAAACAAGTGTCCACTACCCAATTGCACACTGTTTCCAGGTCATCTGATACTTCAAGTCTAGACTTTACAAATTCACAGAGCTCTTCATTGCTCATTACATCCCAGATTCCATCACAGGCCAGGATGATAAACTCATCTTCTTCTGCCCTTAAGATTTCACACACCTCAGGCTCTGGAGAAACAAGTTGTTCTGTAGGGCCTTTACCATCGACACATTTGTAGTCATAGTCCCCCAGAGCTCGAGAAACTGCCAATGAACCATTAACACGCTGAATCATTACACTGCCTCCTGCATTCTGGATTCGCTCTTTCTCCCTCGGGTTGCAAGGTTTGTGATCCTGTGTTGAAAAACAGACTTGTCCATTCCTATAGAGAACAGCACGTGAATCACCACAGTTGATAAAATATACATGCTCAGGTGAAATCATAACTCCCACAGCTGTTGAGCCACTTCTGTCCATGCCATTTCTGAGGTCTGCGAAATTGCGCATATACTCATCAATTTTCAAAAAGCCAGTTCTGATTCCACTCTTGACATTTTCCACTGAAGGTTCAAGAGCAGATCCTGGTTTTTCTGTCGCCCTAAAGTCTTCATTGTTAGTGATGTGTTCTAATAAGTGCGTGGAGCAGTAATTTGCAACACGAGATCCTGCATGACCATCATAGACAGCAAAAAAGGACCAGTCCTCTAAGCCATGGGGAATACCTACAACAGCTGTGTGAGCATCTTCCATTTCCACTCTCCATCCCTGCATACTGCTGAGGCCGTAACGCAAGCCATTCCCTGCACCGTGAGCATTATGTTTTTCAGTTTTTGGTTTATCCAAAAATGCACCCATGTTTATGCAATATTGAATCTGGAAAACAGAGAGAGAAAGTCTTATTTATAAAACCACCATATAAGCTTTGCTGTCCACTTCCTGTGTTTCTTCTTTATAAAACAAGTGATAAAGCATGCACACATGCAAAAGTCAACAATTGGAGGAAAAAAAAGTAAAACATGTCATGAATGAAGTGTGAATTTACAAACCTCTGCTTCCATTTTTATTATTTTTTGTTGGAGTGCTGTCTTTTTTGAAGGGCTATTTCATAAAAATTAAACAATCTCCATATGAAGGCAGAATAGTTCACATACCTTTGCAGCCCTGCTGATTTTGTCATCCTCTGCAGAGACTAATTTATGACAGAAAAACAACAACTATAACACTCCTACTTTCTTTCCAGTTTTACTGTGGCATGAAAATCAATTCATGTTCACAAATATGAATGTAATGGTCTTTCCAGCTTTGCATGTATCATGCTACTTCTGTATTCTTGGCATGGCAAGGCATGGCAAAAGTGACCATAGGGGAACACAGACCATCTGCCAAAGGAGCCAAGGCAGTAGTTCCCATTTAAATACAGGAAAACCTCTCACAGGAATCTTTTAACAAATTATACTAAGTCCTTCATAAAACAACATTTCAGTATTTACTATAGAATCATAGAATGGTTTGGACTGGAAAAAACTTCAAAGATCATCTTCTTCCAACCCCCCTTGCTATGGGCAGGGACACCTTCTACTAGACCAGACTGCACAAAGCTTCATCCAGCCTGGCCTTGAACAGGGATGGGGCATGCACAGCTTCTCTGGGCAACATCTTCCAATGTCTCAGCCTCACAGTAAAGAATTTCTTATCTCAAATCCAAACCTACCCTTTTACAGTTTGAAGCCATTTCTCTTGTCCTATCACTACACTTTGCCAATAGTCCCTCTCCAGCCTTGTTGTATGCTATCTTTAGTTAATTAAAGGTCTCTGTAAGGTCTCCCCAGGCTTCTCCAGGCTGAACCACCTCAACTCTCAGCCATCCCTCAATGTCATTCCTCATGTGTTTACATGGGATTTTAAGTTCAAAGATCTTGGCGTTAAAACTTATTCAATTACAAGAGGCAGGAGCTATGGGAAGTAAATAATCCACAGAAAGTTAGAAGTTCTTCAGTATTTGGAGACCATCTCCTAAATGCAAGATCACAGGCGAAATGTGAATAATCTACATTGGAGCTTTAGAAGACATCTAATTTCCTCTCCTGTACTAGACTCAAGTCTCCTACATAGACCTGAAAAGTCAGCAGAGAATACATTCTTTAATTCACAAATCTCAGAATCTCAGATATCACAACTTCAGACCATGCTATAAGTCATCACCCTATGAAATCTTTAGATATGAAAACTACAGCAAATTTCATCCAAAAAGAATTGACAAGAATTCTGCCGTGACTGATCCTGAGCAGTCACTTGTCACTGACACAGTAGTACCCACTTACAGAGTCTACTGAGTCATGATAATCTAGTTCTAGTTTAAGAATTCGTTGCCAGGCCAGGAAGACATGAATTAATCCTTAATTCTGCCATTTCCCTCACCTAAACACATATGAAGTATACAGAGGACTACAAACAGATAAACCAAACTTCACAGTAGCCCTCTGCTACAATGATCTCCATGCAGTGCTGAAGATCCCCACTACTACAGAGGCCCCAATAGCTTGCTCAGCACTTTTTTGTAACACTGTCAATCTGTAGAAAGGACACGCGAAGTGTATCCATCACTGCGATATGTAGTCAAAACTTTGAACAACCCCTTCTCTCAAAATATCTGACTTTGCTTTGAAAACAAACAAAATTAATCTGTCAGGCAGTAGGCAAGGTGCAACATACCAACACAAAACAGTTCTCAGCAACCAATGTTCTCACTTAAGAGCTGAACAAGTTCCACATAGTTGAACAGGGCAACTAACAACAACTAAAGGAGACTTGTGAAAGGATTCTAATATCTCGCAATCACTTATTCACAATTACACACAATACAAAACTAGATTAAAAGCACACAAAACATTCTTACCAGTAAAACTGTCATACAGGACTGAAATGCTGCCAAAATGACAGATACCTTCCAATACTTCATACCTTCTATGAAATGTCTGTGTTAAGTATGTCCTTACATTCTTAAAATCAAAAATGCAGAAGAAATGATGTGACTGAGTGAGGAAAAACATCAAAACCCCTGTAATTGCAAAGGCCTTTGAGCTCAGTATTGTATTGTGTTTCATATCCATAAAATAAAACACACTTTAAAAAAAACAACCACCAAAGGCATGCGTCACACCTTAATTTTACTTGCTTCCTAAGTAGTATCACTTTTTTACAACTCAAACTGGAAAGAAAGAAAGCCACACTCTTCAAGATTATATTCTTAATATTCTAAATATCCCATTTAATATTGCAAATAAAGGATGCAGAGATTTACTTGCTATCAGTAAGTCTGGGAATCAACCTGTATCCTCCTTTGCCTCTTAGGCTTTCATCACACATCTGCAAGAGCACAGCTCTACCTTCTCTATCCCTCCTATGACAGTGTTGGAAGACAGCTTGGGTTTTCTTTCTCTTTTCTTATGTCCCCTCTCCTCACACATCACGGGCTCTGGCCCCTCAGTAATAGCTTCTCTACTTAGCTTGCTCCTCCATGTCTGTGCCTTTCTTGTACTGGGAGGTGAGCAGTCCACACTGTATTCCCGATGCAGCCTCACAAGCACCAAATAGAAGAAAACCACCACTTCTCTCAAAATGCTAGATATACTTTTTCTAATAGGTGCCAAAGTTTCCTCCCTTCGGACACACTGCTCTCTAATGTTCAACTCATTTGTCCTGGCTCTCCACCAGGACCCACTCCATGGTTCTCTTCGGCAAAGCTCATTCCTCGAGAGCCATCAGCCAGGCTGTACGGAGGGACAAGGTTATTTTATTCCCGGTACATGACGTGATTATACCTCCTGCAGTTACCATCAGACCACTGGTCCAGCCTACCAAGATCTATCTACTGTTAAGGCCTACCCATGGACTAACTGACCATTCACTCCTATCAAGTATTTTAAGCATGAATACCCTTTCACCGTGCAAGTTTTTAAGAAGACTTCATTGTACTTCCTCTTAGTCAAACAACAACATTTCTTGAGGGAGTTACGGCATTAAGCCCCAAACACTTCTGTAGAGCAAAACGTTAGTCTCAAGATAAAACACAGCACAAGAACAGATAAAGCACCTGCCTGCAAACCAGTAATTCAGTCATGGCTTTAATCAGCATAAACTCAAAAATTCAGTACCCTTTAGTCTTGAGATTTATTTTCCAAAGATCCCGTTTTTGTATGAAATGTAATTGAATAACACATTGGTTTGAGAAAATATATTAATTTTCTTGTGGTGAAAATGTTTACCCTGCAAAAAATTATTAGTTGAAACTTCCAAAATCAGGAAGACCATGTCTACCGTAATTCCCAAAATTTCCTTGGAAACGGACAAGGCTTTAGTTCTTGTCCATGCTCCACAGCCCACTCTTTAAAACACCATATATTACTCAGATCAAAAATGAAACCCTAGGATTCTCTTCTTCTTGTAGTCTTTCCAATCCTGGAAAAGGCTGGGGGAAAAAAACCAATAATAATCAAAAATTTTTAAAAATCTATTGTCTGACAGTACCAATAATCACCAAGGCTCAAAGGCTTTTGGAATGCCTTTATAGAGGAGATATTACTTTATAGGAAGAAATTACTGGCCTTTGCCCCTCTCTGGCAATGAAGAAGCTGAATCTGAGCAATACACTACCAAAGCAGAGGCTCCAACTACCACTCTAGTGCACAATGTTCATCTCTAGTCTTACATCAATAGCTATGTCATTTCCAAGAGAGTTCAGGGCAACAAGTCTCTAACAAAAGCCAACATCCCAGAGCAATAATCTAACCCAAGGCTTACTTCTCTGAAGTTCCAACCTGTATTTTTCTCTAATGCTTTCTACCAGAGTGAAATCCTACGTGAGGCCCTTATCTCTTATACAGGCAACATAGGCAACAATTCAGGCTCAGGAAACCAAAGACATCTAGCCTTTTGACATATAGAGGAATGAAAGCAAAAGTCATGCCCTCTGACATGCAAGAAAAATTCGTGATCAATATCCTTTCTGCTCCAACTACACAGTGAAGACTCTTTGGTATTAGATCAGCCATGTATGAAAGAGTCTTAAAATCAGCTCTGCATAAGTTTGAGTTTCCGTTTAAAGGACAAACAACCACAATCGCTGATTTTCTCCAAAGATCTACTTAAAAACTAACAAATAGTTCTTGCTGATATTATTTTCTACTATATCGTAAAGGGGAAATAGGCAGCTACTTTAAGTGAAAAGCATGCTCCTTTCAATTTAGATTTATATTTAACATGCAGAAATATTTAATTGATGACTGTCATAAAGGCCAGAGCTATCCTGACTTGAGCTGGGATAGAGTTAATTGTCTTCCTAGTAGCTGGTTCAGAGTTGTGGTTTGGATACAGTATGAGAATAATGTTGATAACACACTGAGGTTTTTAGCTGTTGCTAAGTACCGTTAGCTATACTAAGTCAAGGACTTGACAGCTCTCACACCCTGCCAGGGAGAAGGCAGGAGGGGCACAAGAAGTCGTGAGGGAGACACATCCAGGACAGCTGGCCCAAACTAGCCAAAGGGATATTCTATACTGTATGACATCATGCTTAATATATAAACTGGGAGGAAAGCTGGCAGGGCTACTGCTTGGGAAATGGCTGGGCACTGGTCAGCGAGTGATGAGCAACTGCATTGTGCCTCACTTGTTTTTTCTGTGTCCCATTAAACTGTCTTTATCACAACCCACAAGTTTTCTCACTTTTATTCTTCTGATTCTCTCCTCCATCTGACTGGGTCAGGGTAGTGAGTGAGCAGCTGTGTGGTGTACAGTTGCTGGGTAAGGTTAAACCATGGAAGTCATTTTTGGTGCCCAACACAGGGCACGATGGGTTGAGATAATGACAAATCTGACTAGAACATATCAGAAGAAATCTGTTATAAGTACTCATTATCTTAGTCACTGGTCACAGTGGTGATGTATTTGCTCTCAAAGTTGGTGTCCTTGTTCGTGAAGTTGCATTATATAATACTTCACTTGTATATATTGCCCCTGTGCTGTTTGTCACCCACGGGAACTGGGCTAAGGTTATGCTGTACTCTAATGCTCATAATATGACAGAATTGCCACTCGGGAAACTGATCTGGTATTTGTACTCAGCACTGCCAACATCTCCATACTTTGGGAGCCATCTATAGGAAACTACTAATAATTACAACTTTTACCTCTTAGAGACCCAGTCCATGGGGGAGACTGGTACCTCCCCTCATCTTCCCTTTTTCCTCTAGGCCAATGAAAACAGCATTTGGGAAATTTTAATATCCTTGAGATGTTCAAACCAGCATTCCTATTGCTGTGTCTTCTGAATGTGTTCAACGGTCTTGTTTAAGGATCAACAGTTATTTCAGAATGCCACCCAAGGATCTGCCCTGATGTTGGATAGTGGTAAGTGGCAGGGTGTGGGGGATAGTATGGGCAAGTGCCTAGGACAGTAGACACCTCAAGTGTTTTGGAACTTCAGCCCTGAACAAGTGCAAAATCTGGAAAGACTAGTTAACTATTTGGAAGAACTATGCTGCCACCCTGGCAATTCCAGAGAGACAAAACCCACAGCAACCTGCTGTGGCCTGGCCTAGGCCTACTGAGCCATGCTCAGTACTGTACAGTACCCTTGAGGGAAAAACAAGGCCTCTGGATGTGATGACAATATGATGGGCACAGGGGCTACTCCAACCCCAGTGACTGGCACTGTGGTTGAACCAAAGCACCAACTCGTGCCTGTATCAGCCTCTGCTATACATAAGGAGAGAGATAAGTGGAGATGAGCTCATTTAGTGAGGGATGAAACAGCAGGGCTATCATGAGAAGAGGTGGAGGAAGAGGCAGAACACATAAAAGACACAGTTAACCATCTGATCCCTATCCTTGAGTGTGCTGTCACATAGGCAAAAAGATTTCAGCCATCATCCAGGCAAGGGCATCACCTGGCTGCTTGCTCCAATGCTGGAATAACAGGCCCAGTAACCTGGAATTAGAGGCTAGAGAACCAAACATCTGGTATCCAACTCTACAGAAGCAGGCATTAACAAAGCAACTGGAGAAGGGGCACAAGCCCTCAGCCTCTGGAAGTGACTCCTGTCAGGTAAGAAGGAAAGGTATTCCTTCAAGGAAGATGTTATGCCACCCAGGCAAGTGGACCATCGTAGACAGAGGCATTCAGTATCTGAGGCAATCAGCCATGCTGGAGGAGACGTATGATGATGTGGCCATCATGTTTATCCAAAGACCTAGATGAAGCCAAGTGTACACGACCCATATGGTAGAAGTTTGCATGGGATGCCATTGTTATACACCAACTCATTGGCAGTAACAACTGGAAAGATGGAGAGGGACAAATGGTGGACAAGTTGGCCAACTCCAATAATACAAACAAAATGCCTCTTCCTCACTACAGACCTGTATCCTGCCTGTGGACAAGGAAGGCAGATGCATCCTATTTCCCACCTGTATGGACCAGTGTTCCAACTATTAAGAGTATGCATAAACAGCACAGGCCACTCTGTGTGACCACAGAGAGGACAAGAGGAAATGGATGGAAAAATCTACCTTGACCCTAGAGGCATGAGTAGGGAAATAGCAAGGAAAATCACAAGAGAGGGTTATGGCTTGACATTGCTGCTCCAGTCCCTAGTGGGCAGCTCCCCAGACAGAGTAGAGGGGCTACTCTCACTACTGATCAAGGGACTCAGATTCACACTTACAAGAAGTGAATAAATAGTGAATACTACAACCAGAACTAGAGGGGCCCTGCCTCCAGCCAGGTGGAGAAAAGAAACAGCTGGGTTTAGTGGACTGTGTTGATTGGATGACCTTGCACAGCAGACCCACAGCAGGAGTCAAAGGCTCTAGCAAACACTGCTGCACAGGGGCAGGCACCATCTGTGTTTCTGGAGTGGCAGGGCAATCCCAACAGCTAACTCTACTGGAGGCCAAAGTGAGCCTGACTGGGAATTACTGGCAAAAGCACTCCATTGTAACTGGCCCCGAGACTCCAGTGCATCCTTTGCCTAGACTGTCTCACAAGGGTGTACTTCAAGGACTCAAAAAGGTACTGCTGGGCTTTTGGTACAGCTGCCTTGGAGACAGTTGAAATTAAACACTTGTCTACCTTGCCCCATCTCCTGGAGGACGCTTCTGGTGTGGGTCAAAGAACAACAGGTGCCATCACAACAGTGCACTGGCAGAGGTATCACACCAACCAAGACACCCTGACATTACCCATAAGTTGATTTGTCATAGGGAGAGCCAAGGAGTGATCAGCAGAATTCACTCACTATCTAACCATCCCATATGGCCAGTGCAGACTAACAGTAGACGCTCATGGCCTGAAGGAAGCCATGCCACCTCTGAGTCCAGCTGTGCCAGACCTGCTGGAACTTCAATACAAACTGGAGTCAGAGGCAGCCAAGCAGTACACTTAAAATTGACACTGCTAGTGCAGCTCTCTCAAGCCATTGGCAATAGAGTGCAGGCCCATCCAGTACACCTGGAATCGACTGTTCCAGGGGAGGACACACAGACCTAATATTAGCCATGGACTGATCTAAACAGTACTGAAACAAGGCAAAGCTCTAGAACACTTAATACACTGATGATACATTGTGTGAGGTAATACAATAACAGAAGTTTTTGAGAGGGAAAAGTAGTTCAAATCCTTCTGAAAACTGGTTTTGCCATAAAATAAAAAGAGGTCCAAGGACCTGAACAGGAGATCCAACGATCATCCACAGGACTGCATTTCTTCAAGGACATGGGTGCACTTGGTGGGTAATGCAGAAGGATGGGGAAGTCCAATGTGTACCTCAAGGGGATTTGATTCTGGGTAAGAACAGTGAATTATTTGAACTGTATTATGTTGTTTGCTATAAAATACTATAGGTCGTCACTTCAATGGTTGTTAAACGCCATATCGAGGGTATTGTAACAGAATTACCCAGATTAATGAAGAACAGAATTTTGATGATAGAACCAGACAAGCACAGCAGTGATGGAACTAGCACTGCCTTCAGCATAAAACAATCCAACACTACACACATTCTCTACTGCCCTGAAGGACTACTATGAGCCCAATGTCATGGAATAAAACTCAACAAACATTTTGAAGGGATGGCTCATATACTATAAAAATTATTCTTTCATATATATCAAAATACAGGAAAGGTGATAGTGATTACTTGAATGTATTGGAAAGCATGGGACCTGGTAGGATGCAAATGGTATAGAATAAGGGGTGGATATAGCCCTGCCTTCAGGTGGGATAGTGTTAACTAGTTTTCTTCCTCATAGCTGGTGTAGAGTTGTGGTTTGGATACAGTATGAGAATAAAGCTGACAGCAACAACTAAAAATATCAGTGTGTTATGTAGCATTTATACCAAGTGAAGGACTTTCTTGCTTCTCATATCCTGCCAATGGAGAAGGCCGGAGTGGCGTAAGTAGTTGGGAAGAAACACAGCCACGACAGCTGGCCCAAACGGGCCAGAGATACTCCAAAACATAACATCATGCTCAATGTATAAACTGGGGAGAAAGCTGGCCAGGGGCTACCGCTCACATTGGCTGGCAAGTCGTAAGCAAGTGCATTGTGGATCACTTATTTTGCATATTTTAATTCTTTTTCTTCCTTCCCTGTCCCATTAAAAAGTCTGTGTCTCAACCCATGAATTTTCTGATTTTTATGATTCTCTTTCCCATCCCACTGGGGAGGGAGGAGGTCGAGTGAGCAAACAGCTGTGCAGTTGCTGGCTAGGGTTAAACCATGACAGCAACCAAGACATAATTAGATTATAAAAGTCTAAAAGCCATAATCAAAGTTTTTGTAGATACTATAAAATAATTTTCACATCACATGACAGTTTCATAAAAAACATCAGAACTAAACTAATACCACCTTGATGGCCAACAGTCCCAAATGCAATAATGTATCTTTTCATAATATGAGAATAGTCCAACATAAATCTTTTGGGCTTAGGTCATAAAAGTGTACTGTAAAATGTCTCTTCCTCTGAAGGATTCACTCAACAGGCTAGTCATTTCTAATAAGTCAGTGCTGTGGAAAAGAAACAGTGCCAGAGTTTCCTGTTACAAAGCACATGTGTTCCAGCTATAAAAAAAGAATGACATTTCAAAAGAAAAAATGCTGCACTAGATATTAAAGATGTAAATGAGAAATAAATAATCTAAGTATCCATGACAAACAATTTCAAAACTTATGGAAAGGGCAGGAAGAAATAACTTGTTTGGTTAAGTAAAAAAAAAAAAATCAAAGTTTAGTCCTGGTAGAAAGCTCCTCTGTCTCTATCTTGCAGTCTCTCTCTAGTGTGTGTTATGTGCACATACAGACTTTATGCAGTACATATGTCTACACACACTACAGATAGTTTTGATTTTTTGATCCCAAGAAACTTGGTCTTGCTTCTAACTTACTGATGTTAAAAATACTGGCACTACATGAATTTACATACGGCCAATAGTTATTGGAGCTTGGCTGTAGCAGCTATTTTAACTCTATAGCCACAAATACTGGCCGAGTCAAACAAATGATTGCAGCCTAAGAATAAGATCTGAATATTTTCTTTTCACTTAAAATCTAACTACATAGAAGAACAGTTACTACTATTCCTGGGTTTTATTTGGAGGATTTGGAAATGTTTTTAGGTAATCTGTGGCTACAGGTGTTGGCTTTAGAAAGGATGTCAGATGACCAAAGATACTGACAGAAAGAAATTAAGTATAAACATAAAACATCAATTTAGAGTCTCCCACCAAAAACTTTTCCTGCTAGGAAAATAAGCCAAAGAGGCTTCTAAACCAGGAATTCAAAAAAAATTTGCAAGTCATTCCCATTACCATGTAGCATACCTGCCTAGGAGCTACAGCTGTAATTTTAAAATTAATTACAGCACCTCTATTGTGAGAACAGTTGGGGAAAAGAACCAATAACAAAGATTAAAAAAACACAGCTTTCCCCCACCACATTACTTTTAAACTAGCAAGTTACAAAGAAGATGAAGATTTCAGAATGAACTTCAGCTATTTCAAACTGCTCTGGAAGTACAAAACAACCACAGGCGTAATTTAATGCTGTAGATTCACATCTATTTTCAATGTCAGTAGAACTACCTGAAAACACTAACGCTTCTGCTCTGCCTCAGCTACTCACCACTACGTTGTGCCAGCACTTTCTTTTCTTTCAGAACTGCTGGCTGAGATGTTTTTGCCCTTACTCTTTGAACTGTTTCACTGAAGAAGTGCAAAGTTAGCTTTAGTATTTTGAAACTTTGTGACTTTGACTGCAGTGGGTTTGGAAGCCAGCAGCTTAGACAGCAGATCCAAGGGGGCTGTAACCTTCAACAGCAAGAAATAGAAAGGAGCACTAGGAGCTAGGTTAAGGGCTATAGCCTTTCTAGCTATGTTGTTAACACAAGAGAAAACATGCTTGTGGTCCTTTCAGAGATTAATTTTATAGTCCAAAATATGGATGATGCTACTTTAACTACCGATCTTCCAGCTCAGCTTATGTGGCAACCATCTGTCTCCCATGGACAAACTGCATACTTTATGCTGAGGCTTCTTATTTTTCTGGAATGCAGCTCAATAGGTATGAACTTAGAGATCATACCTCAGATATTTAAGATGAACTTCACAAAAACCTTGAAAGTGGACTCTGAATCTATCTTTCTAATTACTGCACTTAGTACAAGGTCATCAGTGCCCAGGTTGATGTATTTTTTAGTCACAGAGCCTTTATAATGCAGCTTCCTTATTCAAGTTGCAGAAGTCAATTTCACACAGTTCTGTAGCCAAATGAAAACTTAAAAAAAACCCCAAGAAGTTCTTTTCTTAGCTATGCAGAATTCTGTGTTTGCCACTGTGACTTCTGATTATCAGCAGCCCTTAGCTCAGATTAGCACCACTGCTAAGGACTTAACTGAAAAAGTATTCAGTGTCATTCTCAGTAAGAGACTACTCTTGTCAATGTCTTCATTAATGTCACTCATCTTAAGTTTTCAGGTAACATATTCAGCTTTTATTACCAAGACTTCCTTCAAACACTACAAAGACTGGGAAATTCAATCCAGTTTGTAACCTGCAAACACTTTATCTGAGTTACAGAGTAACCACACAAACAGTAATACATAACACAGGCAAATACCCAGGTTGGTTCACCAAACACAACAAGGCTGGGCCCAGACAGTACTAAGCCGACTACTGCTGCCAGCACCTACCTGGGAACAGGATGGTAGCTAAAGTCTTTAGAAGCAAAGATAGCTCAGCCAAAGTCAGCATTCATGCTCTAGTACCATTTTCTTGGAATAGAAATTTGGTGCACTGGCATTTCAGTGAAATAGGCCTACCTTGTTAATTCAGATATCACCTGTCCAGGTTTATTATCCTTGAAATCATATTTTGTCCTTAACTCAAACCCTGCAACTCAGTGTGGCCTTATTATACCACATGGAAGTCTGCACTGTACTGCTGCCTATTCCTACTCATCATACTGTGACAAGACTTACGTCCTATGATATTTGCTGAAATTCCTTGTCTGAATTTGCTCATATTTCCTGTAGCCAATAAGCCCATTCTCACTTCTTTACTGGGCTGTTCAAAACAGATGCACAGGTGGCACTTGGATACTACAAAGCATTAACTTAATATCAAAGTGATCCTTCACAAATAAAGTTTTTAATTACTTCCATGCAGAACTGCTCTTTTGGTTCTCTAAATTCAATGAAAGACCAAGTACTTTGAGTTAAATTTAGTTTGCTCCTTTTCAATCATCAATCTAACAAACAGAAGCCAGATTTTTACTACAGAAACAGCATGTCAGATTTTGAAGAAAAAGAACCAAAATTTATCCACTACACTACTGGTATTAAAACTGAAGAATTTTACTCATTAGCATGACACATTATGTCACCTGGAGTGAGTTCTCCCTTGCTCTAAATTTAGGCATTTAAGACAATTTTTCTTACCTTTTGCAAAGTCTGTTTACAAAAAGCTTCAGACACTTTTGTGAGAACAGGGCAGAATGAATCACCTATTCCCACCATCTGTGAATTATTCCTAAACAGGTCTGAAACACTAGCATAAGTGTTCTAAAGCAGGTCTGCAAAACCACAGTAAACTAATACACCTTTATTTACATAATTGACAGGTGGTTTCTTGATTCACACAAAAAATCTGAGGAAGCCAGACACAAGGGTTGGGCTGGATGAGTGCTAAAGGTCCACTCAAATTAAGTGTGACTTGCACAGTACAAGAAAGGTTGTGCTTTTTTCCAACATGTTACATTACTGCAAAATAAGTACAAACATTCAATCAGCACAACACTAACAAAAAACCTCCAACAAACTACATTTGAACCCTTCTTTCATTTTAGCAGCAGAAAAATCAACACCACCTCCCCGGCACAAACATGTGACTGATTTACAACCTATGCATTACTAAACTTCAGAGTAAGACAGATAGGACTGCTTCAGACCAACAGCCCAAACTCCTGCCTGCCACTACTGAAAAGAGGCAAGCAACTCTTCCTGCCAAAGACACCAAAAAGTGAAATCAAGACTGAAAAACCTTCACTTGATTAGAATTCTGAAAAGAGACACATGCAATAAACCCATTTCAAAGACAGTCTTCAAAATACACAGTCCCAGTTTAAAAAAAAATTAAACCTTTTAGAAACATACAACCCAAAATATGTAATCTCTGACAGGAATTTGTGATGATATGGGATTTTTTCCATTACTATGGTCTTACAGCATTGTATTTATCCTTTTTTTAAAAAGGATTCAAAGAACATTGACTCTTAGTTCCCTATACACAAGTTCAGAAGACGGTGACAGAGTGTGACAAGAGTTCTCTGTCATCATCAGATAAAGTTAATGACAGAAAACCAGCAGCCAACACATTTTCACTGACCTGGAAAAAGACATCAACCTTTATCCTTGAAGAAGTGATTCAAAAGCTGAAGCTACAGGGAATCTTGTAAGGGAAATTTAAAGATTTTCTGTAACTGATTAAAACAGATAATTTAAGTAGCACTGCTGCTGTCAGTGTATTTATGGCAATACAGAGCTTGTAGGGAAAAAAGCCACATGCAGGCAGTAAACTGATCTCAACACACTTCATGACTTTTACTGACACTGCACAGTCTTCAGTGTGAGAACATAACTTCTCTAAAATCTGGTCAGCAGATATTTTAGGTGGTGAAAAATTACTTTTCCCTGTCCCCCATTTACTAACAGTGCTTTGTATTGTAACAGAAAGAAGCTGTACTTGAAATTATATTTCCTCCCTGTTAAAAAAATAACCATAAGCAAAATTCAAATGCATTTAAAGAAGAAAAAAACATCGTATTACCCAATCTGTTCAGAAATTTTCATTAAATCCATGGTCAATTACAAATTGTAAGTTAAAAACACAGTCAAAGGAATTGCATATTCCCATAAATTTCCCAGCGGCAGAATTCATTCTTACCTGTAATTTTAACCTTGTCAAGGTTCTAGTTCAGTGCTGAAAGATTTAGTTTACATTCCTGCTGCCAAGAAGCACGTAACAGAATGACTTGCAAAACCTTGAGATAACACTACAGGACACAACATCTGCTTTATTTTGGTATTTCCTAGAAAGAAACAAAGGAAGTAGTTAGCTACTCCAGATGGTGTACAACAGATTTGTACATTAATTTTTTCATGAATACAACTTTTTCCTAAATAGAAGTGTTTGAACTAAAGCTGTGCCTGGATGTGCAAAGACCTTTCAGTAAACTCCCTAAACACCATATTCAAGATTTATGCCAACAAAGAATCAGATTAATATTTTTCTCTATTTCCCTCACCAACACTGACAAGCACTTAAAAAAAGTCAGTCTATTACCTGCCATTCAAATCCCTAAATTCAGTAACAGAAGGAATAGCTTTTGCATGCCTCCTAGCATCACTGTGCTGTCTTAATTTTATTCACCTACTCAGATGACAGAGTACACTCTTTGAGTGTTTGACAAGACTTAAACCCACTATGTACAGCACGTGCAATTTGTAAGCTCTTTATTCTGCTTCCTTAGATGTAAAAATGCACAAGTTTAAAACAAAAGCAATAAGCTTCAACTGCAAAAGTATTTCAGATCCTCTGAAATAGGAATCACTACATTTCTTTAAAAATAGTTTCTGTAAAATTAACCAGAAATTCACCTTAAAATGTAAAAGTAGTGAATAACCAACAATTCAGGTATGTGGATCAAAAACAGCATCTACCCACTGATTTCAACAGGATATAAAGACCCCAAATCCTTCATGGATCAGGGACTACATATTTAATCTTATAAACCACTGCATCTTACAGGAGTTGTCATAAGAATACACTGGAAGAAGGAACTATTGTAAGAAAACTTCTGTAAGAAAGCTGTCTGGGACAGCTTTGTCTGGGACAGGAGGGAAATAGAAGTTTTATTGTGACAGTGAAGATTATAAACTTATAACAGCACTCTGGATGAGCTGAGTGATAAAGGAGACCTAGTGCAGACCTTGACTTTAGGCCCACTGGAAGAATGGAGCTACAACAACATTTCACTATGGCTTGCCTCTTCCAAACACTCAATACTGCTTTTCAACTATTAAAAAGTGTCATAAGCAAAGAATTGTTCAAAAGGACTACTTGACCACCTTTTGAAGAATTGCAGCAGATCAGTAAGTTCTATGCCCGTAGCTCTACACTGCTGCAAGCCCTGTGTTTTCCCCACCATTCTCTCACGCACCAAGATAGGATGGACTGTTCGAGGAACCAAACTAATCCAGAAAAAGTCAATTATTTCCTGTCACTTGAGGTCTCCAAACCAGCTTAGGAAATGCCAGATCAGACAAGTGCCAGTGACAGAAACACAGAATCAGGAGCTGCTGCCAATTCATATTCGTTACAAGTATTGTGTAACTACACCTTAAGCAACATCCACTAAAACATTAATGAACTCTGAAAACGTATACTAATTCATTGTATGGAACTACAAGGCAAAAGCCCTCCCCAAAAGGTAAAAAAGCTTCAGTAAAAAAGTTTTCACATCAAGGAACTTCAGGGAGTAAAATGAAACACAGGCGGTGCAAATTCACAAAGCTGAGTAAAATAGCTCTTCTTAAACACACAGGGTTTTAGGGCACGGATACAAAACATGTGGCCAGGACACAGCTCTCTCCACACAACGTCTCCCACCTTCAGAACAGCCCCCCAGCCAGGAGGGTTACAAAGTGCTTGCACTATGAAGTGCTCAGGAGCCTCAGTGTTTCTGAGGCCAGTGGCCTCTAACAGTGGCAAACTCACAAAAGCAGTCCTGGAAGATGAGCATTATTCTTTTTAGAAACAAGAGCCTTGAGCCCTCCCAGATCTGAGTGCATTCCTTAGACCAGGACGACTTTTAACCAGAAGGTTGATTACAGCAGGGCAGATTCAAAAATAGGTATTTTGGGCTAAGAGCATTTTACCTCAGAATATGATTACATTTAAACAAATTCTAAATGCACTCACTTCTCAGAAATGAGGAACACAGTATTCAGCGTTCCAAAACACAAAAGCACTTTAAGATATACTCTCCACCACTGAATATGGCACAACAAAGGGACATTACTTCTACTTAATCTGCACATTAGTGACTCTTACCTCTACAAATCAGCTGCATGGTTTGCTTCCTCTCAGTATGAAAAGACATTTAGATTCATGATACAGCTTTGGTATAACAAACCATTATATTCAGCTCTTAACAATTTGAGTGCCAAAAACACTCACAGTACACAAATGTAAATGTCTTGTCCAGACTGCTCATCATAAATTACATCACAAGAATAAAGCTGAATGCTTCCTATTAAAGGTTTAACAAAATTTTAAGATGTATTAAGTATTTTACTTAGGCTGCTTAAGTCTTCCTACTATGTAAATGTATAATATTTTAGTAGGACTAAGTTAGTTCAGTTAAGTTTTTTTCTACTAAGACACCAGCACCCAAAGCAGGACAGTTTTTAATTGAGGAAAAACTTAAATATTCCTGGGCTAATAAAGCATTTGAATTTGACCATCTTTACAGTAAGGTAAGACCAAACAGACAAAGCCATCATAAGTAATTCACTGCTAAAGAAGTAAACTCAATATTCCAAAATAAGCACATTAAGAAATTACACAGTCCAGAGAAATTTGAAGAATCCTATCATGTTATTTTACAGAGTGTAGGCATCAAATGCTGGTTTTCCTGATGATACACACTTAAGAATGCTGGTAGCAAAGCACCAATGATCCTCAAGCTGTTTCCTAATGTTTAAAACAAACAAAACCACTACAACATCCAGTCCTTTGCAAGTTTCCAAACTCTGGCCAGAGAAGTACCAGGAAAACTGTGTTTATTCTGCCTCACAACCAGCTAAACCTGGACTCTGACCTTTCATGGATAACCAAATCACAGCTGCTTTAAAACAAGCAAACAAACCAACCAACTCATTGACTGAACATCAACAGAAAGCTATAATCTGACGTGCCCTGATCCACCCACCCTACGACAGCACAATACCACCACTGCCAATACTGTCCCCCAGAACTGTAAGATGGGCCACACACACTCAAAGATTTTGCAGAAGTAAGAGAGAACAAGGGAGAAAGAAAAGAGCAGCAGCGTATGCCACAGTAAACTGCAACCTACCAAGGGCATGTTTCCAACATACAGTAAACCTAAGGTAACATCCCTTTCTTGAAAGAGATTCATTGGGCTACCCGACTTCTTGGGGAAAGTGAGAGCACAAGGGAATGCACTAGTGCTGCAAATTCATGCAGTAGTTCTTCCTTATTGCACCTATATGACAAAGCCAAAACTAAACCAGGAGTTATTTTCTGCTTGCTTACTTGATACAAAGCACAACTTCCACCCTAAAGAGACAATTGTTCATCAATTGTAATAAAAGATAATGAATTCCCTCTACATTTGCTAAGCAGTTCCTCATTCTATACAGAACCAAGACTGAACAAAGTCTTGATTTGTGGGTTTTTTCCTGCAGACCTGTCTCTAATGCTTATTTGCACTTTTGTAATTCCTAAATTCTCTGTGACTCACTTTCAGGGAAGCTTTAGATCAGTCAATTCACATTATGGCTGTGTGGATATCTTGGCAGCAATGGTAGCTTAAGTGATATTTGCTCTCAGCAGCCCATTCCTGTTCCATGCTCTGTGGCTGAGCAGACATACAGACAGCTACGCTGGTACAAGTGAATGCCTGAAGCAGAGACTGCTCATCTGGCTGATGAGGAAATCAAACTTTGTTGAATTATACAAGCAGAAGATGAAGGAAGACCAAAAGCCAGCCTTACTGGAATTCAGAATGCACGTATGCAATGTGCATTTGCCTACTGGGAGATCACTGGCAAGCACTTACTTCTCTATTCTTCTGTAACAGATCAGAGTTATGCTCAGCACAACTCAAGCAGAGAAATGTGGAATCATGTCTCCATCAGTTATGCTGGGCAGCTTTGCAAACAGCCACCTTTAGGAAGAGCACAGCCATCTAACAGGCTTCAGTAAAAACACCCAAGTACTAAACTTTCATTTTCACTCATTTGATCTTTAGCTGAACTACGGAGAAGGAAGTAACTTCAAGAGTTAAAATGTATTCCGTGTATATGTTAGTTTTCTTCTAAAAAAAAAAAACCTCGACTGAAACAACAAAGCATTGTAAACAGAGGACTTTTACTCTGAACAAACATGTTTACTGGGGTTGCTGGGATTTTCTAGAGAAAAGCTTGCAAAAGTTTCTAACTGGCTTTAATCTTACCTTACATAACAGCTGTAGCGCAAGTGAAGTTTTAGATACACGTTATGCCTTCCACAGTAATCCAAGAGTCACAGATTGAGAAAGATGTGTTTGTATTCTGTATGGGTTTGTGTTTTCCCTTGATGCAAAAGGCAGAGTCTATAATCATCTATCTCCCTCATGGGGACTCAAAATTCCAGCTCAGACACACGAAAGCAATATGCACGGGCAACCTAAGATCATATTTACTATTACTACAGTGCCTATCGTTTAAGCACATTCTTACAGGTTCCCCATGAGGCAAATTTAATATCACATAACTAGCTAGAATACCTGGGTAGCAATATCTAATGTGTCAGTTTGAAAATACCAGCCCATTTGTTGTCTTTGTTAACATCTGGCATTCAAACTGATGTTTTTTAAAAAAATACAACCACTACAACTGGTAGACTACTTTAATTTTGTAAATGTCCATAAAACCAGCCTGAGCACTAGTCAAATGTTCTGAGAAAGAATCCACCACACCTGTCACCCAATAATACTACAAGGCACATCTTTTCTGAAGTCCTCTGGCACAAAACAGCATGTCCCTAAATCACACCTCACTCGACAGTCTCATCTACTCTACCTACTACAGCACTATTAATGAGCATCCAGAATCTGTCACTCCTTTGCCTAGACGAAAAAGATATTAGTAAACTATAGTATTATTCAAGTTCAGAAGAAATCTTGAAAATAAAAACCCTCTATTGATTATGCAATAGAAAAGGCTTAGCCCTTTCTAGTTAAGCCATTCAAAGAAGGCATCTTACGCATAAATCCATAAAAAACTCCTACAGAATCAATCGTCAGCAAAATCGGAAAAAGCAACATAGTTCAGTTAATTCAGTAGCAAGTACATGATTTTGTATAATAAACTCCATTGTTACAAACCTCATTGCCCTGTAGGATAAAGAGTTAAGAAAACTGACATAATTGTATAATTTCATTACAAAGACAGCAAAGGTGACTGAGCTACAAAATTTTAAGATGCTTTAGCTGTAGGTTACAGTCAAAGTCTGACAGTTTTCAAAAGATTAATATCCTTTTGAGTGTCTCGTATGAAATGGTCAGAAGAAAGAACAGATTATCTGCAGATGGCTACCTTGACTAATTCCTCTCTCACCAATATTCAGTAATTTTTAAGCCAGAGTCCTCAAAAATGTAGTATTTATCTGGGTAGAGAAGTTCACCCTAGCTCCTACCGGATACCAATGCATTTAGAACAGGTCAGCTTTTGAATCAAGTCTTGCTACTATTACTGAAGCCAATTAGGAACTTTTTATCCTCAAAACCATATCTTAAATTTCTGCTGTTCCTGACACTAAAAAAAAAAAAGAGTTTAAACCTAGTTTATACATGTCTTTCTGCACAGATCCTGTATTTAAAACATATCCCACAAAGGAGTCTGAAAGGCACAACAGCATCACATTTTGTCTATTAGGGGAATAAAGCCATTACAATACATGCATGCCAACTAATCACATTTTTCGCTCTTACAAATATAACACAACCCTAAGTATGACCACAAGTATATCCAAACTTCAGAAGGAATTTGAACTCCACGAAGTGGGGTGAAAAACAAAACATGTCAAAATAACAGTACTTCAGTCAGGATCAGGCACAAAAAATACAGCAAGAATTCGCTAATGCTGGTATGTTTGACAATGACAGAAATCAAGACATATCAAATTTAAAACGGATAATAAGAATGGGGTGTTATTTCTTTACATATGATACCAATGATCAGAGGAAGGACTTCCCCTCTCTCAAATAAGGCTCCTCTTCAACTTCTAACAGTAAGTCTTCAGGTATAAATGCAATAAAACTGAGCCATCACAGCAGATTTAAAAAAAAAAAAAAAACCACAAACAACTTGGCCACTGCTGATGTGCAGACAGTTACAGAAGGTATAAATTCTCTGCCACACTGCTTAGACACTTGGATCTATTTGTGGCTTTTTTTAGCCATGTTACCACTTGCTAAATTTATATATACCAGGAGTTAAATTAAATGCAAAAAAGGTGATTCAACACCACAATAAAATCACCAGCACGTTTAAATTGGTAACATAAGAAAACCAGTACTACTAGCTGCCAAATATTAAGAGTTAGGATGCTACAGGCATTTTAACGTTTACTGCAAAGCACACAGCTTGGAAAGAGAGAATTCATGCATTTGTTATGTCAACTCACAGCCTGCATACACAATCTTTCAAAAGAAGTAATTTAAGTATTACAGGAACCGAAGGCTCCAAATAGGAATTGTTAAAACACATAGTTATTATTCTATCTCAATTACAATTTTTTTCCCTTTGTCTCTTCCAGCTTAAGATGCTTCTTCTAATTACTAGCAAAGTTACTTCAGTAACAGCACTGTATTAGTATTAACAGAATCAGCACACAGAAATGTAAAGGCAATTAAAAATTTTTAAGAGGGTCCAATTGTTTAGAAAGCCATTTCCTTATTGCTAACACAGATTTATCACCTTCCTACATCAGCCTGATTCATTTCAGGCAAGGCATAGCCCAAAGCATTTTTAAGGCAGCTATAACCAATGCTGAAGAGAAGCAGCTGATCCTACAATGATATATGACTATGTACTCCCAGACTGTAACAGAATCAATATACCTGTAGTCATATGATATTCAATCCACAGTATGGTATGGAAAGTCACATTTCACAGATGACTTGTCCAGACTATTTCAAAAACACACTCCTCTCCCCACTGCTCTTTTACAGGATGGTCACCTTCTCCATCAGACTAGAGAAATTTAAGAAGTCTAGTTAAAAAAATTACTATCTCTAGGAACAGCAGAGCGAAACAAACTTCCATTACCTTTTTTTCTGGCAGCAGGCTCCAGTATCCTTGCCTGGATACATGGAATCTTTTCAGCTGTCTGCATTGAGGCTATCTGAACTGTTTCACTTGTCATCTACACAAGAGTACTTGGCAAGAAGCAGCCACTTGGCAACTTGTAAGCTTAAAAACTCAAAGTTTTGTCCAATTCATACTGCAACTTCAGTTCCACAATAAGTCACTTGGACTCACTTTTAATCAATAGTTTCAACTCTCAATTTGAAATATATATATATATATCAATGCTGAAGTTTCATATATCTCTATTGAGTAAAAACTGTTTTAATTTTGCCACTATACCAGTATCACAATACATGTTGAACTATACCTGCAAAAATTGAAAGGACAACTCTGTCAGTAAGAATGTTAAAACTAACATACAAGAAGATCATGCCAATTTTCAAGAAATCAACATCAGAGAAGGTGCTTAAGGGCATGACAGGCAGTCAATGACAATGATAGACGTGACAGCCAAAAGGATTCTGGGAAAGTTAGCATGTTAATAATTCAACATTCACTTTATGCTACTCATCATTTCAGACATCAGCTGCAGGGAAATTTGGATAACACAGATTAAGACACCATCTCCAGCTCCACCAAAGGTTACTACTGCTCTTGAACACTGCTGGATGCAAGACATGGCCTTGCTGGATTAAATAGTGATGGAAACATCTTAGTACTAAGACACATTAATAGTAGCATGGGGGCAAACACCCTATTTTGTCATCCCATTTATTAGACAACTTGCCAAGACATTTTTAAATGATTTCTATATTCCAAAGCTCACTTTTCAGCCTTATCACATTACTACCATAAAGCTTAACCTGCATGTATTCTATGCAATATGTGTATTTTATACATGCATTCTACATAGTGTAAGAAATTATCTTGATCAAACTAGGAATCCATAAAATAATCATGGCACACAAAGGAATACTTTTAAGTATTTCGACATTTGCAGAATGACAACTGAAAGAATCAGATGAATTTAGTAGTTTAAAAGAAAAGCAGACTATTAGCTTGGGAATTACACAAATAATTCAGTAAAACATACTACATAAAAAAGAGACCCCCAGTCACAAAAAATCAGAAATAGGTATGTGGATAGAAGACTGCTGATCTGGGCTTTCAAAGAGATGCTGAACGCAGCACAACGAGTGCCAATTTCAGTAGGCTTCCACGCCCCCAAAACTGAAGAGCTGGCAATAGGCAACCAGCTGCCTATATTAAGTGCTCCTTACACATGAGTCCCCAAAACATGTCCCACATCCTTCCGAGTGTCTCCAACATCACTTCTATGACTGGACATCATGGCCTTGTATTCTCTCTTCTATGCAAATACCTGCTCTGTAAAGGGATAGCTATGTGCTATGTGCTTCTCCAATCTTCAAAGAGTGGCTTGGGTTAGAAATTACTTTAAAAGATCACCTGGTTCCAACCCTCCTGCCACAAGCAGAGTCACCTCTTACTGGACCAGGTTGCTCAAAGCTCCATCCAACCTGGCCTTGGACACTTGCAAGGCACAGAATGTGCACAATTTCTCTGGGCAACTAAAGTGCCTCACTACCCTCACAGTAAGAATTTCTTCCTAATATTCAATCTAAACCCAACCTCTTGCAGTTTAAAGCCATTATCCCTTGTCCCATTAAAGCACACCCTTGTCAAAAGTCCCACTCCAGTTTTCTTGCAGGCAACCTTTAGGTACTGAAAGGTTTTCCCAGAGCCTTCTGTTCCCAAGCCTGGACAACCTCAACTCTATCAGCTTTTCCACACAGGACAGGTGCTCCAGCCCTCTAATCAGCTTCACAGCCTCACACACACACATATATATATATATGTTTATATATATACTCCACTTTTCTCTGGGAGTGGTGTGGGAATGACACAACAAACATTAATAACATTTTGTTAAACTGTGCATGTAAGCTGAAGGCAATGGCATCACTGCTGAACAATGCTTATGGCTCCTACTACTTGATCGTGCTCAGACTCACAGAAAGGTGACAACTATGCAGGTGCTTGAAGCTATGGCTTTAATAAAAGAAATGCATCTACCATTTCCTCCAAAATGCAGCAAACCTGCCCTCTGAAACCCAATTATTTCCTGATATTTTGAAAGTGACTGAAATACTACTCAAAAGCGTGCTCACTCTCTGCATTCAGAGAGAATTGCAATAAGCTCAGCACGGGACCACAAAGTAAACAAAAAAGAGTTACCAAGACATTGCCAATTTAGTAAGCCATTCCATATCATGCAACTTAGTATATCAGTTTTATAATTAGCAACACCTACACGACTCAAAAGACAGATCTGCAATAAACATTAGATACAAGTAGCAACGTACTTGACTATTTTAGTTAAGGGACACAGCCACAGCTAGCTTATATACCTCTGATGGTTAGTGCATTTTAACAGAAATATGCAGAAGTATTTAACAGTTAATAAAGAGTGATACCATTCTGCAGGAATAGTATAATATGCAAGCCAAGAACTCAGAAACAGTACCATTTTGCCAAGTCTTGGTATTCATGCTTTGTGTCATCTAATCATGGACAATTCTGAAAGTCTTACCTTGAATGCAGTAAAAAATAAAAGATTTCTTCCAGATCTTTGTCTTTCTGATTAAGATTTACTTTAGATACTCTTCTTTGTATATTGTGGAATAAAGCAGAAGAGCCTGTGAGTCTAAAAGTAGTAAGATGGAAGAATTGACCGACTTCTGTCCTAGCTCAACACAATTTTCAATAAAATCTGTAACTAAAATGCTTAATAGTAACAGCTAAACTGAAACTGGTAAACTCTGTGAACCACTGGGAGAGGCCAAGCTAGACAAGAAGTTCCTATTAGTCTGTGGCAATGCTGCCAAACATGAAATGGCTGCTTCTCACTTGTTAAAGATGAAAACATGGAGTGATCTAAGATACCAACAATTCGATGGCCACTACGTGCCAAAAAACTCCCACTCTCATTAAGTACCACCTTTACAGATGTCATGTAACCAAATCCATTTCCAAACCAGGAACACATAAACCATATAACAGGGAGAACCTGCATACAATCATGTGTATGTATGCACATCTAAGTGCAGAGATAATGGGGAAGTCTGGCATACTAAAGCAATTGTTTACAATAGTATATCCACATCCTGGATGCAAAGGAAAAGGAAGCTGAGATTCGAACTTATTTTAAAGCACAGAAACTGTGACAAAGAATTTGGTTACTGGCCACTTCAGATTCCTCTAAAAACGCAAGCAGGAGCACATATAAACTCCCTTGGTTACAAGAAAAAAACGAAGTTGCATTTCTCCCAAACCCATAAGAAGGGCTACCACAGTTAAACCCACCACACCTTCACAGACCAGAATACTGTTTCTGCAGCAAGAAGCTGCTCAAGCATTGTCAGAAGTGGAGATGGTCTATGTGTAGCATCTAAGATGACAGTTCATCCTCCTCTTTGTTGAGGCTTGTAAAAAGAATCTAATCTCAGAAAAGCTGAGATTTAGTTTCACTACCCAGCATACTGCTTACCCCTCCCCGCCCGGCAACTTCAAATGCTCTACAAATCACATTGTTTTACCTTGATGTTCAGAACACCAAAGGCACGCGAGAGACAAAACATATTGATAACTATAATGTTCTAGAATTTCATTTTTGACACTGAAAAGAGTATTTTTCTTTGTTTAGATTAAATGTTTATTCAATGAATGTACCTTGTTTATTCCAAGCCCACACAATAGGCAGAGTCTAAGTAACTACTGCTTAATACCTAAAACAGTCACAACAAGAGTGATTGTTAGAACTATTTTATTTAATAGACAGTAGACCCTTGAGGAGCTCTAGCTGCTGTCCAGTCGGAGTATGAACCATTGACCAGCCAACCTTTAAAATGACTCCTCAATGAGTTTTCATTTGTCTAGTCATCTTCCCATTGAGACTGTAAATAGGAACATGCTGAGGGACACCAAAACATCTTGCTAAGGTCAAAATTAAAAAAAAAAAAAAATTAACTGCTCTATCCTCAGCTGAAGATCTAGTCATTTGACAGAAGGCAGTCAGGCACAACTGACCCTGGTAAAGCCAGGCAGACTGAAAAGACCTTTTTCAAAAATGCTTTTCTACAGATTTATGTAAACTATTATTGATAGTGCTGTCCAAATAAAGCAATATTTAACGTTTTTATTAAGTAAGACGGAAAGCTTTCTTTATTATATAACATAGCAAGGATGCCTGAAACAGTGAACAGGAACCATCTCTATGCTTCAACAATTTGCAGAATTCAAATGTTCTGAAGCCTAAATACAAGAACTCTGTGCATTAAAAAAAAAAAGCATTAAAAAAAACCAGGTCTCGACATGTGAAACACAGACATCAAACAATTCAGTTTCTAGCTAGTTTTCAAGCTATCTGGCTAAGAGACAGTAAACAGCAAAGGTTAAAAAAGGGACAACTTCGTCTTTGTAACAGTACCTAAAATTTATTACAGAAACAGATGGCTGAGAAAGAGAAGAGAAAGAAGTGTAAAAGAAGAGCAAATGACAAAGAGAACTCAAACATGTTTCATTATGAACACTGTAAAGGACTTCTAGAATTCAGATTGCTTCCATCTTTTCAGATAGCTTGAATTTCTCCCCAGCTTATTTCAAGAGACCTCCAAAATGGAACGAATACGGAAACTCCTGGACACAGAATCAGCCAGTGCCCGACAAACAACTGCAAACTCTATTCTTTACTAGTGATGACATTACTCATGTTTCACCCAAAATAGTTCAGTCCCTCTGCAGTTCATCAAAACCTAGGCTTGAAACAGGCAGTGGGTAAGATACTTTAACTGCACATTAAGTGGTGACAAATACCACAGTGGATGAGCTGAGGCAGTCCTCCTACCCCTATGGAAATCTGCAGATGTGACAAAAAGCAGAGAAAAACAGCTTGACTTGCTCAGAAACTTTCTGACAAATTCCTTACCATGACCTTTGCTATGCAAAGTTTTGGTTTCTGTTGCATTCTTATGTACCTACAGATATTCTTGTCAGCAAATGCTGGTATTTAATTAAACCGGAATGACTACTATGAAGGGAGTCATATAAACATCTGTAGCAGGCTATGCATTTAGAGAAAATCCAAAAGAAGGGATCAACCTTTTAAATTTAGTTATAATAGATGTTTTAATGTCAACATTTAACTCCATGCTCTTTTACTTTAGGACTGCAATATAACTGGTGACACTGCTAACACTGCCACAGTTATGTGACTTCTCTATGGTCTTCAGCAGCAGCAATATTCCAAGTAAATACAGACCTTCCATTCACAAGATAGGCCATCAGGTATTCAAGCCACCAGTGTCAAGAAGCAACGTTAGTTACCACACAAGAACCTCACTTGAAACACCTCAGCGTGCAGTCTTACAGAAAGTGAGGCTAAGCTGAACTGATAACTGCTATTATCACCACCTCCTGTCATGGGTAGTTTCTACCCCAGCTTTGGCATCAGTAGTTGCTCTCACATCCTCATGCAGCAAGCTGATTCAAGAAGCTAAACTAAAAGAAAATTAATCTCAGCAATATGCACATTACCCAACTCTTACCACGAGATGAGACACAGCCAAGTATGTGGTCTCCGCACATGGTCAGAAGCAGAAAACTGCAGAAATCCAACAGCACTAACATACTTAGGGTAACTATATAAGAACCTCTTCCCAAATGAAAGTCAGGATTATGAGTGGGTTCCAGAAGCAAATGCCTGAGTGTGTGCAGAGGCCTAGCAAAACCTCTTTTCTGTACTGTATCAACACCGAAAAGTGGTGAAAAATCAAACTATTCTAAGGACCTTTAAAGAGAGGAATACCAGATACTCACCAACTGGGCAGCATGCAGCAAAAATCTCTTTGGGTAGAGGGAACAAACTCCCCATAATGTTATAATAAAACCAAAGCTGCATTATATACAGTAAATGACTCAGCTTCCAAGAAGATGCTATACCCATTGTTTTTAAACAGCTACAAAAACAAAACAGCAGTGCCTGGCTGACAAAGGAGCTGATATATCTAGTGCCCAGCACTCCCACCAAGGTAGCCTAAGATTTAATGATTAGAAACCAACACAGAAGAAGCTAAGCGTCAACTGAATTACATGCTATCTACATGAACTCTCTGGTCTATAGAATTTTGAAGACACAACCCTTTGGCAGCTGGACCTAATAAGCTTTATTGGGTTTTTTCCCCTATTAATGTAAAAATTCATCTGGGGTCACATCACCTCACTCTTACTTTGCTTCTCTGAACAAAGCAGTTCAAAGTACATCTTTTCAGTCATCCAAAGACCTTAAAAGAATCTTTGCTTCTTCAGCAACAGTGATGCAAGTCTACCAATTCCAAGACACCTTAAATTCATAGAGCACTATCTGCAGGACTTTTTATGCAATTCGGGGTGAAAAAACTCAACAACTAGCACAGTTCAGGAAAAAGCACTATAGACTAAATCTTCTCTCATTCCTCCCAGTCCATCTCAAGAGTGGATTCAACAGGAGAAAATGAGTCCAAAGAAACCAACCAAACAAAAATAAGGACAGAGAAAGAAGACTAACAGCAAGAAGCTCCTTCCCATCTCACCCAGCAATGTCAGCGGTCAATTTTTACTTGTTGGGTTTTACTCATGCCAGTATCAAAAAGAGTCAAGATATCCCTGAAAGGCAAGCAGAGGTAGTGGCAGGCAGCAGAACTTGGTAATAAAAGACAGTGCAGTGTATGTGCTGATAAAAATCTTTAAAGTTATGTACAGACAAATGAACAAAAAACAGATCCCCATGATGAGAGCAAGAAGGAATACTCCTCGATGAATGCTGAATTCTGCCTACTCAAGTACTCTCTGAATTAGCTGAAGTTATCAGTGAATTTATGCAATAAGTTCTTTAGAAAGCATTGTAGTTTTCTTCCTTACTAAGAACACTATTCATGTCCTCTCCTGACTTATTTCAGTTTCTCTCTTGCAGTAACAGCATCAGACTCTGACTCAAGGAAAGGAGAGAATAAACAGTGACTGGAAAAAAACAACTTCTGAAGTTGGAACAAAATTAATTGTGCAGGAAAAGTTGCTCACAGGTAGGAGATTGGTTCACCACTTATTGTACTAGCGGTAGCTTAAGATGCCGACTACTAAAAAGAAGATAAGTAGCAGAAAAGGATGATGGGAGTTTCCAATACAGGGTTCTAGGACCATTACTTGACTTTAGATAAAGGCTTTAAGCACAAATCTGACAACTCATGACAGATCTAAGCTGTCACACGTGCTTTGTATGCAAGAGCTTCTTTTAATCAGTGCTTCATTACACAAACAAACAAGACCTTTGGAGGAAGGGACAATAGGGCGAGACCTATTAACAAGTTTTCCACATTAGCTTCCTGCTCTTCGTGAAACTTGACAACATAATCAAGTTTCAAGTCTGGACAAACCTTAAGACACCTTTCCAAAAAATTAGTTACTTCAGTTATGACATTGCTAACCCCAAGTTTTTGTTTATACAAAACACTTCCGAATCTGCTAAGTCCAAACAAAACACAACAGTGAAAAAAGATTACTTCCAGCAGTAACTGAGCCCTACATTCCCTCTCTACAGATTCAGAAATACAGAAAACTTCAGGCTGAAAGTAGTGTGGTTGTTAAATACATTTGTGAATATATAGTATTTTTGAAGGATTTTTTTTCCAAATATGAATTAATAAAGTACAATTGTAGAATACCTTCCACAGTGACATTTTTCTAACCATGTTAAATTCTGTTTCCTGCCATTGGCAACAGCAGCACACAAGCTAATTTCAAGACTACTGAACTATACTGGAATTGTATTTCTTCCCCTCTGTACTCCAGAAGTACAGCATCACTTTCACTTCATGTAAAAAAATCCCAAGAAACTGTTTGCTTGTAACCTTATCCCCTTCCCTCCAGAAGTCAGATATGCTAAGCTGACAGCATTCCACTTTTTTTCTTTAAAATAATACTTCAACAACAGTCAAAATCACAAAATAAGCTGTTTTGTTTAACAGCTACTATACTTGAGCTCATTAAATGTTTTTGAGAAGTTCTCTGGCCTAGAATAACTTGTGTTTGGTATGTTCTAGTTAAGGAATTGAGATGTCATCCAATTTGATTTAATGTTACAAACTAGCTATCAAGCTTCAGCAGCTCTTAACCTCCATTATTTCCACACTCATATACTGGAAGAGGACATAATGGTACAGATATGGTTCAGCATAAGACAAACCAAAGGCCAAACAAAAGTAAAATAAATTTATTGTTTACTATTATATAAAATAGTAGGATACAAAACACCACTGGCACTATAGCAGAGTCTTAACTATCCTTTCCTTCCACCTCACACACAAGCCAGATTATCGTTTCAATTTTAAAACACAGGAAAATGTTAAAACTATTGCTTCTACCACTTATGGAAAAACAGATGAGCTCTTAAGGCCTGCCTGCAGAGGAGACTGCACAGCTATTTGACTCTAGCAAACACTGTGAAACATCTCTTTCCAATGTAATCATCCACAAAAGTGGTATGCTTGTCTTTTCCCTGATCCCACAAATTACTTGTAAGAGACAGACACATTGAACTGCTTCCAGTTTCTTTACACCGTGAGAGATGCACAGAATCTAAAAGAGGGCTGGTTGGAAAACCTCACACAAAGCAAACAATTCCTATTATTAATGCATTTTTTTCAATGACTGAATGCTTATGAACTGGAGGTTATCTTTTGAACGGTAGTTTGAATTGCAGTGCACTTAGGAAGGATTTACAGAACAGGTTTCACACTCCCCTCTTCCTCCCAGATCTAGCTATTGTTTTCACAGCATTGTTTTCCTCTTGTTTATGCATAAAACCTCTATTACTTGAAGTCTTGTGCACAACCTTCTACTTGTTTAGATAACTACCCCTCAGAGTAACATAATCAGATACAACCTAGGCTTTGGATGAGTCCAGTAAATTCATCCACCAGCGTAAGCAATCAGCAAAGAAAAGAGCAGGAAAGACATTATCTCAGAGAAAAGGAAAAGTGAAACAAAAAAGCTCTTGCTGTAATGTCTCCTGGAAAAATGATAAAGGAAAAAACATGACAAGCTAGCCAAATGGATAAACACCCCATCTGAGGAGTTCATTTGATACATGTATAGGCAGTAGTCCCACAATTACCGAGTAACACTCATTGAGTGTAAATCCCACCTGTAATTAGACATTGTTAATAACCTCTTTAGAGGCGCCACTTCAGTTCTTACTGACAACACCCAAAGTGAAGCATTTGTGAGCCTTAG
The DNA here is from genome assembly GCA_910950805.1 of Acrocephalus scirpaceus scirpaceus. NCBI lineage: Eukaryota > Metazoa > Chordata > Aves > Passeriformes > Sylviidae > Acrocephalus > Acrocephalus scirpaceus. The sequence continues at coordinate 26,086,784 of OU383775.1, read as the reverse complement.
CAGCCTATACTGTGCACTGGGGCTCTCTTGAGCTAGACGGAGTTGCTTTACTTTCCAAAATGAGGGGCAGAACACTACCTGGGGAGTCAATGGACTACCTCTGCTGGGTCTGGATTCAAGTTTTACAACAGCTGAAATAAAAAAAGAGCCTCATGTTTCCTTTGAACACGAACACTCAAAAAAAAAGTACCCTTTTAGTGAAAAGCCAGCTATAAACAATTTTTATCCAATGTTCCACAGAGAAGCAAGCTTGGTGTCCAACACCAGAAACCAGTGCCTACAACTAATACCATATCTCATGAGAGGTCTTCTGCACAAGCTGGTATGCAAAATACCTTTTGATCAGGATAAGATTTTCCTGTCAGGAACCAGAACAAATAGTACAGACATATTTTATTACTATACTAGGTAAAGAGAGCAAGAGAAGCAAGGACACAGAAAACACCCTGAGTAACATCTGTGCTATATTCAACTTTCATACCTTTACAGCTCTCTGAAGGCAGTGCTTTCAGTATAGACGCACTTCAAACAGAAGCAAAAGGAACAATTTCTTCAGCTTTACACACTGAAGACAGAACTCTCAAAACAGACCACAGTACCACATAGTTTCAGTACAGTACTTCTCATCTGAAAAGTTTCAAAGCACATGACAGTTTCAGCAGTTTTTCAAGGTCACAAGGGCAATCACAAAAACAAGTCCCTGCCCCCTCCAATTGCTAATCCACCACCCTCTAAATCCAGTCTAGCTCTACCCCAGAGACTTATGCAATGTGAAAACCCTCATTCACTTCTCTCCTAGAATCATGGTCCAAAACTACTGTATGTGGTACCATATACACAGCTGCAATATACAAAGGCAACTTTACACCTGTCAATATTTATCTGGATGTGGTTTAACAAGCATGTTGAATACGCTGAAGAATCTTACATGCCTTATAAAGAAAAGATTTTCAGCGTCCCTAAAGAAGCTGCCATGAAGAACAATTTCCTATTTCTAGGTATGTTCCCTGAAATGTTGAGGGGAATATACTTTTAACTCTTTTGGAAGAAACTTTAAACAGTGGTAATTATTTTTTAAAAAAACAGAGAGCCAACCACACACACGAACAGTAAAACAAGAAATAACATTAGTGGAAAATAAAATAAAACCCCAGCAAGCCCAGCTACAGAGCACGTTGTCTGTGTCCCCACAACTTCACTGAAACACAACTCACAAGTTTACACAAGGGTAAATATTTCACAAATAATCAGGTCCTATGAGTTTTGTGGAAATAAACAGTCACATCAAGGAGAGACATCCAAACTAGTGCTCCCCGAGGACAAGTGCAGCAGAAGCTCAGCTATGTTACCAAAACAATCATGCCATACAGGATACATAGCGCACCAAACACATGAGAATACTTACAGAACTCACAATACCCTACACCCAGAAAAATCCAGCCACAAGACACAAAGCCACAGGAAGTCAGGCTTCATAACTTGCTGCTCACACAGCTAGTTTCATTCTTGATTAACTGAATAAAACCATGAAAGAACTACTCTCCAGAATTTATTGTAGTTTTACCACCAGTCATTTTCACACAGAATTTCAAAACTAGGGACAATAATTTAGGAACAGATATTCAGTTACCAGTCAATATAAACAAGCAATCCTTTGTCAGAGAGCAGCAGGACTATTTCTGCAGGCCTGGCAACACTTAGGAAGCAGCAGAGGGTAGACTCCACTCCCAGTGCATAGCTCAGCACCCTCTGCAGTGCTCTAACATGCCTTTTGGAGACTCAGTGGATACAGCTGTGCTGCCACTTCAGTTTGAGTTAGGAACACGCTTTTGAAGTAAATCTGTCACCCACTTCCTGTATTTTAGTTCGTATCTCATAGAAGTTTCTGAATACATGATCTGAACGTCTCCAAGATTAACCTACATCAAAACTCTGGGAAAGCTTGGAACATACTCAGCCCACAGAACCAGAAAACAATTAAATAAACCCCACGAAGCACACACATTGGGGACACCGAGTCTACCTAACTTACAGCTTCACTCTACAACATTCTTCAAGTGCAGCATACTGCTTGCTGACGTAAATATAATCAAGTGGCAGATACTGTCCATTCATTTATGAGAGCCTTAAGCAGCAGGAAGTAAACCCACAGACTTAAGCTGCCAACACGCACCTCAAAAGCTCTAGAAAGGAGGCCTGCACAGGGTGCTCCTTTTTCTGGAATAATGATAGCAGCAATGTATCACCACTCATCCATTTTTGTTTCCACCCCTTTAAAAGTCAGGAGTTTCAAAAGCTAGTGGGATACTCTAGAAAAGCTTTTGGAGTAAAGAAGAAAATAACCCACCCAAGATCTACATACTTCATGCATCACCTACAATCACTGTTTTGTAAAACTTTTCAAATAACGTTGAAAACACAACTCAATCAAAGGCTGCACTGGACGTAGTGATAGGAAAGGAAGAATAGCATGTATGCAATACTGCTTTTTATGACTTGCACATCAGCTTAACAAAGTCACCCAGAACAGGCTGGGGTGTTTTCTTTTTGAATAAGCTGACCAACATAATATTCATTGTTTCACTTGAATCAAAACATCAGTTCTTTACAAATAGTTCCTTCATTGAGATGTTCTCTCCTGTTACCAATTTTCCTTTTTCTATAAAATTTTAAATAGAAGATCATGCGTTTCAAACATATACCTGCCTTTAGCAGGACCAACAAGCTGGTGAGAACAGACCAAAGCAGTACTGCATGAAAAACTTATAATAATGTGCTACCTCCTCTGCTCAACAAATCTTTATCATCTTACTTCATTCACCTCCTTGATAAAAAAAATTAATTCATATGCTAACAATGCAGAGCCATGTCTGCTCTACATTGAGTAAATGTCAAGTTCCTATACTGGGGTGCAGACACAAAAGTAGGATTATTGAAGATGACATTTTCTGTTAACACACTAATTCCCTGAAAACAGCAAAGAACGAATGACACTCTCCCTTGTGATTCAACTGGAAGTTTGTAGTTATTGACATGTCATTACCATAGTCACTAAAGAGCTATCTTAAACTCTCCAGCAGCCCAGCCTGAAACATCCTTATGCAATGTTTTTCTGATCCGTTTCATGTTAACTCTTGCAAAAACAGACTTAGGCACCTAGTTGTACTATTCATTTGAAAGAAAACTCAATGAACAAAGTTACTTCCCATCAAAGATAAAGACAACCTATGCCAGGAGATAGTAATGTAGTGGCATCATAAAATGACACACTGAAGTAATGTTAATGAGAATCTAATGGTGCACAGGGAAAAGAAGAGCATTGTTGGATAGCATTTTTCATAGCAGAACAAAAATATCTAGGCCTGAGTAATTTCCTTCAAAATTATAAGAAAGGCTGCTGTCTGCTGAGACAGGGAGTTTTCCCTTCTGTCATCATTCTCTACATTAAAACATCTTTGTGCTTTCCCTCCCAAGACAGGGTTTTCCAAGAGCCAGAAGACTCATTTAACCTACACTCACTGGCAACCCTTACGTTTCAACATGCCAATAATGTCTCAAGAAACTGAGATGAGCTGAACTGCTCATCTCAAGAAACTAGAGATCAGCCACCCTCGCTCAGTAATTTCTTACCATCTCATGAAGATCTTCAAACCAGTTTTCTTCTGGAGTGACACTCATAAATTCTTCCAAATATTTATCTGACCTTATCATATGATACAAATGTAAATTTGTACAAGGTTTAGGCAAATTATAAACAGTTTGTACAAAGTTTTCCATACTAGACATCAGTCTAAGGCTGAAAGACATAATCCAAACAGTTAAGGAGTTTGCAAAGTTGTCTGTTAAGTAAAAGCAGTACTGATAATCTTTCTGGAAACTCTGCATCCTTGTTCTTACATCAGGGATCATCTTTCAATTTCTCCCTTCTGGGCCTTTCTAGTCAGAGGTCATTCTATTGGGGTGGCTTTTTTTCTTTTTTTTAATTAAGAAGATGCAGTTACTGCTCCAGATTTTGACATTAAATTCCCTGAACATTTTATGTATACCTGATCTGCTGGAGGTTGGGGCTAAACTGGACTCCTCTAAGATGTGTAAAACATTTATGCTGCACTCACAGTGCTAACAGGCAGTGAGGAAGAAGTCACAGTTCACACCCTGTACAGCTGTAAGCCAAATTATGAAGACCATCAAGCATAAACTGAAGCACAGAATTAAAAAAGCAATACATAGGGAAGGAACCAAGACAGCAAAATTTTGATTTCAACAGTTTTCCAAAGAAATCACCACTGCTCTCCTCCAATTTATTGATAAGAACAATACTCAGACTTAATCACTTCAGTTGCTAAAAGGCCCAAGATCTGAAGAATGCTTCTCTTTCACAGGGGAGCAAAGTGCAGCACTGAATTCAGAGAGATCAGTGGACAAGTGACAAGAACTAAAAAAACAAATCCCAAACAAAATAGAGCATATTTGATTAAGGTAGTGGGCAGAAAGAATCATCACTAGGGAAAAAAACCAAACAACTATGGACACAAAGATATGCATGGCCTATTACAGTAATCACTCTCCACAGTCCAAACACGGAGTCTCAAGCTTGGACTCTTTCACCAAGGCTTTCTTATTCACTTGGTAGAGACTGTGCTTGTAAAAACCAATGGCTAGCTAATTATCTTCCAGTGCTGACTGGAAAAGAACAGCCATTTTCCACTTCCTAAGCTACAGCAGTAGACCTATATGGCAGATTTAAGCATTCCTACAGGACTGATTATGCAAGGCACTAATGATCCATTTTCATTTTTAATGTGTTTTTTAAAGAGAAACCCCCAAAAAATCCAAGGCCAAACCAAGCAACAGATCCCACACTGACAAACCAAGCCCATCCCTGCCCTGCTGAACACTATTGCAGCACTCAGCAAGCGGTGCTGCAGTTTGCCCCATTTAAGGAGGACATTCAGTACTCACTGAACACCGTTTTGTCCACATCCCCATCCCTTGCTGCAGTCTAAATAAGCTCTGCTCTGAAGAGTAATACAAATACTTCATGAACACAGATTTTTACGTCCACTACTAAGAGCAGATTTTAGTGCCTTTCCCTTTTGTAACATGGAAGCAACACACTGATGCAAGAAATACTCTCTACTCTCCATTGGACCCCTGAGAGCAGTAGCTCTTGACAGTGAGTACGTGAAATGATTGTTGAACACACAGATTTCACAGGCTTGAATTTCAATTGTAATAGGTTTTTATTCCTGAGAAAGTTTACTTAGTCAGAAGCATGCATTAGTGATTATCACTGGAAAAGTTTAAAAGAGACAAGAAGAGAACTAGACTGTCCAGGATAACTACAAGACGACTCATTTCTTTCTCTCGTTCCTTACGTCACTAACTGATCACCTCACGGCTACCACTATAAAAGAAAAATGGGTTCTCAGCACCCTCTATGCAGCCCTCTCCACACTACATTAATTACATTTCCCTCATCCTGATGTTGTGTGCCTTAATTAAATCACTGACCTATGTAACAGCCGCCTCTAAATATCCCCAGAACAACAGATGAGGGGCTATGCAAATAAATAGAACATATCCCAAACTTGCAGAACATGGGATACACACACATAATTACTCCTCATTTCTGACTGATCCAAGCAGCTTTCCATTCTAAATGGACAGTCTCTTCACAAATCTTTGACTTTCAAATGTTGATGCACTAGCCCTCCCACAAACACAAGTATATGTCCAGTATAGAAGATTTCATATACTCTGGATACGCAAACTCATTTAAGTGTTAGGGTATAGAAAATGCACGTAATAAATACATATAATGGATGTACTGGAGCCCCTAAGCCCACACACACACACACGGGAGCTTGTCTACACTACGTTAAGTGCTTTTAGTTAGCTGCTGACCTGTCAACACTATCATGAGTGCTAGTTTCAGCGAAAGTTTAGCCTTAAAGTTAATGGTCAATTTATCCAGTGAAACAAACAGAACAAGATAAACAAACAAACGGCACATTACCAGAAACCCTGACTGTCCTGCAACCTCCTTTAATCCAATAATATTCATAACAGTACTAAATTGCCTCATCATCTTTATTCACTTTTTTCATTTTCACTAGGTGTCCTAACAGTAGAATACTTTTCTCCATACTATGAGCAGCAAAGAATCCCCACAGCCTCCGGCCTGTGCAGGACCCTGAGCCAGTTGATCATCCCTCCCCCACGCCATTTCAACTTTTCATAGCCTCAGCCAAAAACGCCTGCCTCCTCTCTATACACAGACTAACTAACTCAGCAATACGAAAACTCCAGTTTCCCTTTTGCACAAATACCATTCCCCTGATACACACGTGTATACATAGCCTAACATAATCTTCTCCCTGTATACAAATTCATTCTTCCTCCCATTTTTAACCATACCCAAATATCCACCCAAGCCCCCTCACTTTCCTATAGCCCACAGTCATCCCTGAAAATTTCCCTACAAGAAGAAAGCTTTGATGACCTAACAGACAAATTTAGAGTGCCTGATACCAGTCAAAAACATACCTAACTACAGTTCTACAGCTCCCCAGCACAGACTTTTCTCTGAAAAGCACTATCATGATCCCAACAGGTGGCATTTGCTACATGTTTTCCCAGTGGTATTCCATGGACTAAACAACAAATATCCAGCCTTTCCATTTCATTACAGGTGAAACATCAACTCGCAGCTCCTCACAAGTTCCCAGGACACAGACCACGTTGCTTGCTGCTGTAGTCCATCTTCACACACCAGAGTTCACCGAGCTGGTGACAGCCGGGCATCTCTCTCAGCTCCCAGTGTGAGCAGCAGAAAAACCAAAGCACAGCAGTAGGAACACGCATGACTTGCTGTCCACATACCAGCTCATATTACACACGAAGGTCTCGCACATTAAGTCTAACCACACTGGCCACGAAACAAAACAAGTTCAGAACCTTGTAGCAACCTGTTACCACTGTGCCTGTAACTTGTACACAGGCTTCCCTACCACCCAAAGCCTTCCTCCTCCACAGCCTTTAGATGCTGCTTACCACCTTACTTCTCCCAACACACAGAAGCCTGTTTACCTATTACTCCTAAATTCACAGGCCTTCCTGTACCACTACTCCCGAACACATGTGGTTTCACCAAGCACCTGCATCTCCACGGTATAAACACATCCCTCAACCTACCGCAGCACACAAAACAAGACAGGTACAGATTTTTCTAGCTGCCTCCAATTTAGCTCATCAAAATGACTCCCTCCTTCCGAGAGAGGCATTACTGTAAATTAGAGTAAAAGTATATCCATTGTGTTCGCAGAGCCAGCAAGGTCCAAATTACGAGCAAGAACTGCCTTCAACTCCTTTCTCCTAAAGGCTCCCAGGCACTGCCCATCTGCCTGTGACTTCATCCCCAGCTCGTCACAAGCACCCAGGCCTCACGGCAGCTTCTCCCCCCGACACCGGGGCCGTGCCCGCCGCTCGCTACCTTCCCCCACCCGCACGGCCGGTCGGCGTCCCGGGCCCCGGCCCGACACTCCCCAGGGCCCGGCCGATGCACGTGCGCGGGCCCGGCCCGCCGGCCGCCCCCCGGCCCGGCTCCGGCCGCAGCCGCCGGCACACACCGGACGCCTCCGGCGCCTTCCCCGCTGCCACCCACGCGAGGCCAGGCCTGCCGGCTCCCCAGCCCCAGGGCCGCGCGGGGCCTGGGCCGTGTCAGCGCGGCCCCGGCCCTCTCCTCTCCCGCGGCGGGAGGAAGGCGGCGGCCGGGCCTCGCGGCGCCCGCTCGCTCCCCGGGGGCGCACCCGCCGCGTTCGCTGCCCCACCCGGCGCCGCAGCCCCAGCCCCGGCTCACCCGCTCGGCCCCTTTCCCCGCTCTGCCCCGGCCGCTCTCTCTACCTGTGTGCCCCGCGTCCCCCGGCGCCCGGCGGCGCTGCGGGGCCCGGCGCGGGTGCGGGCGGTGCTGGCTCGGACTCAGGCGCGCGCCGCCCCGCGCTGGCCGCCGCCGGCCGCCGCCGCCGCCCGGTCGCGCACTCGGAGCGCCGCCAGCAGCGCGGACATGTTGGAGCCGCCGTCCCCCCCGCCCGCGTCACCGCTCTCGGGCGAGCTGGGCGGGGCCAGGCTCACCCGCCCGCCCCGTCCCGCCGACCATTGGCCGCCGGCCCCGTCGGCACAGCCCTTCCTCGCCGTCATTGGTAGATGCGTTCGCCGCTCACAGGCAGGCCCCGCCCAAAAGCTTTTCTCTAATTGGGTCTCTCCCGCTTGCTTTGGTTACTATTGGCTGCGGCTCTCGTCAATCAAAACGACAGCGCACGGACTCCGTCTTTCTCCGCACTTTTTTTTCCGGCCTCGCAGACTCGGGCAGGACTGACGGAAGCGGCTGTCAGCGAGCGCCCTCGCCCCTCCCAGCCTCCCTCCCGCCGCCACATCCCCTCCCTCCCGGCGGCGCGGTTTGCCTGCAGGCCATTGGCTCCCAGCGCCGCCACTCCCGCAGCCTCTCTCGCCCCGGCCGCCGCTTCGCCAAGGGGGCGTGAACCGACCCGCGGGTGCTTTCTTCTGATTGGCCACCGCCCCTGCCAATCGAGCGCGGCCGGCGGGGCAGCAGAGCGCGGCCCGGCCCGCGCGCCGAGCCGCTCCGCACGGCGATTGGTCGCGGGGCAGGCGAGAGGCGCGCGACCTCCCCCGTGCCCCACGGGGGGCAGGGGGGAGTACCCGTATGTGCACGCGATTACATCACCGCCAGCCAATCAGAGCGCGCGGGGGCAGGTGTCCCGCCCGAGGGGGGCGGGGCCTGGCGCCCCCGGCGGGAGCCGCTGCGCCTCGCACGGCCCGGGAGGCGGGAGCTGGGGTCGACGCCGGCGCCGGTCGGGGATACTGGGGCTGCTTGTGTTACCGCACCAAGGAGCGAGGAGGACGTGTCTCGGTCCTCTGCGTTCCCGTCTGCCCGCGGGGCGCGATCGCCGTGTCCCGGCTCAAGGGACGGAGGGGCCGCGGCCCCGCTCAGGTGCCCGAGTGAGGCGTCCCGGGATCGCCCTTGGTACTCTACCGAGCCCTGCTGACACCGGGGCCGCCTGAAGCGTAGAACCACTGAATCACAGAATCAATTAGGCTGGAAAAGACTCCTGAGTCCAGCGAGTCCAACCCGTGACCGAACATCACCATGTAACTAGACCATGGCACCAAATGCCGCATCCGGTGTTTCCTTAAACACCTCCCGGGACGGTGACTCCACCACCTCCCTGGGCAGCCCATTCCAATGTCTGATCTCCCTCTCTGTGAAGAAATTCTTCCTGATGCCCAGCCTAAACCTCCCCTGGCAAAGGTTGGGGCTATTTCCTCTCGTTCTGTCACTGCTTGCCTGGGAAAAGAGGCCGACCCCCATAACCTCCTTCGGTGCTTGTAGAAGGTGATAGGGTCACCCCTAAATGTCCTCTTAGCCCTGAGTCTCGGCAGGTGGGAAGTGCAGGAATGGGCAGCTGCTCCCGCCGCCGGCCGCTCCGGCTGCAGCAGGAGCCTCGCCGCGGGAGGCCGTAATGAACACCCTGCGTGGGCTCGTCTGCCCTTCGGCTTCTTGCCCCAAACCAAAACTGTTTATTCAGGAAAGAACATGAAAATCTGTCTGATCCCTCGTAATCCCGTGCTATTCCCACCTTTCTCAGTCAGGTTTCAGCTGGTTGAAGCCAGCTGCGGTTCACCTCGCTGGAGAGGGACCCGCTCCTGCCCCTATAGCTCTGTATGGCGGTTCAGCTGCTGCAGTCATACCCTGTAGGCTTTCCTGGAAAGCTGGAAGGGATATCCTTGCCTTATATTCCCGAGAACCCAAACTTTATTTTGCTGTCTGTAGAAATGGCATACCAATTCGCACCCCATAGTTCGCTGGTGCTCTTGCCCCTTTCCTTACGCTGAGGTGTTTCCTCGCCACACACTGAATACATCGGCGTGAATGAACACGCGTCACACGCAGGACTTGAGACCACGGCTCAAGACACCGTTTGTAAAGGACTTTTATTCATTCATCTGTTCATGTTCTGGAGTGTTTAAAAAAGGAACTGACCCTGAAAAAGATGGGAGTTTCTCTTTCTGCAGCTGAAACTCTCCCCCCCCCCAGTCTTCCACATAGGCCCATGATGGGATTATTTTTCCAGGGACTTAACTCCGAAGTTAAGTCCACAGTGCAGAAAATGCTGTGCAGCTTTTACCTCCGAGGTAATCGGCACCACCACTCACGTTCGAAAATCCTTGCCCAGAGCTCAGAGGACGCTTTTTTGCTTAGGTGACTGATGCAGCCACGGCTCTAAGAGCCGAACGTGTACTTTCTGTGGGTTCAAATGCGAGAAGATGGGATAGTTCACCCCTGTGTGCCAGTGCTGACTCCCACAGCTCCCTACGTGTCGATTGAGCTGAATGAGAATGAAACCTAGGTTGCCTCAGCACAGGCACTCGTGAGCCAGTTCAGAAAGAGCCAGAATGCTGAGGCTGCGGTTACCCTTCCGTCATAGAAAACTTGCTCACAGACAGGCTAATTTGAGTGCCCAGACCCAGCTGCCAATCAACCTAGTTAACTTTGCAGTGTCCACATGATCTTTGACTCAAGATACTTTTATACAGCTAGGGATCTTTTTTTTTTTTTTTTTTCCCTTTCCTCAGGCTTATTTCTCATAGTCATTTAAATATAATTCATGTATAATTAAAGCAATGACAAATCTGGCTAAAAAATACTGTATCTTAGGGTTGATGAATGCAAAATTTATTTAGCCCAGATATTTCTTGTATTTTTGAAACTGTTTTTATTTCAAGAGATTCACCAGGAATTTTTTTAGAGCTTGGCACTATTTAAAGTAATGGTATATCCCGCACAGATTTCAGCAGGTATGGAACTGGGCTGTAATTTTATCAGGTCCCTGTTTGCATCTTCTACTTTGCTTCTTGGGCACCTGCCAGAAAGACACCCTGGGTAGCATTAGATAATTTTGCTCAGTATGTACACTGTATATTCAGCTATTACTTACTCTTTGCTCTAATTTACTGTAGTAGCCACTCTTCCCCTGCTCACAACTAAAACAAAAATACTGCAAGAGATCACAGATTAGGCTTTCAGTTGTCATTCAAACCTTCTGACCCTGACTTTCTCCTTGCATCTAGGTCTTACGGCAGTTCTGATCCCCTTCCTTTCACCTTCAGCTCTAATTTCATTCATGGTTCTGTAACAAATATAGAAAAAAATAAAATACTCACTTTCCATGTCATCTCACTAGCTGTACAACCTTTACAATTCTTTGGGAAGAATGGACTTCCCAAAATAATAAATATTACCCTAAAGTAATATTTATTTTCTCTAAAGTAATAAGTGATACCCCCTACTGCCTTTCAAACTGCCTAAATGTTAGAGATTAACTGAAAACCTACTCTGTGCACATGAGTCCATAACCCAGCGTAAACAGCACATTCCTAATCAGTAGAAAATGTGCATATCTGGCTGGTTTCTGTGGGCTAAAACTCAACACTGGCATTGCTCAAGAGGTGTGTGTGGCAAGAAGCAAGCAGCAGTGACAGGCAGCAGGGGCGGGTGGTGAAGTAATAAGTAGGTGAAATAATGGTTTGTATGTGGCAATGTGGAGTTAATGGCTAATCCAGAGATTTTGTGCCATTTCATGGCTGGCTCCGGTTAAGCTTCGTTTAAGATTACCAAGGCAGGATATTTGTGGGAATATTTGCGTGTTGGATCAACGGTGATGTGTGCATGCCTGAAGGAATCGGCATTTTTTAATACATGCAATGCCCATTTTATTATTAGTGGTGATGAAAATAACTATGAACTACAGAAATGGTAATAAATGGGAAATAGATAGTATGGGATAAAGGTAATTTGCAAACAGCTTTGATACTGCACTAAAGAGAAATGAAGGGTTTTAAAAATTCACAGGGTTTTAAAAATTCACGTTTTTTAATGTTCTATTGTTATTGGTGAGGAGTTTTGTCCTTTTGGCAGTAGCTGTTGACAAATCTCAATAATTAAATTTGTTTAATGTTCAAATTAATGAACTATAAACCAGGTCCTGCCAAAAATCAATACCTTTGGGAAGCTACTTGATCTGACACTGTTTCATGTCATTTTCTCACCTTTTTACCTCTGTTTTTTATGTTAGCTGGTTGTCTGAAGCATGTATACATCTCATGTTTTAACTGGCATTCATACTAGTTTGACAAATGGTGACTGCTCTGGTTTCACAAGAAGGCATTCTCAGACACTGACAATATTCATGGTACATGGTTACTTTTTTATCTGCAAAGCAAACAAACCCTTTTATTTTCAGCTGAGTAAACTTCCCATGGAAACTAATTCACTACACAACAGTAGTTAGTTCTTCACCACTTGCCTGTGTACCCCTTCTAGATTACACCATCTGTGAAGAAAGGAAGGAAATCACCACAGATAATAAGGTCATCTTCACATTAAGAAATGAACAGAGAAAATTTTGAAAGATTCATGTAATATTTTGCCTTGGTTTTGCTCAACAAGAGGAAGACTAAATGTTAATACAGCAATGGGGAATAGAAAGAATGTAGGATGGGTAGCAAAGGAAAAAGGACAGATACAGACAAAGGCAAAAACGTAATGTTACTGTGTCAAAATGAAATAATTGGAAAGTGGATATACTATTTCCAGTACTTTGGGAAAAAATTGGAGGAATTTTAGAAAACAGTTCAGGACACCCTCCTTGTGATAAAAGAAAAAAAAATTCCTAACCAGAACACGTGGATTAGAGGGAATTTGTGGTTGAGCAAAAAGAGAAGTAAAAATAAAAGTGTGTAGTAATATTTTATGTTGAAGAAATAATGCTTTGGAAAGAAAATGTCAATAATAAAACAACTCAATATTTTTGGAAAAGATGGTTGCAGATTTCACTGAGAGAAGAGGGCCCTGAGATCATTCCAGACCCTAGGTGGAAAGTTTGGAGGTAGTTAGAAAACTCCATATTGTTGAAGAGATGGTACTGCTTGGTTCAAAGAAAAAGCCAGTGAGATTTCAAATTCTCATTTAATAATTTGGGGAATACATGCTACTCGTAGTTGGGGCCAGACATTCTGGACTGTAGTAGTGAATTAAATTCTTCTCCAAATTGTCACTGAGCCTGTAAAAAGTAATGCTTTTGGGTAGTTCAGGAATATGCCCTTAAAGGCCTGATGGTAAAAAATAACCCTGAAGTCAGTGATGACAACTTGTGCGATGGAGGTGAACTAAAATAGAATATTCTCAACTTCAGAAAGGGAAACTGTGATAAATGAAAGGATCTGGCAACAAAACCATCTTGTATAATGAGAACTTGAACATGGAAGACGACTTAGGTACCTTGAAACCAAATGACTGGGATCCTGTATCTCACAGAAGGCAAAATGCTTTTGAGGTAGAAGCTTAAAGGCATAAGTGGAAAAGAAGTGACATCAAGAGAGAGGTAAGAATTATAATGGAGAGCATGAAACAGAAAAGAAGTCTGATTTGGGAAGGATCTCAAACGTCAACAAGTGGGAGAATGAAGGAAGAATTTATCTGGAAAATCAAGTTGATTTATGGTACATGGCATCTGAAAAAACAGCTAAGATGTTATCCAGCTGTGACATAATAGTGTAAGAAGGAAGTGATGTTGCTTTCCGTTCAGGAAGAAGTGGGGTTTAGAAATAGTCTACATCTGATTCTAAAACTAAATGCGTATTTTTACCTCAATTTTCAGTAAAGATGGTGATCTTTAACATGGGGTTGGAGGGCAGGATGGCTAATAGCTAGGAGGGAAAGGAAATTGCTAGTATTACATATAAGATGAAAGTAAAACACAGTCTACAGCTTCTGGGCAGAAAGAGCAGATAATGCCCGTTCCAGAAGTCAGAAAATCGTGTCAAATGAAATCACTTGTCTGGTAGCAAGCTTTTTAAAGTAAGGATATCAGGAAGTGAGAAAGTGTAATGTTTGTTTACTAAAGGTGGACCTTACCAGGTTAACCTAAGATCTTCCTTTGATAATATCATTCAACTTCTAGATAAAGGAGGAGATGACAGGAATTAGCAGAGCAGTACCAGAGATTAATGGAGGTGATGGAGTATCCGTAGAGGATAAAGCAAAATCTAATTATCAGAAATGAGGTGTCTAAGTAAAGGTTGTTCTCTTTTCTTCCTACCATCACAACCCCCCACACTCCCTCAGTGCCCAGGATAAGTTTTGGGCTTAAACCTATTAGATATTTTCCTTAATGACACTGATAAAAGAAAGTGGTGGGGAATAAATTTGTAAATGACCCAGTGCTTTGGAGGTACCAACAGTAAGGAAAACTAGGAAACCACATGCATTTAAACTGCTGAAGAAATAGAAATGCAGTTAACCTCAAGAGTATCAGAAATTTTCTCTAGCTGCTGGGAGCTCATCACTTCAAAAAGATGACAAAGAAGGACAGAATATGGTAGTTTATCACAGCTTGATATGAAATGTCATTCAGCTTCAGCATTAGAATGACAAATGCAGTCTTAAGTGTGGCTGGGCAACAGGTTAAGTGCCTTCACACAGGCACTTAATTGGCAGTGTGGAAGTACTTATTCGGAGATGCACACAGGCAGCCATGAGCTGGCTTTGAGTAGTAACAAACTGAAGGGGTTGATGTGCCATGATTATTTCTGTTGCCTTCATTTCAGCTTTGTTCATGTTGTTAAATTGGGTAGGGACAGACAGCCACAAGCTGTCAAGCCAGTTTGTAATTAAGCCATGACTTAGCATGGCTTAATAAGTTACTACGCCACAGACAAGCTGTAATAGCTGCCTCTGTGTGTGCTCCCAGCTCACCCAGCTGCCGAAGGAAAACCTGTTCATTTCAGCTATGATAGGCTGCCATAACATCCTTGCTGATAAGGAATAATTTGCCTGGGTAACCCAGTAACTTGTGAGCATGTGTTCACACTTTCCTTCTCTGCCACTGGGAAGCTCAGACCTCTGTGCAGTATTGTAGGTAGCACAGGACACAGGTCAGAAGTGTTAGTTTTGTTAACTTCTTGCTGAGATGTCTCCTGCTCCAGTCTAAAATATTGCTAAACATTTTGCTTTGGTGTTAGAGTACCACTTTTTGCTTAGACTACGCTCATCCACCATCCCTAATGTGTCTTCATCTTTATTACTGCCTTGGTTTGTTCTTCACTGACTACAGACTTTAGATAATCTTTTCTACCTTTGACTGAAATATTTTAAGAGAGCTTTAAGATAGTTCAAAAGCTTAAGCATGTCAATAGTAAAATATTTATGTTTTTATAATCTTTTAAGCTTATGTTATTGAAGAAGTCATTCAAGTTTGTCTAACAAGCTTGCTCTTAAGCTCCATAAAATAGATGGATTCTGGTAACAATATCCTCTCAATTTTCAAACATCTTTCAAATGCTGCACAGACACAATGTTTTATAGCTGAGACCATTCTAATGAAAATTTAAAAGTACACATGAGATTAAAAAAAAATAGGCCTGAAGAGCTTATAATTGAAATATACAGATATCAACTGAGATCCTTTGCTGTCAATGCAATTCCATTGCTACTTTTTGCTGCCCACTTACACTTCTTTCCCAACCATAGTCTCTAATAGTAATCTAATTACAGGTTAACATCTTCCTATTTAATCTTTGTGATATTTTCCTAATTCATTTGGAATTATCATTACTGTAATTCAATTAATTCATTACTGTTAATTATCAATACTGTTAATATTTTACCTTTCCTTATCGTAACT
Source organism: Acrocephalus scirpaceus scirpaceus (assembly GCA_910950805.1). NCBI lineage: Eukaryota > Metazoa > Chordata > Aves > Passeriformes > Sylviidae > Acrocephalus > Acrocephalus scirpaceus. The sequence continues at coordinate 26,071,023 of OU383775.1, read as the reverse complement.
ATGAGAAGTAATTACCTGGGAGAGTGGCAAAGGTTGCTTCATAAAAATACTAAATACCTTTTAAAAATACCTTCCCACATAAAATCAGTGGCGCTTTAAAAATACCTTCCTACATTTCCATTCCTCTTTTTCCCCATTGCTGAGGAAGAATAACAGCTTGAAGACCCCAGTGAGAGCGGGGGCTTGTAGCACACACTGTTCTCATGGGTAAGTGAAGCTGCCTGGAATGGGGCAACACATCAGGCAGAAGCAATCTGATCTATGTGAGTGGTCTCTATTATTCAAATATGTTTCTGCTGAGGGCATTCTGTTAAGATCAGAGGAGCTGTTAAACTGGAATAGATGTGACTCACCATCCTTCTGAGGGGAAAAATACCAGCAACCAAACTGTGCAGTGTGAAGGGGAGCCCTAATACACATTGGAAACATTAACAATGAATAAAGGAGGTCCTGAGAACCTTTTATTTTATTTTATTTTATTTTTTTAAGATTAAGGGGGGGAAAAGGTCTTCTGACAAACTTCATTCATGTCCAGTAGGTCACTGAAAGTTTTCCTGAAGGTTCTGCTGAACTGCAACAGCGGCTGTTGAGTAATTTATACATGCATACAACTGACGAATACCAGTTTAAGTAGAAAGGAGAAGTGGCAAGAAATCAAGTAAACTAAGAAAATTCAGCTCGTGTCAAGGGAAGGGCCTCTTTCTCTTAAATCTCGTAATGGCTAAGCAGTGCTGTTGGTGTCCATGCCAGTGGAGCACAACTCCAGAAGACGTGGCCCAGCAGGCCAGAGCTGCAGATGGGACTGTTGTGAACTTGCTAATGGAAACACTTGGTGGTGACTCAGTTAAAGAGTTGCCAAGAGCCAACTCTTCCAGTAAGATCAACAGGCTGCACACCAGCTTGGGAGGTAAGGGCAATGAGTAGGATTGACAGGAAGGATAACACTGACTCCAAATGGAGCCCCTTATTCAAGAATAAAAACAGTTAATTATTCCTTTTCTGCATTTTTGTAGGGTAGTTTCATGGGTGCTGTCCCTGACCATCAAAGCTGCCCATGTCAGACACTGTCACATTACAGCTATTTCAATTTTAAGCTCTGAGCAAAGAGCTTTGCTTTCTGCAGGCAATATCCAGGTACATCCCATGTTGTCTTGCAGTATCCACAGTTCAAAAATTAACACCTTTAATTTTAAAACATATATGCATATAATGAATCTTCACAAAGAAAAGCAAAACAATGCTGGCCAGATTTCATGTTGTTGCTTATTACCCTTTTTTTCAATTAATGGTGTTTGGGTTTTTTTCCCAACTATATACCAACCAAACAACTGCTTAAGATTTAAAAGTATTGGCAAATCCTTTGTCCAGGTATTAAATGACTCCTAAAAAAGAAAATGTGTGTATTTCTTGCTAGCATATCTGCATGAATATAATTCATGACAAGGGTAATAATTTATATAAGATATTCTGGATTCTAGAAATTATATTAGTGTCTGGACAGGGAAAAAAACCAACACTCAGATACATTCTCACCATGGTGACCTACAAGAGACCTGTCACAACAGAAGCTGCTGTTGCCACTACAATTTCCAGAGCTCCTGCTGGTCGTGTTGCTGTCGAAGAGAAAATCCACTGCCCTTCACTGCACTTAAAGCTCAGTAAGATCAGATTGCAGCTTAAAGATAATGTTCACACTTTACTGTACATCAGTATCAAAGAGAAAATGAGATGATCAAAATATGCCAGCCATAACAGTGTCAACATGAAGTGCACTGTGTATTTCCTTTGAGGTGCCGAGCGCTCTGGCTCCCTCCTGTTACAGCAAAGACAAACCAGCATCACGATCACTGCCTTTGGGGTCAGCTCTGCTCAAGCCAGAGGGCCACCAGTCTTGGCAGCAATACAAGCCAGGTAAGAAGCAGAGGACTGATTCCCCTCGAAGGAAAAATAAAATCTTGTGATGTTTTTGAAATGCAAAAATACATTCGTAGTTAGAGTTATCTGAGAGAGAATATAAAATATGAACAGTCTTGTTGACTCTCTGCACAATGAATGTTACAAATTCTGTTCCTACACTCCACCAAAGGACTGTCAGTTACTATCAGTGTGTTGGGAAAGCCCTTTTTGCCAACTAGAGAACTACTGACTAGAGAAGTCAGCAAAATGTGAAAAGCCCATCTTTATAATAGGCTACGTATCCCCCAACTAAATAAATGTATTTCAAATTATTAGACAGTACTTTCTAATTTTGAAGATAATCAAAAGCTAGTGACAAGGGGACATCAGAATTTAAATATGAATGTTCCACTTTGCAGAAATGAACAGTTTCATGAATTTTATACTGTGCAGTACAAAAATGAAACAAAACCAACAAAGCCTTGATGATAGGAGTTGACATATTAAAAGCAGTATTTCTGAAAGTGAAAGGGCCCCCAGAAGACCTCTGATTAGCCTGCTCATGATCAAGAAACTCTGGAATAAATAAGTCTGCAACTGCCAGAATATCCATAATTAACTATGGCTAAGGGAATTAGAGTTGAAAGTTACTGTGATAGTTGCAAAGTTTCTGATATGATAAAGTGAGGAAGTAAGAAGAATGAAATTATTTGAGAAAATGCTCCAGATCTAAACTGATCATCATTATTAGTGGCATCACTTGTCTGAACCCTATGAATAAGGCAATCCATTATTCACAAGCTATGAGGTTAGGGTCTGATGTACAGTTGATAGTTTTATTATATGTAATTTATGAGATTTTAAAAAGGCATGAAAAAGAAGTTCGAAAAAGAAGTTCATAAAAGAAGTTACACAGCCTGGGAATGGAGACCTAAATCATGTTATAATTCAACTGACTTTCTTAGCAGGAAGGTAAATCTAAGCTTGGAAATCAGTGTCAAATGATCACTGTGTCTCGGAGATTATTCCATTTGAGGCAAGATAAAACAGGTTTCATTTGCATTCATCTATACAACTCTGGTTGCTCAAAACTGCCATATTATATATTGGAATTGCCTCTTTTTTAAGGGCAATTAAGGGAAGCAAGGAAAGGGAGATGGTCCAAAGAAATGTTCTGAGGTTTAGCCTCTCTCGCAGTTGGGAAGTCCCTCATGCTTCGGGTGGTGGGCAGGCAAAAACCCAGTGGAGAACTAGATCATGGTCCTGTACTGGCTCCTTGATTCCTGGAGGCAAGCTGTGAGTGACTGCCAGAACAATGTACATATTGAAATTGGATTTTCTTGTTTTTATGCTTTTTGTTTGTGTGTTTGTTTCCGTGTTTCTAGCAGAACCTTGACCCTCGCTTTACTAGTATATTTTTCCCCCTTATTTAGCTTTGTAATAGCAGTGATTTCAAGTAAGAGTGGCAAGCACAAGTAATGTTATTTCTAAAGAAGCATCATGTCCAAATAAATGACTTGGCACACAAACCTTTAGGATACCCATAACCTGGGAGAAATTTGAAAAATCAAGGTGTTTCTTAACAAACAGCAAGTCAGTGTTACACTATGGGAGAAGTCTTTCCAGTGAGGCGTTTATTGAACACATGAGATTGCACAATTGCAGGTGCTGAACTGGGATTAAATCTTTTGGAAGTTACACAGTGCTGTAGCTCTGCTATGGATGCAACAAATCACAGGGAAGGAGGGGTGAGGCAGAAAAACAGGTGGAACTCCAAGACAGTCAAATGAGAGTGCCACAGGGAACTGCAGATGTATGACTGCCAGGAGAAGCCAAGCAAATATCTTACGTCTCTGAAAAGACTTAAGAAACGTAAACATTACAATCCATTTCAAAAGGGTCTAAGAACAGCAAAATTCTGAAAGCTGGAAAAGAAAGAATAACAAAATAATAGCCAGAGAGCACTACTGCATGGAGCTCTGACCTGTTAATAAGGTCAGCTTTTTCATAACGTGTTTGAAATAAAAATAATGAAGAGAGGCTCCACAGCTGAAGCGTAATAAGCACAGAGATAAGTACATAGTGGACACTGCCAAACACACTGCTGGTACTGCCATATCACAGTATGGTACTTAAAACTGGATGCTAGCAGTGAATAAGCTACAGAGGTACAGAAAATGTCAGCGGCTGTTTATTCAGCTAGAGAGGGACCTTTGGATACAGGCTTTGCAATCATGTATGTTTACCTAAGATAGGCCAGTATTAGCTTAAACACCATAAACTACTTATTTGCATTTCTAGAGGGGGCTTGGGAATTTTCACTCCTTGAAGAATTGTTGCTTTTTATCAATTACCAGTACATCACTTTCACATTGTCATTATCTTTTTTGCAAATCAGGAGTAAAAGAAAGGAAGATGCAGTATTTGCAGAGACATCAAATAGAGCTGGGGCATCCAGTGGCTATGACCTCTAGGTTTATTTATTCAGTCTGTGACTCTCTGGAATAGGCTGTGGGCAAGACGACTTGCTCTGGTACTGGCAATAGCCTATTTCTTACACCATTCTTTCTAGAAGCCCTTTCCCTTTCAGCAATAAAACACAGGAAGGACCAGACCCCTTGAGAAAGAGGGCTTTTAGAAATGAGCTACTGTCAGAACAATTAATCCAGTAATCACTCTTTTCTTCTCACAGGTCTGTAGCACTGCTTGGAAAGCAGGAGACCAGCAGGGAGATGTCTGAATTACTTGGAGATACTGATCTGCTTTCAGCTGCTATATTTCTTGAGCACTCATGTCTTCAACGTGGGAAAGTTGCTGCAAGCAACCTGTTGGATATACATTCAGTAATTATGGCACTTTCAGGAAATTGCCATGTCCTGCAGCAAAGGATGGAGTGCAGTATATGGGCCTCTCCTTTCTTTTGAGAAAGTTGTAGCAGCTTTGCTATGGAGCATCCCTCTCACAGGAGTACAGCAGAGCTGAGTCCTTTGTGCTTGTTTGATAAAAATCATGGATGGTCTCAGACCAAATGAGACTGTGAGTGGCAGTGCAACAGCAAGAGAAGGAATGTTAATGACCAGAACATGTGGGGACTCGGGGAGAAACACATATTTCAACTTCTATTCAAACCTTGTCATACAGCTGTGTGGTTCTCCTTGTATCATCCTCCATTACATATAGAATCTTAACGATCACTGAAGTTTGAAGTAATGAAAAGAAGTCATATTCTATTTTCAAACACATTTAACTCAAAGGACAAACCAAACAGCTTCTGAATTCTAGTGACAGAATTACAAGAAAGCCTTGTGTGAACAACGATGCGGGCAGGAAGGTGTGACTAAAGACTTAAAGTCTGGGGGTTTTGCTCTCCAAAAGCAAAACAAAGGACTGTACACTCAAAGTACTAGGAAGTCAGCCAAGCTGAAACCACCAGGGATGAAGGGTCCACTCATCCAGTACTTTCAGATGTAGAGGACAGGGCAATTTAGTAAACCCCAGAGATGAGAGGACAGAATCATAGACAAATTCTTGCAGATTAGGAATCATGCCTGACTGACTGCATGAGCAAGAGAAGTAAAACACACAGCCCCAAAACACTGTCAAAGCTGACTTACTTTTGAGACGTGACATAGAATCCCATGGAAAGAGGGAAGGGCATGCGGCTTGGGGGCATCAAGTATTCTTTCAGAAGTCCAGAGACCTCGATCAACTTAGTGAAGCATTTGATAACTTTTATTTTGGGGAAGGATACATGCATCTCGTTTTCTGTTGCTTGAACATTCATTAGTCATTTGTCAGAAGAGTTTAAAAAGCAAATTATGCAAAAGTAGTCCAAGCAAAATATTTTTCCTCTCTCTTAGCTTGTGTGGTGGGTAAAAAATCTTGGAGTCAGAATGAGACTATCATAAATCCTGATTTAACAAAACACAGGAGTCTTCATCAACGAGTATGAGATTGAAGAGAAGCTTTTATTTGGTTCCAAGAGAGAATCTCACTGGGGTAGTTGTCTCCTCAGTCACTACAGCTTATACTGTAACAACAGGAATTACTTTTCAGGCTGCTACACCATAGCAGATTTTGACCAGAATTTGGAGAGAGATAAATAATTGATCATGTTCCCATTAAAATCTTCCATATAATTTCTCTTATTTCAGAAAAAGTAAAATCACTCTGAAGATGTCTGTAGTAGCATTTGAAGAATTGCTTTCACACCTAGTTCTATACCATTTAATCCTGTTGATTGCAATGGGGCAATATACGGTTTTCAGTCTTAAAAATAAAAGCAGAATCAGGTCAATTTGTCTCTTTTTAATTAATTATTCATTGCCTAAGCCTAGGGACTTACCATAGTCGAGGCTCACAAGCCCTGCTGCTAAAGCCACAGCAGAGAGACAGTGATTGTCTATTAGGCCTTTAGGTCCATGGCATCAGTAGATTATCAATGCTTCCACCTCCAGTGCTTTCAGACAGCCCTTCATCTCTGGAAAGCACAGTTGCACTTATCCACATTACTTTCAAAATTGATTTCAAAGGATCCTGCAAAACATAATCTGAACACACATTTAATAAGACATAAAAACAAATTAAGGCAACTATTGAAGAAGCACATCTGTCTCTGTAGTTAAAGCCTACTAAATTAAATTTCAAAGAATTCACTCAGACTGGAAATCATATCACTGTGTGTGGGCACAGAAGAAGGCTCAGTAAATTCTGGCTCAGTGGATGAGTCAGCATGAGTCATCAGCAGACATACCATCCTATGGTTATATGAATCCACAAGGTACATTTAGAAACATGTCACAGTAACAAAATAACACCATCCTCCTGCTTTTTGTCTGGATGACAATAACGACAGCCCTGACTTTCCTAAAATATTGTAGGAGTTCTCAGCTCAGCATGTGGGGTTAGAAAAAAAAAGTCCCTCTGTTTTGCTATTTTCATTAAGCAAAGCTAACACAGATATGATAAGCTGGTAGGAAAGCCTCAGGTTGTAAATAAAACCATTTAGGCACTTGCATTACACTGACAAACAACTGAGCAACATCTGCTTATCAGGTGGATTTCTCATCACTTGACTGACACACGAGGAGGTCTTTTTTTGCTCTTCCAATTTTAATTGTTTCCATCACTCAGAATTTCAAGTGGGTAATAAGATGCTATGACAAATGAAGTTATGTAGCTGACATCACCATCTGTGTAATAACCGAAATCGTGTCAATTTTGTTCTGAAGGAGTTTTTAATGGTGGCATTTACTGAAAGACTCCAAATGTAAACTAGATGAGCATTTGTAAGGCTGAAACTGTTGCTTTTTTTTCTCTTCTACTTTTCTTAATTTCCAGGGAAAAGTTAAATTGTATACTCTATATTTCATTTTCCTCTGAAACAGATTTCATTTTCTTCCAGCCTGTTATTTCATATAGCATATGTAATTACCCAAAATACCCCAACTTTTACAGCAATACAGGAAAAGCATATTTCACTCCTTCTCCTATTAATTTTTTTGAGCTTTAATATATGTATTTCCTTTAATTTTGCTAAGGATCAAGGAAATTTCACCAGTCATATGTCTGCACTTAGGATGTAGTGAATGTACTAGGATTGCTCATGGGCATATCTATACACAGCTATTTGGCTGCCTGACCACCTCACAGCCCAGTCTGGAAACCCAATTCCCCACCATGATTAGTCACCCACTTGGATGCCACTTACTGCAGTGATGCTACACAGATGCAGCCAGATTCACATCAGCTAATCTAGTTACAAAACAGAGGCCCTGGTTCTATCAGATATGTTAAAATCTGTGTAAAAAGAAATGGCTTAACCTCTTAGTTTAGGCTGCAGACTCTTGTTTCTCGCTCTCCCAACAGCATGGCAAATGCATTCTGAATCTGTTCTTTCATAATTTCTAAGTGAAGGATGTTTTCTGGATTTATTCCTATTATGTTTTTGTTCTCTAACTAACTCCTTTCCAGGGTTATAGTTGTCATCATGTACTTAGTATTTCAGGCAACAAGTGCAGCTCTTCATTTGCTATTGCTATGTTCTAGTAGGCTTAGTAAAAATTTGGGGTTGTTCGGACTTTTTCTTAATTCTGTGAATTACGTATTAACTCCTACAGACTGCATAAAGGAGGGTACCCTTGGCAGTGCTGCTGACTCTGCCTGTTTTTATAAGGCTTTAGCCATAGCTGGAGTTTTTCTACTGGGGCCTTGGGCCCCGCTGAATGGGGGAGCGAACATCAGTGTCATTAGAACTGGTAACCTTTAGGCACACCTTGCAAAAGAACGCAGGCCCCTTGAAGGTTTTGCAAGAAGCTCTGAGGGCAGAGTGTTTTTTGAGTGTCAAAGACACCATAATGTTGGACTTGGCCTTCCAGGCTGTAAGTACAACCACACGGACAAACTCAGAGTCACACTTACCAAACATCAGTGCTGTTTACTCACGGGGCAGGCAGGGTTGCCAAATCCCCAGGCACAACCCAAAGATTTCAGCACTTAACCCAGGCTGTAAATGAGATGAGTTAGCAACATATCTGTTACTGATGTCTAGCATGTCGCAAAAAAAGCACACAAAGAAAATCAGAAATATTTTCCTTCAAGCATGGTCACTCAATAACACTATTTAGTAATAGCTTTACAACAAACATTTTATTCAAAATCAAATCTTACAGGACGTTTTTGACTGTAAACAGGGGAAAGTGGAAAACATTTTCTCCCATAAAACTCATAATTGTACATATATATAGTACATATATGTGTGTATATATATATGCATGCAATATACCCTTATGCACATGCATCTATGTATCTTTTTGGAATATATTCTCAGCATGTAATCTTTCCACAGAGAGTCAATATTCAATGTGCTTCATATATTTTAAGTTCTATTTAAAAAAAATGTAAAGTGTCTATTTTAGTAAACTCATTATCAAATGTTGCTGGAAGCAACACTCAGTCTTCTGATAAATTGCTCTTTCTTCAGTTTTCCTTACACTTAAAGTGGGTTGATGAACACTAGATTAAATTATCAAAAACAAGGCAAAATCCTCATTTCCTTATGCTTTCTATCAGCTATTGAAATTAACACTTTCTGTAATTTGGGGGGAGTGTATTTCTAAGTTTGTTATGAGTAGGAGAAATCCACTTCGGTAACCATATAACAGATTCAGAACAAAGGATTTTTCAAAGATTATTTAATATTTAACTGCAGCAGATGACATAACAAACAATAATTCTTGAGTTACCTTTGAAAAAGGATCTCTCTGCCAGCACAGGCCACCAGAGAAGGTGCATGGAATTTCCTTTTCTTTCACCACAAGCTCTTCCAGGAGAAACATCAAAATGGGAGTTCACATACTTGCACCTAAAAACTTACAGCCATACCTCCAGAGATAGAGCCTCTGTGAGTGAGTAATCCAGTGAGTAGGCCTAGAAGAGAGTAAACTACAGGTTTATTTATCTCCTTTCTGCCCTTCTGGTGCATTTAAGAGCAAATCCCTGGGCCACATGGAAGAGCCACTGTCCTAGCTCAGCATCTCACCTGCCTGGGCAGGGGAGACTCCCAAGTGTTCTGACAATCTCTGCTCACTCCCATTGGGGCTGCCTGGAAAGGTGGGATGGCCTCATGTCCAGGTTTTTTGGCATACCTTGGGGTAAGAGCTGCTCCTCACTTCAGCTCCACAGCCGTGGAATGTATCTGACCTGAAAAAGCATCTCAGTACCTTGGTCCCCTCGAGACCACACACAGGACTCTGAACAGGGAAAATCCAGCTGCTGTGACTGACTAGCAGGATGACAGTGGAAGTCCTCAAGAAGGCCTACCCCAAGGGGCTGGAATGCTTTTTCTTAAAATTCTTTATAGCTTGTGTAGTGTTTTTCTGATTAAGTAACTCCTGAATGCACTTCTGATGTCACTCTCTGTCTAAATAGACAGTGGATGAATTCACTAAGGAAATATGTACTTGTTCTGTATCCTTGTGTTCTGTGCTCTTGGTGGAAAGGCACTAGTAAAGGCTTTTTCTATTCCAGCAACAGGCAGATTTCCTAAACAAAGCTGCTGAGTAATCTTGGTAATTTTCCAGTATATGCTGCTTCATTTAATACAGTTGAGGGCATCTTTTTCATGACTGTAGCATTTAGGTAATCATTAGCTAAGAGTTGCTGATGGCATCAAACACTGCAAGCTGTGCCATGCAGACCTACTGCTACATTTGATAAATTGGATGTCAAGATCAGGCACAAATGCTGATATTTCAAATAAAAAAGAAAGTGGAAGAAGGAAAGAAAGGAAAGAAGCAAGTAAGTTCCAGAGAGAATGATGGGACTAAAGTTTTTCATTAATTCATTTGTTACATATAATGGCTTTTAACAAACACAGAAATATGTTAAATTATTTTTCAACATTCTTTAATTTTCCTACTTTGTTGATAAAAAAATCAAATAAAAATTCTAAAAATAAAGCTAGAGCATGACAGAATCAAATTATGTTTGTTCATTAACAGTGACCCACATACTTAGGCAATGCTCAATGCTACTTCAAGTTCTTCACACAAATATATTGAGAATTTGTCTGCCTTATAGCTCTCTATATAATTTGTTGAGTATATGCATGTTTATGTAATATTTATATTTATTTATATAAATGTGATAAAAAATAATTATCATGGATTTGAATTAAAACCAGTCAAGGCTACTTGAGTTCATTTATATATATAATTTTCTCTCTTAAACCTATGGAAGTAGCCACTGCTTAGCTCAAGCTGCTGCAGCTACAGGCAGAGTGTGGAGGGCTGGAATTGTTAGGGCATCAGAGATTCAGACATGAGACAGAAGTGCGTGGGAGATGATGAGGCCCACAGCTCTGCAAGTCAAAAGTAGCTAAATAAATGCCAGTTGTTTCATTTTCTCTTTCTGCACACAATATATAGACTGACTGTGGGTAGTGCTACTATCCGAAAAAAAATGTTTGCAAGTGGCTGAGCTAGCTTTTATTGGGTAGAAAAGTGGGAGGCAGTGAGGAGGCAGCAACAGAAATTGTGGATTTTCCACGCTTTGGAAAAAATCACATCAAATGTGTGTGTAAAGGCTGCTGGGTGACACAGTGCATAGTGCTGAGGCAACACTGTTCTGCTTTCTGAACTGATTGATGAGCAGATTTGACATTTAGCAATGCCAGACAGGGAACATGGTGAGCAACTTTGAAGCAAAAAACCCCCAAAACCCAAAAACCAATCAGTGGGGGGAGGGTAAGAGGGAGTACTGGCTACTCAGCATGGTCAGGATAAGGCTCTGGCTCAAAGACACATCTCTGTTCTTCTCCCAGTGAGAGTCTGACAGGGAATTGCTCTGTGGTGTAAGCACCATCTTTCCTTAGATGTTACTAATGGTGCAAGCCAGCTAATGAAAGACCAGTGTGTGCTGCAATTTTTGTTTGGAAAGTGCAAGGGCACGGGAAAGAAGAGGAAGGGGACATCAGTGGGGCTTGTGGCAATGATCACATTGGGACAATGAGATGCATGGGGTGGCACAATTGCTTGCAGGACTGTCCTGCACTGCAGTGCTGGAGTTGAGCAACCCTGAGACTTTCCCTGAGCGTGCCAATGCAAAGGATCTCCCACTGAGGGCTTGGAAGCCAGGAAAGAGTGGGCAGCCATGGAGCAGAGCTGGGGACAAGGACTCTTAAAGAATTGCTGCCAAAAGACAGTGCAGTTGAAACCAATGCATGTAAAACTGCTTAATTATACAGTGCTTAATTATATATATTATACCTAAATGTAGAGAACAATGAGTAGGAGTAGCCCATATGAGTTGGTTGCCTGCAAAGTAAAAAATTCCCTAGGTACTGTAGTTGGGTAAGAGAATTTCATCTTAGATGTTTGTTTCTTCTTTTTCTTTTTTTGGAAACCTGAAAAGCTTCTCTGGTGAATTTGCATTGCCGTCAGCTTGCTGAGGGTAATGCTACTAACTATGCTGCTGAGAGAAGTCCTCCCAAAAGACTAAAACCTGTGGGCTTTCTTTCTTTTCACATTACTGATTCATCACTTGCTCTCCTCCCTCAAGACTTACAGTACGTCACGACCTGACTGGAGGAGCTGCCTGTCATACTTCCAGGTAATCAATGACCTACTTTATTATTGCAGTTAAAGCTTGGGCTCAATGAGAGGCTTTCTGCATTGAGTGAAGATCTGATCAATAATGGACACGAAGGACACGGCAGGGAACAGGATTGTGGAAGAGTGAATAATTTTTACCAAATGTCATCTCATGGTACCTCCTCTTGCTAGTCCTGTCTATTTTCAGTACAACAGGATGTCATCATTCCGGTTATTCTTGCAAATACAGATGTACAGATTGTGGAAATATACTGAACACTGAACTAGGAGACTTTCAAACAAATCTTAGCACTTCAGAAGAAAACACAATAAATTTTATTTTCCTTCCCTGACATTTAATTGTGTGCATCTTCTTTGAGATAATGGCAAGGACAATGCAACTCAGCTGGCCTCAGAAGCCTAAGAGGAAGAGTGAGTTGAAAAAAAAATTTTTTCTACTGGACTACCAAAGGGCAACCCTTTTATGAAACTGTTTCATAAGACTGCTACCACTTTTGGAAACAGACTTATTCATTTGTGCCTTCTGTATCACAAACATGTAACTTTGTTACAGAAGATACCACTTGTTACTTTTTAAGCACCTCTGCAAAACTGCCAAGAATAGAAGAGAAATTAATTGGCTTCTGCTTTGTCTCATGTATCACCAAGGGGATTACTATTATGTACCTATTACTTACACTATGCATAACATACATATAAATATAAAATAGATAGATAGATAGATAGATAGATAGATAGATAGATAGATAGATAGATAGAGTGACTTATGCTTCTGAAACTTTATTTAGCCAGTAGACTCAGTGGAGTCTCACCAAAGACCATAACCACCCATGCACAGGCACAGCTGAAGAGTAATTTGACAGAATCTCTGTTGTCACTGTCAGGACAAGGGTTGAAAAGATCTTAAGTTTAAATCTGGATGTTTGGATGTTTCATAACTGAATAATGTCTTAAGTCTCAATTCATTTCACCTGGATGTAGGCAAATGTCTGAACTGATCAGAAGAGTAAGCAGTAACCCTAAAGTCTGCATAGGGTTAGTCCCAGGAGATGGACTGAGTCAGTGCAACTAAGAAGATGCACTTCCTAAAGTATTTTTCCTAATATCATTTGTCTTTCTCCTAATATCCATATTTGGGCAGGGTAACATGCAGTCCTGTCACAGGTGACAGAAAAATACAAGTAATACTTATAAAACAATGCATTGACAGTTTGTATATTAAGACAAATGCCAATAGCTTAGGCTGAGATCCTAAATGAGCATCCCAGTTTCAAGTTCTTGCCAACAATGAGGTATTTTGCAAATTAATATTTCACAAAGAATGTATTGGTATATAAGAAGGGTATGGTTTTAAAATACCACGTTTTAAGTGATAACAGGAAAACACAGGAGTACAGTAGTGGAATGGTTAAAAAGAGTTGCTAGTATGTTACAAGGGTGACTGAGATTGTTCCAAAAGAGTGACTTCTCCCAAAACTGTAAGCATGAAGTTGGGCTGAAGAGTTAAAAGCAGATAAATTAGATGTTAGCTACATGGCTCTGGTGTGACAGAAGTTGATGTATTTTAACTGTTGTAGCTCAAAGGGTTCCAAAGATCAGACAGACCAAGGATGCTGATTATAATTCAGTTTATAAGATAAGACTATGCTGAAAGAAAGCCTATTTATTTAGTTGCAAACTGAATAATTAGATATGGAAATTAGTAGCCATGGGTCACATAACACCGTCATTTTGAGAATAACCTCATTGAAAGAGGCGATCTAAACTGAAAAACACAAGGAACTGCTGAACAGAACATAACAGATTTAAGAAGTAAAATTATGTTGAAATGACCACATTCCAGGGAAATGAAAATCTGCTCCCACACTCTCTTTGTTCAGACTCTCATAAGCTAAATCTCCCTCATTTTTGCTGGACAATTAAGATAGTTGAACTTCCACATTGCTAGACCTTCTTCTGTCACTGCTGCACAGAGCAGATCTACTGATGGCCTGCTCCACTCACCCTGAGTGCGGAAAGACTTGCAGGAATACACAGCTCCTTCCAAATAAAGCAAACTTATTAGCTGGATCCTTAGTTGTGCAGCCTAGTGGCCCCTTTTGCCCCCATTTTTACCTATCTTCAAACACCTCTCCTGTTCTGTGAATGAGGTGTTTTGCACTGAAGTCATGCAACTACCAAAAAGGGATGTCTTGTTTCCTGTTCCTATTCCCTGTCTCAGTGTGACACAGACCCTGCAACCCCCAAGCACCTCTGAAGACTTTCAGTCTGGTGCTGGTGTTCCTGAGTCTCAGCCTCCTCCCTCCTGCACTTCTTCCTTTCTAAATGATTCTCACCCCTACAAGCAAAAGAAGGACAAGTGCCTGAAAAGTCCTGTGTTGGCAACCAAACCTTCAAGTTTCTAACAGCTCCTAAACTGCTGAATATCCTGAGCAGTCACTGGAAATTGAAGCCCCTCTGCATTTCTACATCCAGCACCTGAGCACCATAGGGAACTGAGATTCATGCCTCAGTGGGTCTTCCATGGGGAAGAGGGAAGAATGCCTTCTGCACTGCTGGTGGCTGGGGGTGACATTGCTGAGCTTCCTCAGACCAAATTGCTTTCCCTGTACCTAAAGCCTCCATGGCCAGCTCAGAACAGGGATTATGCAGCAGTGGGGAAAACATTCCATCAGAGTGAGGAGCATGAAGTGCTTCTGGGACTACTGTTCACATGCTTGGGGTATCTCACAGCACTTGCCAGTGCTTTTCTGAACCACGGCATCCAGAATCCCACACCAGAGATGTGGCCACAGCCAACCTAGTTCAAGCTGAAAACCTGTCAAAAATTTAGGAATGACATCACGTTTTCTTGGTGCTTGTGTCAGATTCTGCGGGAGCCAAGGGTTGAATCTCCACCCTGAGGATTTGCTTCCATTTTCCATTGCAGTGATGTTAATCCAAATGCTTACTTGGATTCAGACAAAGCTGCTGAGTTACTCTGTTGTAATGTTAAGCAAAAAGATCTGCTGGAAATGCACCAGTAAAAATTACAACAAAGGACAATTAGGTTCTTTTTTCTCTTATTCATACAAAGAACATTTTAAAAGGTGAATTGCTGACTGAGGCACCACTCCAGATGGGATGAGGATAATCTGGGGTTGGTAGCTGTAACAGCTTCTAAGTGAAATTCATTTGCTGCCAGTAGTGCAGCTCGAACTGATTTTCATCTGCACTTTTATTAAAGCAATTACAAAACAAAGTAGTCTCTGGTATGTGAAAGCACCCAAAGCTGGGACAGGAATTAAGAATGTAACAGGTAAGGTACCTAGGGTTTGCATAAAATGTCCCAGGATTAAAAATGTTAAGGGCTTATCTTACAGATAACTGGCTGGGTATAACAGTGGGCACAGTGGCCTGCCACAAAGCCCACCCTGCACTTGAGTCACTCCAGAGCCTGGGAGCCAGCTCTACCTCATGTCTAGGTCCTCCCAGCATTGCCAACACTTCTACAGAAGTTCCAGAAGTAGAACTATTGCAGCCATTTCCCAGTGATGTATCTCACCAAAAAGATAGGGTTGTGATAAGGGAAATCTTTTGATGGTGACAGGATTTAGTGATTCAAGACTAGATCTAAGATTTGAGCTGAGACTCCCAGTGTCTCAGAAAGGCTGAAAAATCTGATTACAGCTGAGGTGAAATGAGAAAAGATTTTCAATAGCCTTGCAGGTGTCAGGATTGTTTGTTGATCATAAAGAGCTATTTCAGCCATCCACAATTCCATAAAGGATAGTAACATATAAGGAGGAAGAATTGGTCATA
Organism: Acrocephalus scirpaceus scirpaceus; assembly: GCA_910950805.1. Taxonomy (NCBI): domain Eukaryota; kingdom Metazoa; phylum Chordata; class Aves; order Passeriformes; family Sylviidae; genus Acrocephalus; species Acrocephalus scirpaceus. The sequence continues at coordinate 26,055,214 of OU383775.1, read as the reverse complement.
AGGAAGGCATAAACGAACTGTCACTCAGGAAGTTTCTGTTATGAGTAAACATTTCTGGAGAGGTCTTTGCTTCTAATAAACTGAAGATCTCGGAATATGCTTCCACTGTTTCATAAAACGAGCACTCATTTATAGCATAACAGAAGCAGAGAATGGTTTGGGTTGGAAGGGACCTTAAAGATCACCTTTTTCCAATCCCCTTGCTATGGGCAGGGACACCTATTAGAGCAGGCTGCTCAAAGTCCCACGCAACCTTAAACACTTCCAGGTATGCGGCATCCACAGCTTCTCTGTGCAGGGTATCCCAGTGCCTCACTACCCTAACAGTAAAAATTTCTTCCTAAATATAGAATATTTGTGCCAAAGTTTCCCTGTGTCAGTTTAAAGCCATTCCCTCTCATCCTATCACCACCTGCCTATGTAAAAAGCCCCTCTCTACATCTCTTGTAGCCTCCTTTAGGTGCTATAAGGTCTTCCCAGAGCCTTCTCTTCTCCAGGCTGAACATCCCCAGGTGTCTCAGCCTGTCTTCATAGGAGAGACGCTCCAATATTGAGAAATATTGCTGTGCTATAGAGTACTTATTTGTACAAGCATCCTACTTGCATTATGCAAAGTCTTCAGCTAAAAACATTGGTTTTTGCAGAGCATTTAAAATACTTGAATGTCAGTGAGTCTGAAATTAAGACCATTTGGTGTCAGTTATATCCTGCATTTTTTCTCTACATATTTTAGTCATGTAATACCCCTCTAAAAGAATAAAATCCTTAAGACAAGTAAGTTCTCTTTCCAGCAGCTCTCAATCTGGCCCTGCAGCTTTGGCTGTCTGCCAGACAAGTTAGTGCTGGTATCATGTAGGCTAATGTAACTCTTGAATAACTCGACTATATTTAGATGCTTGTCTCAGAATTGCCTCCAAACATTTAAATAGACCTCACAAAGATGCTTTTCAGGTTTTGTGGGGTTTTGTTTTTCAAATTAGACACACGTTTTAATTTGGCTTTTTAAATTTCTTCAGTAAAATATAATTAATATTCATGGTTACTCATTTAAAAACTTAATTCTAAATAATGTTTTCCTAGCATGATGTGCATTCACCAATGTAGATGTTTGAGTTCCTGGGTACAGGAGCAACATACAGAGCCACTGGTTCTGGCAGCCCCCAGCAGAAACACACACAGCAAAAACTGTGCAACTCAGCATTATATAACCCCAAAACACAATGGCTGTGGAGGTATTGTTGCTTTTGGGCACATGTCCAGAGCTACTCAATAGGAAAGGGACTTCAAACTGGAGGGAAATCAAAGGCACCCATCTGTGTTATCTTCTCTCTATCCTTCCCTCCCTGAAGGTGCAGGACGTGTGGGAAGTTGGAAGAGTCCAGCAAAGCAGGTTTGCAGTCAGGTCTCACCACCCCTTTCAGTGACCCCACACTTGGTGTCTGAGCTGCCTTTCTGAGTAGTTGATGGCATGGTTAACTGTGGGCAAGTCAGCCGTGATGAGTGGATCCCTGGCAGAAATGTGCCAAATCACTTTTAGGTGGCAGTCAGGTCCAGTGACACATCTGACAAGCACAGATTGAAGCTTGATTGGCACAACCACTCACTGTTGGGAAACTGTAAGCTCACAGAAAGTCCAAAAGACTCACATGAAACAACAGGGAAAGGATATGACTCAAAGGCATTTCTGAGCCTCAGAGAAGGAAATCCCATTTTCTGGGCTGAACCCCACACCAGTGATTTTTCTTTAAATGATATTGAAAGAAAGCTGTTCGACAGAGGCTAAGCTCATGGATGTTTTGGAGTTCATTATACTCTTTAAATATTGGTATCTGATTGTCAGTGTATAGAAACTCCTCTGCTGCAGAGCTTCAGAAACTGAAAGCAAAGACTATAACTGGTGTGTTTGAGAAACACCACAGAGAATTGGGTAAGCAACCAGTTGAACAAGATTTATGAGAATATATATGAATGCTTCAGTTGTAAACAGCTGAGACAAACAACCCCACAGTTTAATTAGTGTCAGGGATGTGCAGTCCTTGCTGCCATACTGAAGCAAATGATCTGTTTGTGTGAGAAGCAGAAAGTTTGGAGTGATTTGGAGACAGTGTTGACCTCCTCACACTCCATACATCACTCGGGGTGGTAACAGCTGACTCCACTCATATTTTGTCTTCTTACAATGGATGGTTAATATTCACTCAGTAACTGTGGCAGCTAAGTTTGGTTTATTCTATATAATTAACGAGTTTGTTCCAGAAATACATATTGTAGCATCCTTTAAATTTTTCTCTGAAGCATCTGATACTGGCCAGGGTCAGATCCTAGATTATTTTGGACCAGCCTGGAAATTCTTCCTTGTTTTATTAAACAAAGTCATAACATTTTCCTTGCATATGGCAAGTAGCCACATTTGAAGCTTAGAAAACAGTATGTTAGCAGTATCTACTCCAAAAGAATCTGAACAAGCTGAAACATATAATTTTACATATACATGCAGATGTGTATGTACATAAATATATAACTATGTATATAAATATATATATCAATATGTACATAAATATATATATATAGGAAACACTGTCTGAAATACTGCATGAGATCCCTAAGGAAAAGCATAACAATTGGCTGGTGCTGAACTCACCCCATGGCAGCAGAAGGAAGAGGGATTTTGACAAACTGCTAGAAAAACAGGGTTCCCATTGGTAGCTCCCATGCTATGGCATCTCCCCTGCATCAGGCCTCAGCTGAGAGTGTGCAGCACTCCACAGAGCAGCACTCCTAAGTGAGTGCCTTGGAGTTGTGAAGACTGAGTTTGCACCAGAAGACTGAAGTGTTTGTTCATAGCCAGATGACACAGAAAGTTTGCAATGAAAGGCATCCAGTGGAAGATGCAGCTAGAGAAGCAAAGAATTGCTGAGTCCAAAAGGACAAAACTAAACCCAGAGTTGTCTGAAATGGATGTCTCAAACTTGCTGACGTCCATCAGTGCAGCACGTGGGCTTTCTGGGTACTGACAAGGTCTCAGTGACATGACATGTTCGGGGAAGGGGTGGTGCAATGGGTTTTTCAGGATAAAGCATTGGGTTTGACAGTGACCAGAGCATTCAGATACCTTGTGTGAAAACAACCACTACTTCAAAGACAATCACAGTCATTGGCTGTCTCTGTTTAACTCTATTAATTCTTTAATTACGTAATTCACTATCTTCCTCTTTTCAGGAAGGGAGAGTATTTGCTATAGTTGAATGTGAACTTGCACCTAAATTTGAAAACATATTTTACCAAAAAGTGTTAATTTCAGTTTGGATCTGAATTTTACTTCTGATCACTCCAGCATTTTAAAATATTTATCTGTAAGAAAGTCCTTGGCAACTGGGAATGTTTACCTGTGCATCTAAATTTAAAACCAAAGATGATGTGAACCCATAGTCTATGTACGCACCACACAATTACACTTTCAGAGAGATGTTTCATTTCCCCATGTGGCCTGTGCCCAGGACTACAGCAAAATGTTTTCCACATGCCAGATCTGAACTGTCAGCTTTAACAGTAATTTCACCAGCAAAATCATCACATTGGCCAATGTCATTCATGGTTACTTTCTACCATGACATCCTGTCTCAGATTGAAGTTGATTACCTCTAATTTTGTCAACAAAGAGCAAAGAAAACCCCACTCTTAGGTAATATTGCAATTTGAATGCTTGCTGAAGCACAGTCATTTTTTTGTTCTTCCTGTAAAGTCCATCTCTTTCATTACCATCAATATATAGCATGGTTTGAGATTATCTGTATCAGCCAAAGTTAATATGGAAATTAGCCTTTATTCAGTCAGTGTCAGGGGCATCCAATTCTAATTTTAACACCCTTCCTGTTTATGCCACAGAGACAGCCAAAGGAGTCTAAAGGATGACCTAAAAAATCCTTGTTTCAGAGGTAAGAAGGATTCCTGCTGAGCAGGAACTGGAGGGACAACTGTAGGTGTTGTTTGGTGACCTTTCACAAAGTCGGCAGCAGAAGGCATAGAATTGCACTGCTGATGACTGGAGACAGGCATATTACTCTAATTAAGCTGCATTGCTAGCAGTAGCCCAAAGTTAAGAGGGCACAAAGTTGGAATTCCTGCAAAGCAAGGTAGAAATGAGACAAAAAATCTTTTATGATATACTTACCCTTTAGGAACAGTTGCAATTAAAGATGAGAGCAAGAGAGTAGACATGTTCTTAAAATTTGAGTACATTTTCTCACAGTATTTTTTTCTATTGAACTTCATTCTCCACTACTCATAAACCAGGAAACAGTGTTCTCTTCATAGACCTTTCTTAGTATCAGTTTCCAGGTAGTGGCTCAGCCTACGAGCTATTATTCCATTTTGCACTGCCATTTGCTGTGCTTTTCTTGGAGATTGGTCAAAACACCTGCCCTAGCAGTTTGAATTACTTGACTTTGGAAGATACTGCTGTGTATACAGCATCAAGTACACCCTTTGGAGAGCACATTGAGAATGAACAACTCACTATCTCACTTGCAGAATATGATGCACAGGCCAGTTATTGTGGGTGAAGAGATCTCACAATTTTTCTTTTCAATGGCAGAGTGTTTCAAGGGAAGATTGAAAGAGATGAATGGTCCTTATAATCTGCAAAGTAGCGGCCTGTTCTCAGCAGAAATGTGATATGAAAAGAAGTGCAAGTCACAAGTGGGAGAAGATGACAAAAGAAGTAGGCAGCAGAAAATGCAGGGAACAGATCAGGACTGACTCATACAGCTTTCAAGTCTGTGTATTTCTTTGGAGGACTACTAGAAGTCAACTTGCCCCACGGACAACTGCTGCACACAGCCTCTCTTTTGGTTTTCCGCCATTCTGTAGGCACAAACCTCCTTCCTCATATGCAAACCCCATAGAACAAACTGGGAATGTGAGGGGAAGGAAAAGGGTATTTTCCTTCTCTGGAGAGCTTCCCTGATCTGCAGGAAGTTGGAAACAACCACTCCATCCTTGCACTTCTCTATCCTTTAACCATATCGATGTCAGTGTTCTCCTCACCTTTGTGGTATTTCTTTGCTACTGAGAATGAAGTCCCTGGAGCACCCAGAGCTAGCTGGATCCATGTACAAGAAGCAGGGAAATTATAATCCTCTGTATTTTATAGCCTTTCAGGGACAACTTCTCATGAACCATGTGCTGGAAAACCAGACAATTCAGATGCCTCTAAGATATCACATAGAGAGAGCATGGGTAGAGTTCAGGACTTAGGTAGCCAAAAACAAAAAGAGCTTTCAGGAGAGCACTTAGACTAAACTTTTTACAGCCTGGAAATTTTGACATCTGCAGAGTGCAATGCTTAGTTATTCAGCTTATGTTTACATCTCCTTCAGATCAAGCCATCTGCTACACTTCAGCTGTTGTGTTTTGATGCCAACCTCTCTGTAAGCAGGCTTGCATTGATTAGATTCCATGTAGCAGTGGAGCTGCTTCTCTGAGAAAGTCTAGCTTAGTAGTGCCTTTCTTACTTCAGCTTGGACATGAGAATGTTGCTTTCTCATCGGAATCAAACTGACATATCATACATCTACTAGTTGCCCATATCCATTCTTGCAAGTCCATTCAGCCACCAGAAATTCCTAGGATGTTACTTCATGTTGCACTGCTGCAGAGTATGAAAGTAGAGGCATTCCATACATGACTGGATATGACAGATTTAGCAGTTAGATGTTCACTTTCTTGCACCTTTCACTGGCAGCTATTATATTCTAAGCAAAAGGAACCGTTCAATATATTAAAAGTGGGTCATTTTTTAGAGGCTGAGTTGGCTGAGATGCAAAGATTTACTTACAATCTTATTTTTTTCTCTGCTTTTTTACTTTTTCTTCCTCTGCTTTTTCACTTTTTGTTATCCTTAAATCTGGGAATAATTTTAAGTAATACTCACCAAATGCATGGATAGTAGAGAAACCGTTCAGTAAGCTACTAAATCATAGCCATGCAATGAAGTCTGAAGAATGGGAAGAGAAAGGATAGAAAACCCAAAAAAACCTGAGACAAGTATAATAGGTATAGATCAGTGGGAGTGAAAATTTTGTCATTCTGAGACAGTAATGATGCCTTCAGAAAGTAATTTTTTAAGGTGAGGTTCTGAGTTTCTTACTGCATACCTAGAAACTGTTATTCTTTCATACAGTCAGAAATATTCTGCAGTTGTTTCCCTGTCTGCCAGAGCAAAAGGAACAGCAGGTACTGGAAGACTAGAAGTGTGTCTAGCTTTATTTTCACATTTTATCTGCCTTCCTCCCTTACCTTTCATCCCTCGTTTCGTACTTTTTCCAACAATCTGTAAAACTTTTCCAACACTTTGTAAAAGGGGCTGTGCCTTCTAAGGACAGCACTTAGGACACTGTGAGCACACCAGTAACATCAGCAATCAATAGTAATTCTACCACTGAGTGGCCATTCAGCAAAGTATGTCCTGCAGCTCAGCCATAGTGGACACAGGATCTTAATTCTGAAAATATTTCCACAAAGTTGTCTTACGTAAATCAGAAGGTCCATGTTGTGAAGTGCAGCACATGCATATGGGCTTTTGGGATTAAGGCCCAGAAAACAATGGGAATTTTTCATAGAAGGAGAAAGACAAAAGGATTTATTCAAAGGCGATTTCCTTTACAAAAACCCTCCAGGAATTATAATGTGTATTTTGACATTGTGATTGGAGTCTGGTCTTTTGTTATAAAGCAAATGTAGTTCAATATGCTCTTCTTCCTCCATCTTCCAAAAGCTTGTTAGATGTACCAATCAATCCAACTTCCTGTTAAACATACCATAGATAATACCCACTTGTTCCTAAGTAACTTCACCAGATTCTGAAAATACCATTTTTTATTATGTGGAGAGTGACACCGATGGTATTAATTTGGGGATTTGTAGTAATGCTCAATGATTCTCAGTGAGTACAGAACTTAACCCTTCATCATCCTTGATGGCGATCCCTTATTATGGATTCCCTCAAGGATCACTGTTCAAGGCAGAGGTCCCACATGCTGTCTTTGTGTAACTTCCCTCAACTGTTCTGTCACAGCTCATGCTAAATTATTATTTTTCAGCATGACACAATTTGCAGAAATATCCAGTGTTGTCTAAGAAACCTTTCTTTAAATTGGGCTTTTTCAGCTCAAGGTATGCTAGGCAAAATTTGCCCCCGTTCACCTGGAGTGAAGAGTTTTGGCCATCTCTTATTGATACGTCCCTTGCAGACAGGAAGCTCCTTTCACAGGAATTTGAGATCTCTGCAATTGCACCTTCCCTGTTGCCTGGGAAGGCAACATTTTTGAGGGAGAGGTAATACATCTTATCAAATCAAGCAGACCAGGTTTTGGTCCCACAGGGTGTGATCCCAGAAGTCTCATACAGATAGAACAAATTTTGTGCTAAGCATAGACTAAGCTGTATCGGTGCCACGTAACAGGGAGAGCACACAAAAATTTGTACATTTCTTGCACATTGCTACAGCTTAAAAAAAAAAAATCTAATAATCTTTTTACGCATAAACCCCAGATTTCATCTACATGGAGGAGACATTTAGGAGTTACAAAACACAAGATGTGTTGGACTGAATATGTCCTTGTGATGCTACCCATCTTTCAGTGTAAAACCTTTTTCCTAATTCTGTATTACTCAGATTGTTTCACATCATTCATAGGTACACAGATGAGGTTTTGCTATGATGAATCAGCTACTTAAGGCAGAGCATAGTTTTGGCATAGCATAGCCAGATTCTTTGGTCCTGCAATGAGGATAATTTCATTTAATCTTCTACAACACTTGAATGAAGTATAACAAGATTCTTTCCCTGGTTTATAAAGTTTCCATGGTTTATAAAGTGATTGCCAATGCAAATGATATTACCTATTTCTTCCTGCAGTTCATTGATATTCTCAGTTTCTTTCTATGGGTCATAGATATAGATCAGCGAGGTGTTCCTTGATGTCTTCTCCCAAACTATACAGAAATTCTCTGGAGAACTCCCTACAGAAAAATATTTCATTACAACATTATCAAGAAAAGCTGACCTCTCAGAGAGAAGGATTTTGAGGACAACTGTCCGAAGTCAGAAAAGGAAACACCAAGAAAGGCACCTATTTTCTACAGACTGCCTCTGATAATCATAGTCCAGAATTTCTTTGCAACAAAGCTTCCAGTCTAGAAGACTGAGTGGATATGCAGAGGTCAGAACAGCAAGGGGAAGGTTTGAGGTGTATTTCTTGCCAGGTTTATGATCAGAGGAGAAGTAATGGTATCGGTCCAGGCCTTTTATTTCTAGATGCTGTATGATCTCTGACTTCTACACTTTGAAGAGACTCTAGAAGGGTGATGGAAAGACAAGTTTTCCTCCTTAAGATTGGTGATAGATAGATGTGTGCAGGGACTCCCTCTATTTGCAACTTCTGGAAAAGTAAATCCTTCTCATTCTCACTCTTACTTTGTACTGACCTTCTCAACTCACATGTTAAGACAAAGATCCAGAGCCTCCACCAACGAGAAAAGAGGCCTGTAAATCTCATGTACACAAATCTGTGTAGCAGATTTCAGAGTGGTCCATGGTTTCTAAGGCAGATCAAAAAGTATAATTCTGGCTATTTTTTAACAAATATTCCCTGACTACAAGTCTATTGACAGAGCCTGCAAAAATATTGCCTTTAAATGTCTATGCTTAAACATAAAGGAGGCATTTTGCCAAAATGAAAATGAAAATCATTGACCAAATTAGCATCGTGTGATCTTAGCTTTAAAATGACCCTGATGCTGTATAAACAAGATTACATAAGGGTTCAGAGGTATGTGAAGCAGTTCAGTAGTGCCATCTTGAGGGGAGCTCCTTGATGTTATGTATAATTACAGATCTCAGATCATCAGCATTTGCTTGTGCTTTATCAGTTGGAAATAAGTCAATGAACTACCGCAGAAGGATGAGGTACAGTAGATTCAGAAATGCATTAAAACATGCCCTTATTAGCAGAAGAGAAGTCAAAGCCAGGACTAATGCATTTCTATTGCTGCAGAAAATTATAGTCTGGGAAATAGAATTGTAATGTTTTCCACTTTTAGCTGTTTATTGCAAAGCCACTTAGGGATATGAATAAAGCCCTGCAAAACATTTACACTAATTTAGACCATAAATACCTTTGTGTCAGAAGGCAACCAGTGGAAGCAAAGAGTTGATGCCAGAGTCTCACAGAATTCTGTTTATTTTTTTTAATCTTCATTTTCATCTGGGATGCAGACCAGGATCTGTTTATTCTAGTCCGACTTTCAGCAGAATTATAAGCATACATCGTAAATCAGATTGATTAATTTATGAAGTGGCAAATGGTCAGAATAATAAAAGAGGATGCTTACAATTGCTATCTGCTTTGTTTTCCATCCGTTCCTATCTTCCCCATCACATTGGTCTGGAAGTGCCATGCACCATCTGGTAGCATAAAATCAGTAAATGTCAAATGTGGTTTTCATTTTTCAGATCTGTCAGCTGGTGACAAGTAGGGCAGTTTAGTGATCATGCAGGTTTTTCTTTTTCTTTTAATTGGGAGGGCTCTGTTCCTATCCATAAACATTTTGCATTTCCTGACCAAACTCAGAAATAGCAGCAAATGATGGAATTTCTTCCCTCCCCCCCGCCATTCCCCTCTTTTAGTAAGAGCAAATTTCCACCACAAAAACAGTGCACCATCTTTAAGAGCTTAGATGCTGATGACTTGTTTCTTACTTGACATGCACAATCACCAGAGCTGACGTATGATTTATTGATTGTCTATGAAAGGACAGACAGCTGTGAACTTTGATGCTTCTGTAAATATCACCATCACTCCAGTGTGAATGCATGCAGTGTGTGATCTTACAGCCACACACTGTTCCTCTGGGACCTCTGTGTGGAACTAAACACAGAAATTCAAGTCACCTCTTCACAAGACCCAAGCACATTCATTTAGTGCTGAGTTTACCAGGATCAAGGGTATTTAGTGCCTTTAGGAAGCTCTGACAAGTCCAAGACCGTCATTGGAAGAAGCAGAAAGGCAGAGGGAAAGAAGACAGCTTCCCTTCAAGGAAAAACTAAAAGGAGAACTGAACATCCCCTTGAATGTAAGTGTACATGACTTCAGAGCAATCCTGATTTCCAGGTGTGATATTCATTTCACAAAAGAGGCTCTTTGAATAAAGAATGAAACTTGTGGTAAATGTCATCACACTGTACTGATAAGAAACCACGCTGTGACATTTTGGTATCTTATAATTCTTCAGAGCTGGCAGAGTACTCAGTCCCTGTAGGATACCAAATGCAATGATGTTTCACCCACATTCTGGTGTTAAGTGTGTAAAATACTGACATTGAGTAGTGTGGCCAGCAAGACCAGGGCATTGGTTGTCCCGCTGTACTCGGCACTGGTGAGGCCACACCTCAAATGCTGTGTTCAGTTTTGAGTGTCGCCACTACAAGAAACACACAGAAGTGCTGGAGTGAGACCAGAGAAGGGCAATGGGGCTGCTGAAGGGTTTGGAGCACAAGTCCTGTGAGGAGTGGCTGAAGAAGCTGGAGTTGTTTAGCCTGGAGAAAAGGAGGCTCAGGCGTGACTTTGTCACTCTCTCCTGAAAGGAGGTTGTAGGACTTGCCCTCTTCTGCCAGGCAACCAGAGACAAGACAAGAGGACAGTCTTAAGCTGTGCCAGGGGAGGTTCAGGTTGGACATCAGGAGAAATTTCTTCATGGAAAGGGTCACTAAGCATTGGAATGGACTCCCCAAGGCAGTGGTGGAGTCACCATCCCTGGAGGTGTTCAAGAAACGACTGGACATGGTACTTAGATTGCTATGGTCTAGTTGACATGGTGGTGATAGGTCAAAGATTGGACCCAATGATCTTAGAGGGCTTTTCCAATTGAAATGATTCTGTGATTCTGCTAGCAAATTGTTAATCAGCTGAAAAATAACAAAGACAGAGAAAACAACTGTTCATGAATCTCCTTCAATAAATTGCTGGAAAAGTGCTGAAGAATATTTTTGCGTGTATCAAGCAATTTGCTTGAAAGGTCTGCAGAAAATACATATTTTTGCTTAAATGGGAACTATATATTGACTGTGTAGGCCCAGGATATCCTTCCTTCTTCTGCCGTGCCTTCCTTCTTTTTATTTTTTTGGCTTCTTTCTCATCTCTTACATCATTTTTGGTCTTCACCCTGAGTCATATTCTTAGGAATAAAATCAAATTCATAGCCTTTCAACTACAGCCATTTATGAAGGTTAGGGCCTGTCTTCTGGCTTAATTTCTTTTATACCTTATTGTTAGTCTTTCTAGTGCCTGAAATTAAATTTTCATATCAATATTACTAAAACAGTGTGAAACTGAAATTTAAGTGAAAGAAATAAAAATTCTAGTGCTTATTAGAGGTAGATAAGTTTTTCATTTAGAAATATTTTCCCCATATTCTCAATTTATTAATAAACCTAATTTTCCTTACTCACTCTGAAAGGGACAGTGAAAAATATCTAGGGCTATGTTTCCAAGTCCTTGGTATGCGATGATCACATAGATGTATCAAGTCATTTTGAAATAAATAGGTAATAACATTTTTGCTAGGTTTGAAGTAATGTTGACTCTTTTTTTTTTTTCCTGTGGAATTAAAAATAATTTCCATCAATACAGGATGCAGATAAACAATTACCCAAATGATGATGTAATGTAACTTTTTCACCTGGTCCTCACTATAACTAAAAACTCTACCTAATCCTGCCCTTAACCTCCCCAAGGTTAAGTTTATACAAGGTATAAAGGTTTAGAAGAAGGTTTAAGTGTATACATACACATGTACACATGAAAGGAGGAAACCTAAGGGAAGGCTGTCTTGAAAATATGTGGAAATTTACATTTTTTACTTACCCTTCCCATAGAAATTATCACAAAACCCCAAAGTTTGGGCAGTGGAGAATGCACCGAATGAACAAAAACACTTCTAAGAAAAATACACAGAAGAAAGAAGGAGCTTTTCTTCCCTTAAGTGTTTTTATGGGTATTCCTCACCACACTTCCCATTACATGCTATCCAAACAGACTGCTACAACATTGATATCAACAAAGGGTTTATACTTTTATCTTAGTTTCTTTCAGAATTTTCTTTCTGTCCTGTTTCCAAGTAACTGATTTGCAATTTGGCAGTTTCATTTAACTGTATTTCTTAACCTCACCAGACAAGTTAGTAAGTGAAATGATTTTTCTGAAGTATAAAACACAAAATCCCAGCTGCAAGGAGTTCCCTTGATGCTTCTCTTACTTTTTTTTTTTTTTTATTTTAAATGTCCACTCTCAAAGGAATGGGTTGAAGGATGAATGTGCCGAAGTGTTTCCCTGACCTCCTGTTCAACTGCCTGAAAACAGAACCATCTGCTTCATGGTGTTAGTTGCTCCTCTCAGAGCACTGTTTCCTAAAAGCAAATTCTGTTCACAAGTTTGCTGTTTCATGCACCATCGGTGTGTTATTGCATCAGTCAAATATAAATCTGAACAAAAATAGAGCTTGCACTGTATTCCTGGGAAAATCATTCTGCAATAGTGAATAAATGTAGGAAAAGCTTTTCTCGATGCATATGTCCTACTGAATGTGAAGGTTTGCACTCTTCTTCTACAGGCTTCCTGTAGAACTTGAGGCACATCCCATGAGAAAAACAAATCCCAGCCTTCTTTCAATTTTTACTTTAACTATTAGGACTTTCCAACCCCCGCCACCCAAAAAAACCTAACCCACAACAGACTGTCATTTCATCTTACTCATATATTTATGCTTCAATCAGAAATTCATATATGTGATGGTGATAGCTATTTTGTTGGTATTTGAGTATGACTTTCTTTTGCAGTGAAGAAGCTGTTTCCACTGGAAACTATCCTATTCCAGCAAATTTACTGTGCCAGTATGGTGCTTTGCAGCCATTCAGAAAAGTTGCTGAACAATGGGAGAAGGAAGGGAGAAAACTCAAGAGCAAGAAAATACTGAGAGCGTATTTTAAAAGTACAGTATGATAAACACTCAGTTTTTCATGGTGAAATACAAAGATTTTGAATAACTCAGAAAACTCCCTAGGATTTTGTTTATATCTGACTATATCTGCAACAGATAAAGTTCTGGATTTCTTTTACCAAATGGCAAGATACAAACAGGCATCATGGTTCACTGCAGGGAACAGTCTACAAGGCTGTACATAATTCTGAACAACAAAATTACACACATGTTTAAATGAAGACTTAATTAGACATAATGTTTTAACTGTCTCCATGAAATACTGTATTTGATTTGCGATTGCATTTTAACATCAGTTATTTCTGACTCTACGTACATTAAAGCTTTATTCATTCATGACTGGTTGCAAATAATAATCTGATAAACATCAGCTTTAACCCCTTGCATGACAGCCTAAGAAAATAAGACCCTGATCTTGACTAAGGTCTTAGTAAGCTATAATAAGACAAAATGATACAAGTTTCTCCTATAATTTCTGTCAGAGGTCATCAATCTGTATTCAACAAAACCATTATTGATATTTGATGCTGATGAGTTCTAGTTCACTGGCTGAAAAAAACCATATGACACATTAAGCCCATTCTTTTTCTTATGTGAGACCCATAATTAATAGGACCAAATCATTCTCCACAGATAATTAATTCTTATATAATTCCCCAGGGTGACTGACATTTCATGTAAATACTTCTTTGGATAGGAGGATGCAAAGAAAAAGGGCTTAACTGCTGAACAGAGAGACCTGCAACAACATACGTTTCCCTATTGTGTCCTCCCCCACTCCCATTGCAAATGGCTGGAGAAACAGTCTGTAATTTAAAAAGGAAAGGGATTGACAATGCTGAAAGAACCAGAAGGACCAAAAGCCAAGATTATTGCAGTTTTGAAAGCATATCACAAAGCGCAATTTCTGTGTAACCCTCCTGTGGTGATAAGATCTCAACACAGTCTTTTGGTGTTTTTAAGCAAGATGGCTGAGCCAACTCTATACAGTACAGCAGTGCTATCAAAGTGTGCAACCCTGTTCCCTCTTCCTCTTCTCTGGAGTAAGCTCTTTACTGAGCTGACTCAGGACCCCATCCACCAAACCTGTAATAAGCTTCAAAACCCACCTAAAATCCATAATGATCAGGTAAAACAGCCCAGTGCAGGAGCAAAGGAGCACCAGATTTTGCCACAGACATGGCCAGTGTGAGGAGCAGGGTACAAGAGCTTCCTCTACAGGCAGCCATGACCTGGCTACAGAGCTCACCTCCTCCAGACCTGTCCACGAAGTTGAACACTCACGGAACACCCTGACAACCTCATTTCCCAGCTAAAGAGAAAGAAAAGGAGGGCAAGAAGGACAAAAAGCACTCACATGTTTTCCTGTCCCATCCATCTTCAGAAGCAGATTGCAGCACTTTGCACATCCTCACAGAGCAGGCAGCTGTGCAATTAGGCAGCTGCTTTTTCCACACAACAGCTTGAAGTTGGAATCCTAAAAGCTTCAGGAACATATACTGTGAGGAAGTTTGTATTGGCTGCTCTTGCAATGGGAGAGAAAGATACTTTGCCTCATCTGCTGCTTACCTGGGGACAGACACCTCACAGATTCGTATTCCTTAAACTACAGGACCTGCAACAAAGCCAGCACATAAAAGCTGAGGATCCAAACCCATTTAAGCTTGTTCTGATGGAACAACATTGACTGATGATGTTACGCAGTTTGTGTGCCTGCATGTCTATTTCTTATTACATTTTAAATCACTTTCAGTGACACTTGGACAAGGGACAGAGGTCTCAGGGATGTTAAGTTCTCTGGCTATCAAGAGACAGTGTGGGTATTGACCAAAGGAAGGGCTGGAGTGGACTGACTGTTTGGGTGAGGCCATGTGAAAGCTCAACCTCAACACACGAGTGTAAAATCAGGGGTTTGTTAGTTCTACTGACCCCACAGAACCATCATGAGTATAAGACTTGATAGAGGCTGACTATATAAGGCTGACTGCAATATCAGTCATCTTTTCAGCTCTGGAGACCAAGTTAGTTCCCTGATCATGGGAAAACAGGAAAACAAAGTAATAAATAATAATATTTTGTGTCTTTGCAGACATATTCTTTCTTGTCCCATAAGATACATGAAGAAAATACCTCACAGATAAAATACAAAGGCTTTATCTCAACAGTATTTTTATAGGGATCCCGGGACTCATGCAAAATTATAGCAAAATTCATGTGTAAATCACAGCTTTTTTGATAATGCTTCTTGTTACTTAACATGAGGATTTTGGGAGGAAAAGAATGCTGAATTTAGCACCATGCTACTCAATACAGGGCTTTGCAGTTTTAACAAGTTTTGCAATAAGTTTTACTTTGTGCCTTTTGGAAACTATTTAAAAAATTATGTGAAGGCATGGGAATAAAAACATAAAAATACAACAGATCTGTTAGGTCACTAAATCCATCTATGTGCCAGAACAGAACAGTTCTCTGTGACAAATTCACCCAGCTGAGTTTAGTAGTTTAGGCAATCAGCACTTTCCCTTACATTATAATTTTTTCAGACCGTATGTTGTGTGCTCCATTTCATTAATTCAACCATATTTTTTCCTCTTCCTTTTAAAGAAAGATTGCAGCACTCACATGTCAAGCTGAAGAAGACATTATTCTAACAGTAACATCTAACATCTGTTTTTGGCAGGCACTATGGGCAGTTGGCAGCAGCTCTGCGGTTCCCTCCTTATGTAAATGATCATGTGCTGGTGGCTGTCTAAGATAACATTGCTGGAAGACAAAGGAAGAAAAAGTCTTTTTCCTTTTACTTGATGCTTACTGTTAGCTAGAACATAAGGAGTTTTGCATGTTGAGCAGACAGCCTCATTTTCACTGTATGTGGGCCAGATCTGGCTTCAGGGGAACCGAAGAGAGCCCTGTGCAAGCAGGAATATTCACTAAAATATTTATCAAAGGGAAATGATTTTTAGGGTCTTATTTATGCACAGAGCTATTTACTGTAAAAAAGGAGTGCTAGGAAATGCTGTCTGACACAGAAGCAGCAAAGAAATTATGATGTGCACCCTCCAGTCCACACAGCAGATGTAAAAACCTTTCCAAGACTGGAATACATTTGTAAAAGGCAGGTTCATTGGATGCAAGTGATTGTTCAGACCTTTTCAATATGCTTGTAAAATACAGTAAATACAGAGTCACACTTACTGGGAAAATCTGGCCTTTGATGGGCATCACATAGAAAGCATATTATGTATAAGTCTCCCTCTCATTCCCTGCACTGACGGATGTATGCAATAAACCCAGGATAACTGGGAAAATTCTGCTCTGTGTTGAACAAGAACACAAACCAGAGGGTCCTCCCTCCTCATCTGTATAGATCACTGATGTGCAGATTGTGAAATCTCAGCATTTTTAGCTCTTGCAGAGATACAGTTTCCAAAGATACCACTTCTCTGAGGTGTTCTGGAATTTCTCAAATTGCCTCTACTTTCAGACTTAAAACTGCCCAGCCTTTATTCAACTGAAATACTAATGGTAGATGCAGTGAGAGCATGAGCAGACCTATGGGACTATCATGCCAGTGCAGTGAAGTTGTTGATGAGGCCTTCAGCTCCAAAAAGCAGGTGTTGGCCTGAGAGCAGTTTCATATTAATTAGCCCAAGGTGTTCTGAGATGATACTTCCATGGTCCTGCCTTGCCCTCTGTCTTGCTGCATCCTACCACCTTGTATTTCTCTACCTGTACTGGTGTTTTTTTTCAACTGTGGCAGGTACCTTACATGGCCAAACACTGATTCACATGGGCTCTGAACTCAGAGCAAAGCTCTGTGCTAGCATACTGCCATTTTAGCAGCTCACCCTTGTCTCAGAGCTGCATTGTGCCATGCTGATGCTGCTCACAAGTACTGAGGAATACACTTTGCAGTTTCAGACTCTGGATAAATACCTCTAACTAGGTCTGCACTGTCAGCTACCTCTCAGAATACAGCTTTACCATCACAAAAAGTCTTCAAAGCTGTAAGAACCATGGCTATGGAGAGCCATGTTTAAGTGCTGTCGTGCAGTTCAGCCAATGGTTTTAAACAAAATTAAATCACCTTGGTGTTTGGCATCTGAATGACATAAACATCAGTATGAGAAGCCAGGTGTCATGCTGTGTGGCAGTAAGAGTCTCAACAGAAAGAACTAACCATGGAATTTGAAGTAGTGGATGAAGATCAGTCTAGATTAGAGCCTTCCGATGATGCTGCTCTTGGTAAAAAGCAAATCAAGACATTTCACGATTTGGCAAAGTTCATGCTTCACCATGTTCATACACAGAAATTTTTAGAAAGATAAATTTCATGTAGATTTAGAGTTGAGGTCTGGGTTCTGTTTTGATCCAATTCTAATCTTCAGGTTGATTTTCAGCCCCAAGTATTCTACACAGCAGGAAACAGAGTTTCTTTGGTTAAGTGGTCAAATTTAAGAGATTGAGTATGCTCTGTTCTTTTAACCTGCACTGGTACAATAAGAAAGTCCAGTGACTTGCAGCACTGGGCTTCAACTTTCTGCAACAGTTAGTTTGCCTCATTAGTAAAATGCTGCTAATTTCTCCATTTTCTTCAGGGACATTAGGAAGCTGCTGCTGTGTGTGCATTGGAAAAGCCTAGACATTTCACTGGCAGCTTCTTCTGCATGTTTACACCAATCTTTCTATCTAAATGCCATCCTAAACTATGCAGTACAATTGTGGGGACATGCTGTGAGAAAAGAGAAAAGAATGAGCAGAAGCTGAAGGTTCAGGAGCTGAATGGTGTATGAAAATATGACTAAGTGACTTACCATTCCAATTGCCTTTCACCAAATGTGTGTAATCAATTCCAGTGAGGTAGGGATGGTTAACATTACAAAAGCTCTAATCATGGATTTGTCCAATATTATCTTTCCCAAGGAGTAACCTCAGATGCCTAAAAAGAATGGATTTAGTAACAAAGTCTTGAGGTTAGACTACTTCACCTTTATAAAATTATTTATATTCCAGATTTTAGGTGTCCCTGCCACAGTGATTTTATTCTCAGGGAGTAAGTAACTTCTCAGTACTTACAAAACAAAGCCTACAAGTTTGACTGAAGATTGCACTTTGCAGTGAATGAAATGACAGTACTAAAAAAATTTATATATTTTATTTCATTTGAGTTTTATACAGAATGTAAAACAATAACAATCACAAGTATGCCTCACAGGAAAACAAAACTGTACTTGGAAAAGTCACCATGAAAATGATCTCTTGCTCTCCAAGCTAATTCATGTCCTCTGAAAGCACAAAACACAAAAAGTTTAGATTTTTTAGTAAAGAGGTAAATTCCAGGTTGCACTAATAATAATAATAACAATAACAATAATCCAAACATTTGTGGCCTTTATATTCAATTTAACAGGTCCAGAAGATCTATGAGATTCTCACCAGAACTAGTCTAAAATCCGTTAAACTGTAACTTTTATTCATTCATAATTTTAAAACGATGAATTCTCTCTTCTGTAGAACTTTGTGCTTCTTCAGAAATTGAATTCTCCATTCATTATTTCAGCAGAGAAATTCCCACCAGCTCACATCCAGAAATCACAAACTAGTTCTGAGTCTCTAAAATAGGAAACCTTCTGAGTAATTTCTCATTAAATGTATTTGCATTTCTATCTTTAACTGGAATACCAGAGAAAAAAGCCTCAGGGACATTTGATCTGTCCTGGCTTGTTCCAAGCAAAGAGAAGATGTATATGAGCCTACAGCTTGCATACAAAATAGTCTGTAAAATTAAAGGTGTTTAGAAAAAGTGCTAATTTTCTGAAAAACTGAAATATAGAGCTCTGAGCATTGACCAGATACAGGTATTTGGCAACAATCTAAAACATTTCCTTTGATATTAATCCAGTTTCTATTTATTATGCTACAAGTAACATCAGAACTTGGCCTAATTTCTGAAGTTGCTTCCAGTACTCATTGCAGAGGGAAAAATCTGTCATTAGACTTCTGTTAAAGGAGTTCAATATCATTACATCACAACATTAATAGCATGTGTCTCAATAATTTTCAAGATAGTGAACAACATGGGCACAAAAAAGAAACTTGAGCTTTCTTATGTAACTCTTCTATTGCCATTTTTTCTATTGTCATAAGGAGCTTCTTTTCCTCAGTGCACTACAAAAGAAACCTCTTTAGACAGCTTTTTGCTGACTTCTTCTTTTATCTGTAAATGCTTTCAGTGAGTAGTTCACATATCTATTTTTTTTTCTCCAAGCAAAATAGTCTTTACAGCCCCAATGAACCTGACAGTGAAAAGCACTAAAGTTGGACTACACAGGGTCATATCACAGCTTACTGAGAAACGTGGGGCCACCAAAAGAAGATAACTATAGACAGCACAGGGGGCTAGGATAGCTCCTGCTTCAGTCCTGCCTCAAGGTAGCATCTCACGAGTACCCACTTTCCATTTCAGTAATCCATCTTTGTATAATATACTTATTGTTTATGGCCAGCAAGTAAGGCAGGCAGCCCTCATCCCATTACTATTTTAGCTCCAGGGTGAGGCTTATTTTTCTTATCTACAAAGAGGATATTAAGGAGTGGAATACATACACATAGTTCTCCTTAGGTTTATTGTGTTCGGCCTACTACCCTGTCAATCATGCCATTTTTGTTTTGTTATCACTTTTCTTAGTTTAGTGCCATAACCTCAGGCTCTGATCTCATCAGATCTCACAAACTAAATAGGGTCAGGCCAGGTCAGTATTCAGACAGGAAACTTCCAAGAAAACTCTAATGTTTGCAGGAAGGAGTACTTTTCCACCCATGCTATATTTTTCAGCCTCAGTCAGTACCTGCCATTACTGAACCAACACCAATGTTGACAGACTTCATGTCTGAAGTGAAACTCATCTTGAGCACACTCTAGAACAACCATATTTATTTCAGTGGGATCTTTCATTTTTCAGCTGCCCTACAAGTCTGTGGCTGCCTTCATTGCCTGTCTGCAGATCTTTCTGCCAATACTGTATTTTTCCTTTCATTGATAATGGTCACTGAGAGCTCCTAGCTCAGACTTTCTTCTTCTCTAGGCCTACCCCAACTCATAATGCCACACGATCGGGTTCCAATTATCGACAACTGCCTCTCTCACAGGACATTGGCATTTCACTGCATTGGGGAAACTTGTGCAACTCAGTGTGCTCCCCACAATGCCATGGACAAGTCAGTTGACATTTTGGTGATTTATTTGAAACTTAAAGCCATTGTTGATAATTTGGAAACTTTATTCACAAAAGATATTACCGTCTTCTACATGGGCATCATGGGAATATTGAATAAAATATATTTAAATATATTTAAAGAAGAATCATAGAACCTGTGCTTCTGATACCATGATCTTATGCTATAGATATTATTCTCAGCTTGTCTTTTCAGAGGATAAATACATGCATGAAAGGTGTATTTTTATTGTTGAAATGTTTTCACTATAGTTATAGGGCAGGAGGCAACATGATCTCATAACCACAAAGGTTAAATGAGAATTGGGATATTTGGATAATATCATCACAATTTTGCCACAGTCATCACTATCTTGAACAAATCGTCATTTCAGACCATGACTTCCATATTTCAGAGCTTCAGTTACTCACAAATAGATAGTCATAAAGTTGGGGAAACAGACTCAGGGGCACATCAGCCTCAGCCAACATCTTCGCAACCTTCCTTTGGTTATGTTTAGACCATCACAAGAAAAGTTAGGCAGTGGCATCATCTGCCCACAGTTTTTATGTCACTCATTGATAAAATAAGGCTAAATATACTAGACACATGTACCTTGGAAAATTCTTTGCGTACCTTAAATAATCAATTCTGTGTAAAGACATAATACATCCCTCACAGACAGATGTGATGTGTCCATGTGCTTATTAGGATCTTATCCTTTGGAAAGCAGTACTGACTTAAAGTAAGAGAGTGGAGCCAAATTTGGAGCAAAGTGCTTCTTAAGTAGGTCTGAATTTAGATCACAAGTGTTAAGTAATTTGCCAAGGACTGCAAATAATTTTTAGAAAAGAAACAGGACTGCATTAATTTCTTTTAAAGTTTGTTGTTTGTTTAATTTAGATTCTTTTCCTTGAGTACACAGTACAACCATGATATTAAAATGTTACATAAATTTATGTTATAAACAATGAATTGTGAGGCCATAATTTGAAAACAAAGAGGAAAAATAAACAAAGTACAAAAAACTTTGCAAATTTTTTTGCATTGACACTATGCACCATGTGCCTTAAAGAAGCTGCCTGTGATTTGTTTTCTTATTTCGTGTTTTCTCAGTATATAAATCCTGCTAGAGAGCTTATTGCTTGTTTATATCAAACATATGACTGTAATGGAATCTCACAAAATGCCACAAACAGAAATAGTATTGAAAGGCGTGAAAAGAATGGGTCCATTGGAATTTCTATTTTCTTTAAACAGTCAACATGTCAACATCCATCTAAAGTTACCAGGTTTTATCCATTAATAACCACTGACTGTTAAAATGTGTCCCAGATTCTGTTGGCACTGCACTACAAACACGCTGCCTTCTTTGTCAAGAACCACTTTTAGATAAGGGCATGTGGAAGATTACTGTTTCCACTGTTCCTTCCTCGCCATTATGAATCTCAGCATGTTGTCCTCATGCTTTACAGAATTTCACAAGATCCTCTATGTGATGCAAAATTTTCACTTTACATGGACTAAAGTACCCCACGACAATTCCCAAGGGACAAACTCTCATCAACTGACAACACTTAAATGTGAGATACAGAATGGAGAAAACTAATACAGCTCCCATCTTATTTTCACAGCTGGAGTCTTATGAATTTTTGACCCCAGCATGTTAGACATTAACAGGACTGATTTTTGATTCAGCATTTAAGCTTCACTTTGACTTTTTATTCCCACTGCCAGATGATTACTATCTCTGATCCCACTATGAAAGTTTACCAGTCACAAATCCCTATAATGTGTAACCTTTATACTGCTTTGATTTACGTTAATCTGATCTACCAACAAATGGACACATCTGTTTCATTCTGACAAAGTTGATTTATGTTGACATGTTGACTTTTGTACTTTCCAATGCTGTATTCCCTTTATTAGGTTTCTGGCATTGTGTCAGCTAGACAGAGCTGGCTTTCCTACGCTTTTTTATCCAGCTGGGAGATATTTCAGTGCTGTAAAAATTAGGATGCTGAACTCCTAAAATCAATGCATTTGTTACTTGTGTGGACTGTTAAATAAGGTTCTTTTTCACTTTCTAAGATTTCTATGCTTTGATTTCCTTCCCACTTTGGTTGATGTAAATCATTAACAATGCAGCTAAAATTATGTAAATTACAGTGGTGGAAAGGCAGAAATTTAGATGCAATTGATGCCTAATTATTTTAAAACATTTACAGATAACTTTGGTACCAAGAGGTACCAGAGTGCAAAAAATATCTCTGCACTGCATTTGCCAGGTCAGGACTCCCATCTTCTGACAGAAAGCCATGCTTTGTGTCCTGCTTCCAACCCTTCAGCAAAAAGCAACCTCTGAACCCAGGGTCTCACTGCGGAGATCATACTCTGATAATAATCCTAGCTGAGTAGAGAAGGTCCATAACAGAACAACAGAAGTCTGTACTTGGATATCAGCAATGCAGCATTGGGACTGTGTGTCCATGCCACCAACAATGGAAAAAGATGGGGCAGAAGTACCACAGAGATATATGCATTTTCACATAAAGCTGAGGTAAAGAACAGCTAAGAATACTTTAGTGAGACAAGGGCTTCAGGAAAGCTTCTATTCCCAGTAGCTAAATGAAATGCTTTTTTCCACAGTTCAGAGATAGAGAGAAGTACAGAGAAGCTCAGGTGTCTGCACACTGTGCTGATGGCATCAAAAGAAGTATTTTCATTCTTAAGGACTTCTAAGGACTATACATAGAAAAGGCAGTATATGTTTTTCAGGTATAATCAAACCAGATTTTATAGGAGATTTTGTAATACCACGGAAAAATCTGTCTCAGGAGATCACAGAATCATAGAACAGTTTGGGTTGGAGAAGACCTTGAAGATCATTGAGTCCAACAGTTAAGTCTGCACTGCCAAGCATCACTAAACCATGTCCCTCAGCACCACATCTACACATATTTTAAATATGTCCAGGGATGGTGACGCCACTGCTTCCCAGGGCAGTCTGTTCTAGTACTTGACAGCCCTTTCCATGAAGAATTTTTTCCTAATATCCAATCTAAACCTCCCCTGGCACAGCTTGAGACCATTTCCTCTCATACCCCCACCTGGCTACACCTTCCTTTCAGGTAGTTGAAGGAAGTGATAAGGTCTCCCCTGAGCCTCCTTTTCTCCAGACTAAACACCTCCAGCTCCCTCAGCTGCTCCCCCTAAGACTTGTGTCCCAGACTCTCCACCACCTCTGTTGCCCTTTTCTGAGCCCTCTCCAATTCAATGTCTTTCTTATAATGAGAGGCCCAAAACTGAACACTCAAGGTGCAGCCTCACTAATCTGAGTACAGATGGATGGTCAATCACTTTCCTGGTCCTGCTGGACCATGCTATTGCTGATCCAAGCCAGGATGTCACTGGCCTTCTTGGCCACCTGGACACACTGCCTCATGTTCAGCTGGCTGTTGACCAGCACCCCCAGGTCCTTTTCCATCAGGCAGCTTTCCAAACACTGCCCCAGTCTGCAATGTTGCATGGGGTTTTGACACAAGGGCAGGACCTGGCACTGAGCCTTGTTGAACCTCTTACCATTGTCCTCAGCCCATCCATCCAGCCTGTCCAGGGTGCCTAGCAGATCAACACTCCCACCCAACTTGGTGTTGTCTCCAAACCGACTGAGATGGCACTTGATTACCTCGCCCAGGTTGTTGATGAAAATATTAAATAGGACCTACCCCTACTCTGAGCTTTGGGGTACCCCACTTGTGATCTGCTGCCAACTGGATGTAACTCCATTCACCACCACTCTCTGGGTCTGGCCATCCAGCCACTTTTTCACCCAGCAAGGAGTGCACTTGCCCAAGCCATGAGCAGTTAATTTCTCTAGGAGAATGCTGTGAGGAATCGTGTCCAAGGCTTTACTGGTGTTTAAACAGACAACACCCACAGCCTTTTCCTCATCCACTAAGCAGGTCACCTTGCCATAGAAGGAGACCAAGTTAGTCAGGCAGGACCTGCCTTTTATAGATCCATGTTGGCTGAGTCTGATCCCCTAGTTGCCCTGAACATGCTGTGTGATGGCACTTAGGATGATCTGATACATGACCTTTTCCAGCAGTGGGGTCAAACTGACAAACCTATAGTTCCCTGGTTCTTCACCCTTCTTGTAGGTATCATACTGACTAATTCCCAGTCACCTGTGACCTCCTTGGTTAGCTGGGACTGCTGGGAAATGATGGATAGTGGCTTGGTCAGCACTTTCACCAGCTCCCTCACTATCCTTGGGTGGATCGCACCTGGCCGCACAGATTCATGTGTATCTAAGTGGTGCAGCAGGTCCCTGACCATTTTGCCTTGGAATATGGGGTTTTCTTTCTTCTCCCCAGCACTGCTTTCCAGCTCAGGGGGCTGGGTGCATGGAGAACAACTGGCCTTACTATTAAAGACTGAGGCAAAGAAGGCAATAAGTACCTCAGTCTTCCTCACCCTTTGTGGCAATGTTTCACCCCACACCCAATAAAGGATAGAGATTCTCCTTAGTCTTCCTTCTGTTGACAATGTATTTATAGAAATGTTTTTTATTGTCTTTCATGGCAGTAGTCAAATTAATTTCTAGCTGGTCTTTGGCCATCACCAAGGCCAATGCAATGGAATGCTCCAAGGCCTCGCCTGATGTATGGGAATCCAGCCCACAGGACAAGATTAGAGCCAGTCAAAGTAACTTCCATGAATCTTATTTTGTGTCAACATTGGGTCCTTAGATGCTTCCACTTTGCTCTTTAATCCCAATCCCATTATATCCCACTAGCTCCTGACACAGGCAGAGGCTGTGTATCACTTTGCTTTGGAGACATTGAAAATGTGGATTTTTGGTTCAGTGATCAAATCAAGAGTTGTAACAAAATAAATTTTTGGCTTGGATCAAATTGACATGAAGTAATTTATTTTTAGGTTATGCAACCATTTTGCATCTGCCAGGGTAAGAATAATAGATGATGGAGCTGGAATAGAGGAGGAGGGAAATGGTGAAAATAGTTTTGCATCCCCTTTTTTTTTTCCTTAGGACTTACTAAAAAACTCTACTGTTTGCACTCCAGTCTCTCCTATTTTCTCTCCATATTCAGGGATTTTTAAATTTTTCTTTCAAAATCTGGAGAATGAAGTAGCCTGAGGAAGAACACATGACAGAGGATTCAAAATTCCTCTACTAGGGTTGCCCAGCTGTACCCTGTAACTTCACGGACATTTCTTATGAGAAACTGGAAAAGAAACCAAAGCGGGAAAGCACTGGGGCGATGCAAGGACAGGCACAAGTGGCTGTGATCCTGAGGCCAAGCGTGCCATCTAGTGTTGGATAGTGTTTGGCAAAGGGAAAGCGTCTGTTCATCTTTGCAAAGTTCTCAATATCTGTAACATATCTTTCATCACTTACTGGACAGGCTACTGCTATTAAATGTAAGGCTCAACAATAAAAATAACAACTTTTCACCCTCGTAACTTTTGGGCAGTAGGTGTGAATAATTTGTGAACACCTTTTATTTGAAAGCTGCTGAGCAATATCTGGCGAGCACATCCAAAAAGTAATGAGACTTCTGCTGAAACGGAGCTGCACAACATTACAATAAAATCCCTTGAATATACTGTGGCTTTTTGGATGATCACTTATTTCAGGAAAATGTGGGAAGTGTAGCCCAGTGTGATGTGGAACAGGTTGTAAGAACATACTTTTCCTGAAACTCCATTAAGGAGGACAATGACCCAATTACCACCCTCATATGACGGAAAATTGGTAAAGAAAGCTGAAGACATGCAGGCTGCCATTTTTTGTTCTTTTGGCTTTTGTCAGCTACTCCATATTCCGTTATGAGGTATGACCAGCAAGACAGATATTAGTCAAATCCACAGCACCACTGTCATTACAGCAGTTCTCTTAGCACAAATACTCTGCTACCACTGAGGAGCACAGATTTCTAGCATAAGTTACCATAGAGTTCATGACACAATAAAGACAAGTGTGAACACTCGAAATCAGGTGCATTCCCATAAATACCAAAGTGTAAATTCTTCACAGTAAGGTGTCTTTGTTTCTTCAGTTGTTCCATTTCAGGCCTCTCAAGCAGAAATGCCTGGAAATGTTGGAGATGAGCCAGACTGGAGGCAAGAAGTTGTATTTCAGTTAGAGAGATGAAGAAAAGCTGCCTGTGAAAGTATATGAAAACATTGGTTTTAAGCATCTCTCATCTTCTTGATGTACTGCTAGAATTAAGGCTGATGTGAATGCAGGCACTACAGCGGTGGGCAGAGTAAGGGGAGAAAAATGAGGGTAATTTAGAGTTAGTGAGTCACATTTCCCGTTTGTTTAGCCTAATAAAACAGTACTGCCACTAAGTGCAAAGTGGCTTTATTATACACCTTATCTTGTGTAACTTAAACTGATGCCAAGTCACTCCCTTGCCATCCTGTGGTGCTGTGCTCCCATCACTTTCCTCATGTTGGGTCCAGTGATCCTGTAGCATCAGGTTTTGCCAGGCCAATGAGTTGAGCCAACTGAAAACTAACTGGGGGTGAAAAAAGTTTTCTATCAGGTAGCCACCAAAAATTATGTCCTGTAGCAGATACTGGGGCAGAAAAAGCAGCATGATCCTTCAAGGAAAATCATCCCTTTTAGCAGCAGCCCACACTTTGACTGGCTTAAGAACAAATGAAACCATGCCCAAGACAGTAGGACTACAGACTGAATCAACAGTAACATTAGAATTATTTATAGTAAAGACAGAGGGATATTTTTGAAAGTTTTAACTGTATCCTTTGAAGACAAAAAGTTTGCTTCTTTACATTAAGCTCAAATCAAAAGTCAAAATGTTTTTCTTCTCAGCAGCTTTTGATTTCATTATGTGCCTAAAGGTTTCCTTTGCAAAAGGAAACAGAATATTGCAAAAATGCACAGAATATTGTAAAGATGGGCTATTAGAATATTTCTTCAGTGAAAGCTATTAGACGTTTTCTTCAGTTCAATGTTGTTCATAATCATTCAAGACTGAAGCTGAAAGCAAGCAGAAACACTGGGAGATGCCATGTTTGTCGTGATCTTCTTGGATTTAAAGAAAACATGCCTCTATATAGCTAGGAGAGCACCCACACTAGTAACAATCCTAATTCTTCCTCAGGAGTAGGCTGGAAGCTCCCATGTATCCTTTTCCCGGCAGTGATCCAGTTTGGAGTTACTACCTGTGGGGAGTCTGCATGCCAAGGTCAAGTAGGTAATGCACAGCAATTTGCAATGTTCCTCCCAACAACTATTTTTGAAGCATGTTACAGCAGGACAATACCTGAAAGCAGAACATCTCTTGTAGGAAGCACTACTTCAGACTTAGATGTGCAGCAAAGATATAGGAGAAATATCATTTCCTTTCTCAATTTCAGCATCAATGATCACAGTAGTAATTCAAAGACCAAACTGAGGACTCATTTGCACTGAATATTAATGCAGGTGTAATAGACAAAAAAACTGGCAGGGGTAGTTTTCAGAACAATGCATCTGTCAGCCATGATCTTTGAAACAAATCCAAGTCTAACAGAGCCGCTTCTTTCCCTTTCTTGAAAAAGGGACTCAATATGATCAGCTACATCTTCTCAAAAGAAAACATTTGGACTCTTTGCTTTTACAGACTTTGATCCAACGTCAGAATGGCGCTGATTTCAGTGCAGGCAAGATCTTAAATAAGGTTGGGGCATTTAGCTGTCTTTGAAGCTAGGTGTTCATTTTTGTCACAGGACTTACTTGACAGCCTGAAGACAAAAGCCTCTTTTCATGCCAAAAATAGAATAAATACACCATTTTAGAAAACTGCTCACAGAGTCCTGCCAGCTTGCCTTGACATTTTGGTGCAGGAATCACTTTGAGCTTCACAGAGGAGCTATTTCCCAGGTAGTTTGTCTCATCATCTCTGCCAAAAAGTCTAGTACAGGTGCTTAAATTATAGTAGTGGTGGGGAGCTGCTTCAGATCCAAGTGTCTGGTGGACAGAGAACAGGTAAGTGAACCATTTGTTAAATATCACCTGTCAGCATTGGTTTATAACCAGATCCTGCACAGGTGAAACTCCACTGAAGTTAATGGAGTTCTGCAAGCAGAACACTTGACCTGAGGACTGATTTCATCAGTGAGGATAAGGAAGTCTGGTATTGGTGGCCAATCTACCTGCAAAAAACAGCTTTTAACCCAAAGAAATAAAAGAACTAAACCTGCTTCATTTTTCACGTGAAGGTACATTTCAAATGCTAAAATGATAAAATGTGCAATTTTCATAATAAAATAGTGAGAATTAAATGGCCACTTTTATGCATGGATCCTTTAAGAGAACCCTTCTAGCAAAACAAGACACCTTTTCCTGTCAATATCCCGAAGTACCCTTTCTCCCTCCCGTTATACTTTGGTGGAAGAATACTTCATGTCATCTCCATTACTTTCATGCTTAATGGCATTGCAATGAAAGAAATGACACCTTACAGAATTAGGACCCAGACTAGCATCCCTTGGAGGCTGAGTTTCAGATCATTATTTCTGCTGACACTGTGCAGCTGTTGCAGAGGGGTTTTTTTTCTAGGAGCAACTTCGGGTGTTTTGTTTTGGTGGGTTTTTTTCTTTTTTTTTTTTCTCCACAGAAATCTTTAGCGGGAAGAGGAAGGCACGGCTTGTTGGATCAGTGATGTAACACCAGCTGACAGGTGGGTTTCAGGGAACTCTCTGGGGCCATGGCCTCTTTAGTGGTTTTACCACTCTAAACTCAATTACAGTGGAGTTTCACGCTCCACAGCAAACTCCAGTCCTTTTTTGATAAAAACTCTACAAAGTAAATAAGTCATGATGATGATATGGGTCTACCATTTAATATTCATTGAAGTACATATGTTTGAAAATTGGAAGCAGAGTTTAATCCATTTTCATATTTATATCAACATGCAGCTTTAAAAAGGATATCTTTCCTTTTCTCAGAGAATCTTGACAATTTCTGGTCTGACAAAATAAATAAAGATGTAAAAAACTCACTTTGAATATAAGGAGAAGACCCAAGGAGATTTAAAATGCAAATCTTAAAATACATATCCTAGGTCTACTCGCTTTCAAGGGGGAGCACACCTCCCTTCTACGTGACTTTTGGTTTGATTGAAATCATAAAAAATACTTTCATGGATCCTTAATTCTTGATGATATATGTGTTATCTGATCACTATCTATTTACTCCTTATTGTACAGTGCACTGACAGTATAACAGGTAATATATTTTATAAAGGGACTTTTACATTTATGATCCATTTCTTCCCTCACTTAAATATTAGCTTTATGTCAATTTTCCATCTTTGACATAATTAAGTCACAGTAATATTCAGAATTTGGTTGTGCATAGCTATGACAGTTAAATCAAAACACACAAGCAGTAGCCTCTGTGAGAACCACACATAAAACTGGCAAAATAAACAATACATTGCTCTTAAATGACTAAAAATTCTAATTTGCAAAACCTCACCTCATACAGCACTAAGTTTAATCATTATTTTGTACCATCAGAGAGGTTTTCCTGCCCACATTTACAAATCTTCAGGAGAAATGAAAAGAAAGATGTAGCAAATCTTCCTTTGTCTTGGTGTTTTATTTTAGATGACTGAACGATAAATGAAGCTGGTGAAAAAAGAGTTAACCTAATGATGTCGTCTTTTATTTGAGTGAATGTTTAAGCATGGTGCTACGGCTGATGGCACCTTGTTTAATAATGCAGTACAGAGCTTCCTAAGGGGACAGGGCTTGATCTGAAAACTGAATATGGTGCACTCTAAATTCTCTTCCCTGAGGAAGGCTGACTAACTGATAAGTGCCATGAGCTAGCGCAGGGACTGATTCTGTCAAATCAAGCTCAAATGGAAGGCACAATGTAGACTCTTCTCAAGTCTTAGTGAAGTAATTTGAGCAGACATTTGTGACATTAGACAGTGCATCAACTATGGAATGCTGTAAAAGTTCACTGTCTTACTACAAGGTGGTCTTTAGATGACAGGATAAAGAAATCAGTGCAAATTTGTTAATGTAACAACTTGGAAAAGCATGCTAAAAATGTCACTCTATTGGGATATGTGATAAAATGTATAGGGAAGCGACTGCCAGTTGGGTTTCCTTGTGAATCCTTTATCAGAACTCACGTAAAAGGCATAAAAAAAGGGAAAAGCAATAAGTACAAAATTTATGTTAGGTTCTATCAGCTAAACTTCTGTTCTTCCTGAGCTAAAAATTTCCAATTGACAACTGAAGCAAGAAAATCCATCGTTCAACTGTTGTTTTTCACTTTGGGATTATATAGTCATTAAATTCAAACTTCCTCTATTGAAGTCCTTGAATATCTTTTCTAAATGGAAACTGAAAACAACAGTCTTCAAAGTCAGGAAGAAAATTGTACAGGTTGAGAAGGAGATAAAACCTGTTAATCAGACATAAATAATATGCTAGCATACAAGGAATAACTTTGAGCACATCAGCAAGAAAGACTGGAAACTAATGGAAATTTCTCAATAAATAGAATGGAAAATAGCAGGAAGAGAAAGAATTTTTCATTACTAATTCACATTTGTCTAAGCTTGTTCTTTCCTTAAAGTAAATAATGGTTCCCAGTTTTAAGAAAAGAATAAAATGTCTGCCAGCTTTCCAGTGAAAAATCGGCAAATTGCTACCTGTGAAAATTGAAGATGGAATTAATAAAGGAAAATCTGGTATGTAAGGAGCTGATCTAAGAGGATGTAACAGCAAATAATGTTGAAAATAAGCACTTCATGTCTGAGAGATTTATAAGTGGGTATATTCCAGGATAATTTTAAAACAAACTTTTTCAAAAGCTCTGGGACCTTTACAGAAAAATGCCAGTGTGCTGCCGGGATGAGCTGACATTGCTCAGCTAAGAGGTAGAGCAGTACACAGAGAAGCAGCGTTTCTCAGAGAAAGATCTGATGGCTGGAATAATAAACCTGTAAAGAAATGGTTTATCATAAGGCACAAGATGGTGCATTTGGAGACTAATAACAAATCTATGTTGCAAGGTGGGAATCCATCAGCTGGGTAAGGAGCAAGATTCCAGTGTAATGAGTGATGACAGAAGGAATTGCAGATGGCAATCTGCTGACAGCGTGAGAAAGGCAAATGATATCGAACCAGAACCAGATGAGACTTTTCTGTTGAAGATCTACTAATGTCAATGTACAACACAGCTGGAAAGACCCTTTAGGTGACACATTACTAAGATTTCATGTCACTTAGTTCAAGAGAGAATTCCTAAAACCAGAATGGTTCTGCAAGAAGATGCTCTCTGATGGGGTAATATGAGAAGAGAGTGACGTGCTGTGGCTGATTAGAGCTAAAATTTTCTTTTAAGAAATATAAGAATTTCCATTTACTCACCATGACATCCAATCTGTATGGAGGCCATGGAGCTGCTCCTGTTGAGCTGCTGGAAAGCAGCTTCTCATCCAAGCAGTGAAAGCAAAAAGGTTGCTCCTCAGACAATGATTTTTGACAAGGTCAGGAAAAAGGTTATATGTTGTGGTATGTATGGTCATGTTTGGTATGAAGATCTAGGAGGTCCTCTGCTTATGTTATCATGAGCTGTATGGAGCTCTCTTCACTCCATTTTTATCATTGGTATGCTCAAAGGTACAATTTAGGCCAGTGTCTGAGAAGCGACCTCAGCTCAAAGTGCTATACAAGTAAATATATTAATAACCTCGTACTAATGGACCATGGGGAGAATTTTCAAAGGCCTGTAGAACTTTACAACCAGTGATGTTAATGGCATTAAACTAAAAAAAATTGAAAGAGGGATCCTCAGTCACCTTGTTCTTCAGCAATTAAGTAAAGATCCAAGCAGAATTCCAGTGCAGGTAACACTGACAACAATGAGCAACAAACTCATATTCAAGCTATAAATAGTGTAATTTTACATCTCTGGTACACAAAAATGTCTAGTTTTCACAGAACCTTAATGATTTCCATAAAATCACCTGGTAGTATGATTAGACTTTACTACAGGGCTCAAACTCTGCTGCTCAGCTTTTACTTTAATGCCTTCCTCTTTTTTGAACAACAACTCAGTGGAAATGAGTCCTGTCCAGCCAGAACAGAGGATATTCACCAGTAGCTTACTTTGGAAGATAAGGGGAAAAAAACCAGGAGTCTTCTGATTAAGTAGGGGAAAAAAAATTAAAATTGATCCTCTCCAATCAGAAGAACAAGGGTGAAAAAAGGCATTCTGATTTTTCAGAAATTGAGGTGGTCTCTCTGTGAAGGAATATGAGTCAGCTGTTATTCCACATCTCGAAGTTCTGAGGCAGGATTCACTAGAACTGATATCACTGTTTCATGGGTAAAATCTCTTCTGCAAGCCTCAATAGCCTCAATAGCATAGTCCCAATAAGAAAACAATAAAACAGTCCTTAGAGATCTAATATTTAATCTAGCAAGATTTCCTACCCCGAGAAGCTGACAGAGCAACTAATTACATTTACACAGACCTACATTTAAGAACATTGATAGAGAAAAGATTCAAATAAATCAGAATTGATTGTACACAGACCACTGCTTTATATTTTCTTTAACCCACTTACTTAATTCTGTTAATCATTTGAGATGCAGTGTATCAGTGGTAACACTCAACTCAAAAGTAAATGCTCCAGTTCAAGTCGAGCATTCTGACTTACATCTGCAGTAGGTTCTGCAAAATGAACTGTAAGTTCACCCTGTTTCCTGTGTCAGGATATCCAAGATAGTTATATTTGGAAGTACTTACATGGCATTTGATATTAGCTAGGGTCCCATTTTGCAGTTAATGTAATCATTCTACAGCCAAGTAATTTATTTAACTAACTTAGAAAAAATTTGTGAAGCATCTGAAATAAGGATTAACCATGTAACAATATTGCAAATTATGAAACAACACTACTTACTAGATGATGAACAAGACTGATATATTTGTAAAGAACAGTTTCTCAAGTCTGAAGTAATTAATGAATAACTTATACATGTAATTTTCCTTTGTTATTTTCTTCAACGGAGGGTGTCCCATGGAGCACAAGCAGAATTCTAAAGATGCAAGGCTATAAACACTAAGTGATGATACCTGACTTTTTTTAAAACAAGGACATAAGGCAGGGTTCCTTTTATAAACAAGGTGCAAATTTTCCACTCGTACGTAACAATGCCACAGATACTTTCACTAAGAGTTGCCTTCAGTCCTGACTGGTTTTCATATCCATTCTTACACCTTCATGTCAGTTCTTCTGGTGCATAGAATTGCAGCAGCTTTGTGGTACTGTCACTAAGCACCATCAAGACTTTCTTCCATAGCTAATTGAAGCAGAAGCCAAAAAAATCAAGACAGCTAGTTTCATTAAGTTATAAATACACCAATCCCATTTAAAGCCAAAGGAACTTTATATTATTGTACAGACACAGCAATTTTGATTAGCTTGTATTTGTGGAGCAGTGTAGATCAAATATTGGATGCACCTATGGGCTACTGTCATAATGGAGTCCAGTGTGTGATGGTAATTGCTTACTATTCATCAAGACCGCAAGATCTTTTAAAATTTCATGCAATGTCTCTTCCTTGTCTTTTTATGACTTTTCCTATTGCACGAGAAAAACTGAATACCTGCAGCAATGGAGAGAATTTTTCTATACCTTTCTGTTTGTAATACTACATTGGAGGTAAAAGGATATTGACATTTTGAAATATTTCTCTACCCATTTAAGATAAATATTTTTAAATGCATGTCTAGAAAATCTGGAATGGATTTATCATCAAAACATAAAATGTTCATAATTTATTTTAGAAAGTCATCTAAAAGTCATTTTCACATACAATTGTACATTATTACAAGTTGAAAAGGTCACAGTATTTAATGCACTACATAATGCCAAAGATCTGATGATGTTCACAACAGCCCTTTCTTTCCAGACAATCTGATTTTCTTAACCATCACGAACATCCTTCTAGACTATGGCTTATTTGCCAAGGACAAATAGTGCAGAAGTGATGACAGCATCACAAAACTTTTTCCTCACACTTTCATCGATTTGATAATGTATTGTTTGACACTGTAGTGTCATTTTCTTTCACTGAGAGAGAATGGAAGCATCCCAAAGTAATGTCAGTGGCTACCCTTGAGGCATTTGCTTTAATATCTCTATGCCTCAGTTTTCCTATTTTAAAAAAGGTTCATAATATTCATCCACACCAGCAGGGTGTTGTAAAGCTAAATTTATTATTGTTTGTTAGATGCTTTTAGAGCATCCAGCTGGAAGAATGATAGATATGCAAAACAGAACCTGTTGTAGCTATTATTCTCAGACAATTTCTGTTGAATTTATATAAAAAGAATACGGATTATTCCCAGACAATTATTCTCAAAAACTCTATGTTGAATTTGTATAAAATGGAATGCTATGTTTTGAACAATATAAATAAACTTGACCATTATTCATAAAATTCTTTTTTTGCAAATAACCAATAATAAATTACATTGAAAATACATCAGATTGCTCAGCTTCTGCTAAGATGCACTGAACATCTATGTCATACAGACACGTTACATGAACACAGGACCCCCCCCAGTCATCCTTGCCTCTTCTTGTGTCAGCAAAACATAGGACAAAGTTTCCTAAGTGTGTGTTTGCTTCTGATGTGCAATTTTCATGTAAGGAGAAATACAAGACACTGCTTCCTAGTTTTTAATTCTGGTACTCGTCTGTGAATCCTGTCAAATTCACACTTTCAAAGGAGCAACATAGTTTTCAGAGCATGAGCATAACTCATTCCCATCATATCCAAACCAAACAAAAACAGGCAAGATGTGCTCTGATATACGAAAGTAGAAGTCAAACCATGGTTGTGCTTAGCACTGCAATCCATTA
Organism: Acrocephalus scirpaceus scirpaceus; assembly: GCA_910950805.1. Taxonomy (NCBI): domain Eukaryota; kingdom Metazoa; phylum Chordata; class Aves; order Passeriformes; family Sylviidae; genus Acrocephalus; species Acrocephalus scirpaceus. Next base: position 26,020,000 of record OU383775.1, on the reverse strand, counting down.
ACTTTTCAACTTCAGTCACAAAACTCTGAATTTTCATTCCTGTGACCATAAATTTACTGCTGCAGTTCCCATAAGGCAGCTCAACCTCCCTCCATACAAAGAAGAGTCCATCCCTCTCCTCAGATGTTGACATTGAAATTACTGTGAATTAGCCAACCCCTGAGCTCTACTTTTTAATGCTTTCACCATCCACCCTTACTACTTCCATTTCTGCACAGAACGGCTACAATTTGATCAAAATTGAAATTTATTTTGAAGTTTTTAGTTCCTTGTAGGCCAATGTGCAAGCAGGTCAGACAAACATACAACATAAAATATTACCAACATTCAGAGTAACACATAAGTTTCAGTAAGGTCTTATCAGACCAGAGCTACTTGCTACTATAACACACGAACCCAAGGAAACGGTCAGAATGAATATACACACTCCCGATATTATGAGTAAAAGTTATCAATCAAAGGAAAGCATGTTACTCAGGACCAGAATAAGGAGTTGTAACATTTTCAAGAAATCTGAGTGTAGAAATATCTGAATAGCCTTATATTCATCAAGAAACGTGATAATTAATGTAAAAACAATTTGGTGAATTGAAGAGAGATTTTTCCCTGGTACACCATCATCTTGCTCCCTATATCTCCGAAGACCTGGATCAGCTTTGTCCAAATCACAACTCTTTTGGGACTCTTCATGTATTTCATGAGCCAGAAATTCTGTCCTATAAAGCACCAAATCCGCTGGGAAGCAGCAATTATAATGTGATCCAGGATTATCCCTTCTGTTCAAGCTCTCACACTAAGCCCTCCCCTGGCTGGGTACAAGATGGCAAACACGTGTGTGTGAGCACACGTGCACAGATGTCCCTTCCCACTCTTTTCTAACAGACCTGTGTTCTGTGCAGGTGGCAGGAATGGGCAGGAGCCCACCTGTGCCAGTGACACCCTCTCAGCTTGCAGATGAGAGACTATCCCTGGCAGACTTCTTCATTTAAACAAGGGGGGGACGAATAAAGAATCAGAAGAAAGCTAAGAGAGAAACTGCTATCTCTTTGTTCCCAGTCCTTTTTTATGTTTACATAGTGGGGACAGGCCATGTGGGCTGTGAAACCTTGAGATCTGACCCCAGGCTGTATTGGCTTGGCACCACACTACCTCATTTTCCCCAAGACCAAACTAAATGCCTAAAAATGTCAAGGCTTGCCGAAACATTTATGTTTTTAGCCTCGCTCAGTTGTCTTCACATTCAGACCACTTTTCTTCTTCTGCCCTATCCCTCTGATTAGATTACATTCCTCTTAGTTGTGGGAGCTGGGATTACGCCTGAGCTGGGAACTGGAGGGAATACAGTAAAGCAGTCTAAAAGAGAAGGGGGAATATTTCTGACATTCCTCCCAGTGAAAGCGAGCAGCAATTGACCAAACACGCTGTACATCCACACTCGGCACTTACACACTGGGTGAAAGGGTCAGCCCCTGATCTCTGTGTTGCCTTATTGCATTTCCCACAAGGCATTACCTTTGTTGACAGATTCTACCCTTCTCATCCATGAGGACTGTCATCTGGTCCCTCAGGCTATGCTCTTCACTACTTCAATTGATTCTTTAGATTGCCTTTATTTCTGGACACATTGTTATCACTGTTGCTGAGATTTTATTTGTGCAATTGAGTATTATTGTTATTCTAAATCACAGCTCCTCGATTTTAAAAATACAAATAATTTTTAAAAAAAGAGGATAACCAAATTCCTCTAGCTTTTCTTTTGATTGTGTTTAATGTTTCTAAACATTAACATTCCTCTTTCTCTTCATTACCCCCAAGTTCAACAGCTCTGAAAGACTTCCAACCTCACTGCCAACTATTGCAAAAAGAATAAATCAGGTAGCAACTGGTTTCAGCCAAAGCCTACAGTGATTCTTACTGGCATTGCAAAGCTTACTTGAATTCACAAGGGGCTTAAAAAGCACTGAGATGGCAGAGATTGTTGTGGCAGAAGCAACTGGAAAATGTCCTGAGATTGAAACACAGACATATTAACATCACCCTTGTGGACGCTAATGACTCGCACTTTAAAATGCCAGAGGCTCATACTGCCAGCTAAAACAAAGAAAAAACCACATTTTTAGTCTCCAAAGACTTTAGATCTTTCCAAACTCTGAGGGCAAATTCAGCCATAATGTATTTTTGGAGTAGAGCAGGGCAGCTCATGCATGCCACTGGGGGAATCATTGCCTGGAGTTGCTGTAGGCAGTGTAGTCGGTATAGCTAAATAAAACAGCAGCTGAAAACCTCTGAGAGGTTAAACCAGTAATGAAGCATTCTATAATGCAATGCAATCAAACCTAAACAGTCTGAAGGCATATCTTGCTGACACTCACAGCCCTTGCCTTTCTCACTGGAATGCATTTAAGGAAACGACCACCAAACACAAGGATTTCTAAAAGAGCTTTACAATTTAAATTGACACGTAATTAGGAAAAAAATACTTAAATCTTTTGATGAAGTAGCAATGTCCTACTTAGACACTTCTAGATGAGGAGTTCCTTGAAGAGTTTACTACTAATGGCAGATTGGAAACTTTCTGAAACTGTAAATGTTTAAAGAGGTCTACTTGAAGAAATGGAAAGGTAACAGGAAAGGAAGAAAAACAGATGCTGACAATTAGGAGAAGGCTACAAAAAGGCTTAGAAGCAAATATTTGGAACAAAAAGTAAAAAATCCAAACTGGCTTCACTGGGAAAATATCTGTAGGATAGGAAAAATACAGAAGTCAAAGTCATCTCCAGTAGAAATCTAATGATGACTCAAACCCAAGGAACTTTAAATGAACTGGGAAAAGGTTTATTTCATTCTTTTTGATACTCTTTAATATGTAAAAAAAAGAAGAATTCCAAGTGTTCTTTGCTTACATTAGAGATGTGAGCCACATGCATTTTCTTCAAAGATTCCATGGATGGCTGAATAAAGAGCAGGGTAAGATTTTTTGCTATATGGATTGCATTTAACCCAAATAACTGAGAAAGTAATTTATACTTTGCCTAATTGAAAATACATCTTCTGCTTAAGGATAAAAAATTCAAAGTAATGTTACATTGCTTTCTTGGTGACCTACTGCTACCTGCAAAAATTAAACAAAACATCCCCTTTTAATATTTTTATAAAAAGCAGAAGAATTAAAGTAAAAGGCTTTCTTTAATTTTCAAATTACATTTTAAATAATTCTTACAATAGAATGAATCTGAAAAGAGAATGCTTTGTTAAAGTTGAGGGGAAAAGAGTTGTAAAAGAGGTGAAAATGCAAAAAGATTTCAAAGAAAAACTTCTGCACCTCACAATTCTTTAGGCACATTTCTTTCCTCACATACCCCATCGTAAAGATATGCCACAAGCACATTTAGGCCAATGGCTATCATTGTCAAGTGAGTTGTTAAAAAGATGAAAGTAAATGTGAAATTGTGACGTTTACAGGCAGAAATGAAAACTAAAACAAAACTCGGACAAAGGCAATTAAATTCCTCACAAAAATGAGGAAGTAAAAGCAACACATACACACAAATAAAAACCAGAAGAAAACACTTCAATTCTGAAGGCTAATATTGGGAAAAAATGTAAGAAATGGACTTGCCAAGACCCTCTGTGTAAGAGACACCCACCATTCCTCTTTTGACTTATCTTGTGAATAGGCCAAACTCTTCCTTTTGTAGCCCCTATGCATTCCAGCTAATTACTATGCATCTTCTAAATTCAGATTTTGATGTAAAAGTGTTGGAAGTGGGTTTATAGTGGTTGAGATTCCATTTGTTCTTGTAAAAATGTTTTCTAAAAGTTTGAGCTTGAATTTTGTCTCATACAAATGAAAAATCTGGGAAGACGGAGAGATCAGATAATGAGAGTTAATTGTAAATGAACCCACATGAAAGTGTGTGCAATTAAGCTAAGAATGAACAAATTATAAAGATTCAAACATCTTGACCAGAAAAAATGTGCAGTAGTACTGAATTGGAGCAAGTGAACCAATTCAAATTAATATAATTGTTATTAAGCTTAGCCATAAATCCTTGCACACCCTAAAATGCTACTGATGAAGTCCTTACATTGAAGTTCCACAAGAACTAGAAACACAACTTTGGGCTGTGACTGTACAGATTTCTCTGTACATTTACCTTTTTTTTTTTTTTTTTGGGAAACAGAATGTAAATTTAGAGCACTACATATATCATTGACTAAATCTTTGTGGAGCCTACCTTAGTCTGTATCAGGCATGTTTTCACTCCAAGTGAAAAAAGTTAAAGCCTTTAACTTTTACTTCAAAAAATTCTTCTACTACAATAAAAGCTTTAGGTTGTTGATAAATTACATCAAACACACATTCAGAGTTGCATTCAATGCTGAAAGAAGCTAAGTAGGACTATTACTGAAGATCATGCTGGGAAGCCAGGGAATATCTAATACAGGAACCTAGGGTACAGAAAGGTAACAGTTGTCACCAGGATCCTTCTCCTAGGTTCCACTTCCACTCCCTAGCTAAATCAGGAAAATATGATATTTGGCTTGACTTCAGTTAGAGCACTGTAAAGCATTGGAACCTGACAGCAGCATTAGAACCACGTTAGTTGTACTCTACTAAATTTTTCACTTAAATAAGGCCTAATAATTCACTGCATCACATTTTAAAAACTGAAAGGATACTTAGCAGTTATAATAGCATCAATGCCAAAAAAAGACAGGCACCATCAGTCTCAGCTTCCCATTTCAGCACAGGCCCAGTCCTTGTGATCACATTGTGCCGGCACAGACAAGAGGACAAACACAAGGATGACCAGAGAATTGGAGCACCTCTCCTATGCAGACAGGCTGAGAGAATTGGAGCTGTTCAGCTTATGGAATAGAAGGGTCCAGGGAAACCCTCTAAAAGCCTACCAATTCCTAAAGAGGGCCTACAAACCGGAGAGGGACTTTCGAGAAGGGCCTGTAGTGATAGGACAAGGAGGAGTGGCTTTAAACTGAAAGAGAGTAGATTTAGATTAGACATTAGAAAGAAATTCTTCACTGTGAGACTGGTGAGGCGCTAGAACAGGTTGCCCAGAGTAGTTGTGGATGCCTCAATCTTGGCAGTGTTCAAAGCTGGGTTGGACAGGGCTTTGAACAACTTGGTCTACTGGATGGAGAATTGGATCTTGGTGGTTTTTGAGGTCCCTTCCAACACAAACTGTTCTATGATTTATGTGGTTGTGCATTGTAAAGGGCCAGGGAGATGACCCGGGTTAAACTAATCCAGACTGATACATCCATGTGGTCCATCAAGAAACTATGAACACTTGTTGCCAGCACAAAAGGATGGCACAGGTGAGGACTCAGAGACAAAATACAAGTAGAAGGAAGTATTTTCAGTATATCCTTCTTGCTACTTATCTCAGAGAGTTTCTGAGCTCCTGGTGACAGATTGATTCCCCCACAAACATCAGACTGTGCTCACACAACAGTCTCACACTCTGACACATAATCCGCTGCGTCAAAGAGAGCAACTACTTTTCAGAGTATAAAGATCAGGTTAAGCTTAATTACTTGAAAAATCAAAATTCCTTCAAACTTTTAAATATTTCTCTAGTGCTGCCCTGACCCACACAAAGGACATTCACAGCCAGGTCCCACGCGGGTAATGACATATCTCCAGGGAGATGCCCTTTCCAATAAAGTCCTCTTGAGCACTGAACAGTCATTCTAACACATCTGAACTTCAATATGCTGCAATAACTTGGTTATTGTTCTGTACCATCTGACAACCTCTATTATTTACTGCTCCATGACTTTTCTCACTAATTCAAACAGTGACTTTTCTTTCAGGTTTCAAGTAAAATACTTAGCTAAGAACTATCTCCATATAACCTCACTAGATTATAATTTCTTTTACAACCCATTCCTAGAAAATACAATTTGTGTGTTAGTAGTTCACCCATTCTGAATTTACCATTGTTGAAGAGCAATAATTTTTCAATTGGTGTTACTAAGTCAAATGCTTTCTAAAAGTGTGCCAGCACAGCTGTCACCTGTATCAAGCAGACTTGTCGTCCTTCAGAACAGTAACAATCTCATTTGACAAGACCTAATTTTTATGAAATCATGTCAGTTAACATTAAGTGCATTCTCAGCATTAAAATCTCTGTTGAAGTCCATTATCAGCTGACCTGTTATTTTCTTGAGGCTCAGTGCCTAAACAGCTGTCTTATATTACATTTCCCAAATCCCATGCCTCATCTGCTACAGCAGCAGCAAATCATACTCCCAGCTCTCTGGAATTTCTCAGATTTTCATTCAAAATCAACATCTTGGTACAGACAGATTTTTTAAGAATCTCTTGGGACCTGTTCCAATCTGCTTACATAAAAAGCACAGAATCAGACAACAGTTCAGTTTGGAATGGACCTTAAAGACCAGCTGCTTCCAATCCCCCTGCTGTGGATAGGGATATCTCCCACTAGACCTGGTTTCTCAGGGCCCCATCCAACCCAGCCTTGAACACTTCCAAGGATGGGGCACCCACCTCACCTCTGGGCAACCTGTTTTAGTGCCTTACTACCCTCCCAGTAAAGAATTTCTCCCTAACATCTGTTTCTTCCTTGCTTTTTTGCAAATGTTGACTACAGAGCACCTGCGTAACCATAGGACATTATACCAGATATGGGGGCACCAAGAAATTCTGAATATCTGAAGATAATAAAGTGCCTAAGCTTCAAACAGGACTCAAGACAGCATAGTGTGATTTTCACTGGCGCTGCAAGTCTAGACAGTGCATGTTGGAGAGACATCTGTTCTCTTGGATGGAAGAGAAGCTTTCCAGGCATTCAGATGTAGCCAGAAGCTCCTTTGCATAGAGAATCCTTCAATCTCAGTTTGTCCTGCAAGTTTCTAAACCTACCCATGCCATTTAAGAACTGGGGGTTTTTGGTGTGGGTTTTTTTTTTCCCTTGCTAACATGACAAATACATTGGAAGAAATTTTCCTGTGAAAGATGCAATATGTTCTTCCTTCTGAAAATAAGCAGCTCTTAGTGGTACTTTCCAAAGAAAAACAACAAGAAACAAAACTAACAGGGACAAAGCTGTTCTTTAAATTTCATTTTAAGCCAATATTCAGTGTACAAAATCAGATTTAGTGGAGCACGAAATTCTTGTCCGAGTCACTGATTTAGGAAAATAATCAAAAAGTGTTTCATGGCTTCATCAAAACATATATTTTCCAATAATAAGCAGAAGATTTTGCACGGTGAATCCACATTTGAAAAATTTCTTTCTGCAATGCTAAAAATACCATCTCTTTTGCATGCTTTTGATTAATGCCTTTAAAACATGATTTTACAGAAATACACAAATACATTTACGCCACAAAGTCATATATTTAAAATAATTATTTAGACAAATTGGGGAAAACTAAAACTGATTTTTTCACAGGAGATATGTTTAAAATGTTAATAATTTCTTCTTCCTTCGCAGAGATCATTTGGGCTGCACCTTGGATAGCCCAATATATTCAACTGTTATTTTATCTTAATTTATCCAGACAGTGTCTGCCCCAAGGGAAATATTTGAACTTTCCAGCCTTCACACATTGCAGCAATGGGAAAATACTAGCAACACAAACCATGTTGCTGAAACAGGTTACTCTCTCCAGTTAAATGATACCCATTCCAGTCATCCTAACTGAGTTTTATGTAAAAAAAAATTGATAGAGTTTGCAGTATTTAATGATAAATGTTTGAGTAATACAAAAGCTAATTAGTTAGAAAAATACAAAGTACTCACAAACCACAAAGGAATTCAAGCTGTTTGTTAAGCAAATTTGGAATTGAATGCGACTATCATTAATTGAAATTCTATTTCAGTTGAGCTGAAATTTTGTCCCCAGCTCATTGGGTGCATACACAGGACTAGCTAGAAAGATGTTTCATTACAAATGTGCACTTCTTGAGGGAAAAAAACCCACCATATTTTGTTTTTATGATACAACATGAAAAAGGCATAAAACCCATTCAAGGGCCTAAAGCAACATGGAAAAGACCACCACTGAATACTGTTTATGGTGAGTTTATTTGTTTGTATTTTGATTACTCTTTTTTTTTTAAATTCTGGACTTCAGAAAGAAACATCTTCCAAAAAAAGAAAAAAAAAATGGAAAAAAGAGCCAGGGAAACAAAATAAATTTTCTACACAACTAACTGACACTTGAGTTCAAAGTTTTGTTTTGTAAGACAATCAGTACTTGCACTGAAAAAAAAAAGGTAAAAAATAATTTTTTCTACCCTATCTTCACAACTGGAAATACTACTCCTCAGTTAGAGCATGGCCATATAAACAGTTGATTTGGCATTTGACTTAACCAGAGGGGCAGAAATGTCCAACAGGGATGATGGAAAAATTAGCAAGAGAATAAAAAAATCTCTCAAAGTAGAACAGCTGCCAAAAAAAATTAAAAACTTTTTCCAGCAGTAACTAACCTGTTTTAAGATTCTTGGTCTCTGCCCTTCAAAATGCTTGTTTACACCTCCCTGGATATTTCTGTCTTCTTGGTCACTCAGGGTTGCCAACCTACAACACAAGGGACTAGAAATAAACATAAATGGAAGTTTTCAACACAATGAAAGCTAATTTGATTACTGTTCATAAAGAGAACAATCCAAGTGCCATTTTTTAGACAGCCACCTCATATCTGAAGGACCTGAATGAAACTAAATTGTTACTCAGGTAAATGAGCCATACAAATAAGCAACACGCCGTATCTGCCCCTGGTGTGTGCGCCAGTGAGGCAGACGTGTAAGGTACACACAATCTGTATGTGATTTAACATTTCCTTTAATGCTAGTGGATCAGGTTTTGCAGAGTATAAATGGCCTTTGGATTAACCCTTCTACATCCCGTATGATTAACTGCCCAAGTCCTACACTATATCCAGTAACAGTTAAGATAAATCAGAACATTTGCGAGAAAATCTCAAATACTTCAAACTAAAGCAGACGTCTAGAGTTTAGATGCTCTTTATTTCATCTGCCTTATATCCAGAATTATAACTTTTTTTCATTGTTTGGGATAGGAGGAGATTTGACAGAGACTTGGCCAGTGTGCCCAGCAATATGAAAACAGCATCAGAATTCTTCTATAAAGTAAAACCTGAAAGCTTAGTAATGTTTTATTATAATTTCCCAGTGGGACTAGTAATCTGTATGATCTCCAAGTCATTCCACTTCTGTTTCCAACCAAAAGTTAAACTATGCATCAAAATGTGAAAATGTTTTATTACATGCTGGAGGTACAGGCAGCTGAAATTCAGTTTTTCTATTCCTGAAATTTGTTTTACTGTTTTCTCCAACTATTTTCTCTCCAATACTTATAGCAACCAAACTCTGGGACATGATATTCTTTGTAGTACAGTATACCTCCAGTTTAACATGTAAAACAAAGGCAATGACAGAAGAAATACAGTGTGTGACTCTTATGTGTGTGTGTATATATATAAAAATTCTTACTTTGTTATTATTTAAATGCAGAAGATTTAAGTTACTGAAGGGCTAGCAATTGGTTACAGATTTGTGACTGGTTTGCAGTACAATATGCAAATCTCAGAGCTGTAGTGTGATTCACTACAGCTCGAAGAATATACCTTCTGACAAAAGCAGCTACCTCAACTTCTCATTTTATGCAGCTTATAGAAAAATTTCAGATGTGACCCAGTTATGTCACAACCATTTTCATATTCTGATCCTCTGAAAAGTAACTATATAAAAAAAGCACCTTCTTACTCATCAGATCTACTCCCCGTAGATAGTCAGGATAAGATCTGCTGACTTGGTTACAAAAATAAAGGCACTACTACTTATTAAAATTTCTACTGACCTTGCAAAACTAACATAGCTGAGGAGCCAAGGGAAATAAATTCTTTTGCATTTCCAGTGGAAATAATTATTTTACAGTGCAGTACAGCTCTAAAAGAGCTCATCAAAGATTTTGAGTTGGATCAAATGAGCAAACGCATAGTTTTGCCTGCAGAAACATTTTAACTAACAGATACATACAATAAGACAGATTTAGCATTTTGTTAGGGATTAGGTCACCATTGCCCATTGAAAATTAATTGTTTTGCATGAAAACCAAGAATTCTTTTTATAGAAATCAACAGAACTCTGAAGAAGCAATTTTCCATTCAAATTGTCTATTATTCATCTTTCTCTACTTCTTGGGTTTGCCTTCTTGCTTGTAATTTCAACAAGACACTTGGATACTATTCTACCAATCCTAAAACATGACTCTTTGTTTTTTACTTGCTACTGTTAGTTCCTGTTCTAGTTCCTTGGTTTGATTTTACCACACTACCAGACTCTGAGCATAGCAAACTAATATGTCAAACCAATATGTCAACATCATCAAAGCTATGCAATCAGATCTCCATAAAATCTGAGATTGGCTTAAACTTACAGCAGGGATAGGGGAACTTTGGGGGAAGAGTGGAAACAATGGACACCTGAAAGATAAACAGGCCCCAAAAGCATTTGAGCAGCAAAGTGTAAACTTAAAAGTCCAGGAAAAAAAAAAAAAAGGATCTTCTCACTATCTTCCTGAAAGTGAGCTGTGCTTACTTTTGTCTTGTTTCTGCATGTGAACAGCTATCTGTTTTTGTTGTCGTCTAATCCCAGCTGCCAACTAAGCACCATACATTCAGCAGCCTGCTTTACCCCCAGCAGGATGGGGGAAGAGAATTGGAAGGGTAAATGTGAGCAAACTCATGGGCTGAGAACACTCATGGGGTTTCATTGTGATGAAAAGAAAAATAACACAGAGAAATAAAACCCAAGAAAGGCAAGTGATGCAAATTAAAGCAACTGCTCACCACCATCCAACCAGCCAGTGCTCCTGCAGCCAACCTTGTCTCTGGTTTTAGTGGAGAGCACGATGCCATATGGTGTGGGACATCCCTTTGGTTAGTGGGGTTCAACCCACTGTGCAACCCCAGCTTCCGTGCTGGTGGGGCAGTGTGAGGAGCAGAGAAGGCCTTGACTGTAAGTGCTGCTCATCAATGATGAATGCATCCCTGTATGTGCATTGTTCCCTGCACAAATCCAAACTCAGTCCCATACTACCGAAAATTAACTCTGACCCAGCCAAAACCAACATACTTTTCCATCCAGCAACCTTACCAATTACTCAGTTACTCCCATCTCAGATTTCTCCTTCCTTTCTGTCAAACTATTCTGTGTCACATTTCCCCACTCTTCTTCTGAAGATGTATGTTTGTACCATCTCTACCTCACTTGTGTAGCTCTTGACTATCTCACTTCATTTTTATCCTCTCAAAATAAAACCTGACTAGTGCAAAAAGCTTGGTGACTTCAGTCTTGTTTGCAGCTAGAGATTTTTCACAGAACACCTGTTTTGCTATATGTAACACTGGCTACGTTACAAGACCTGAAAGACACTGAAGTAATAAAAGCTGGAGGCACTTTGGCAACATGGAAAACGTCCCAAACAAGGAAATCACGTTATTGCTAGCATTAAGCAACTCAAGCTCTAAAAGCCACACATTTGTTTTAAAAACACCACTCTTTTTACATTTTTTCTCTAAATTCATTAGACATTCTCAGTTTATGCTTTTCATTTATTTTTTCTCTTTTTGCAAATGATGCTGAAATATGCATTTTCACAAGATCTGAGAAATACTAGGAATTCAACTGGAAAAAGTGAGAGTTTGAAATAACAAGTGTGTGAGTACTTTGAGTTGCTCCCACTTTGCCCTCGAACAAAATGGAAATGAGATATTAAAATTGTACAAAAAAAACTCGACAAGCGTGAATTTCACTTAGATTTTCTTTGCTGTCACCAGAGTATCTGTATATTATCTAAATACAGAGCTATCTAAATCTATATATAAATATACCAAATATCACAGAGAATTGCATCCATCATTATCCTTTGATCTTGAGCTTGAGAGTCACCTCTTCCAGTCAGGATACTTTCAGTCAGTTTTAGTGAACAAGCCATAAGGAAAGGTCATGGTCTTTCAAGAAATATTAAGGATGCATATTCCTCATACCAGAACCTCTTAAATAACACATTGACTGAATGTGTTAATAATGATAGTAATGAAATCTATCATTACTCAGTCATCAAAAATAAAGCCAACACTGATACTAACATTACATGTAAGTATCTCACCACCTTCTCAATTCTGTGGCCTTCCCTCAGAGTCTCAGGTAAAGGCTGCAAATTATCCTCTCCATGGCAAACCTTCCTGACAGTCCACTTCTCAAGAGGAATGCAGCCACAAAATGAGTGCTGGGAACTGTGTTCCACTATGCTCCCTCTCCCCGTTGTGTAACGTGGATCGTGCCCCACCTCGAATTAGGACCTTGGTGGGGAATGGATGTTGTACTTCACTGGTGACATCTGCACAAAGCTGCCTCCAGATGAGACTATTTGAATCTAGGGAATGGGATACAACAAGCAAAAGTATCAGGAGGTTAGGAGCACAACATCCTCCCTACACATCACAGGATGCTTTGTCCTCATCTTTGAGGACAAAACATCCTGCCTTGAAACATCTAGAGCGGAGCTCCACCTTCCTAATAGGGAACTTGATGGCACCACCAGACAGCTCAAGTGCCAGTAGAGGACACATCTGAGACCCCCGAAGGGCCCCAGAAATTCACCCACACCCCACTGCACAGCCTATATATGAATTTTTCTAAAATGGTCAAACTCTCAGAAATCTCCTATATGAGAGAAGTCAAATGGCCACAGTCCCTGCTACCATCTACTCTGACACATAGCAGCCACATCCAAACTGCCTACAGGCAACAGTCCTATGCCTAGGATTCTCTTCTGCTCATCCTCTTATTGTCCTTCACTTTGACATGACTTGGGTCATTCACTCCAAAAGTTTTACCTGAGATTCTGGGGATGCATTTACAGCATAATTTTATGGAAACTTGGATTTTCCAAGTTTCCAAAGCCAACTGTGGTATAAGCTAGTTTTTTTAGATGTTTTGAAAATGCAGGGTTTTATTTGAGGGATAGGACAGTGAATGAGGAAAACTCTAATTAACCATGTCATTATAACTCTTGTTTTGGAAGTTTCTATTATACATTTCAACTGAATTTTAAAAGTTAATAGTAAGTGTTTATGCTAAATTCTCAATGAAATTAGTAGAAACCTTAAGAGAATTTATGAGTTCCAGTAGAGGCAGTATGCAGACGACTGAAAGAATTCACCCAGAATCCTTGCTGTTAAATTCTCCCACTCTCCAGCATAGCATGGCCATCCCCAAACCACCTGCTGGCAACAGTCCCAAGCTGGTTGATGCTAATTCCTCCAACTATGCCAGGCAATTGTCTGGCATAGGCTGAAGCTATTGTAGAGAATAGGAATTCAATACCAGAGAAATAGCTCCAGAGCCCAGGAACATAACCTGGCACTGTTTAATTATTATCCCCAGGGGTAATTATCTTAATGACAGGAATAAATTCCTTGAGCAGAGTGAATCAGGCCAAGACTTTTAGAGTACGTGGTTTATGGTATGTGTCTGCAGGGAAAAAACATCTCAACAACTACTAGTGACACAGTGCTTTCTCTAGATTTTTGCATAAAAAGGCTAATATTTTTTTCTCCATAAATAACATACTTAATGCACAACTTATCTTCTTCATCCAAAGAACTAAAACTCTTACCTAGACTCCATAAACATTAGGTCTCAACTTACTGAATAAAGTTTTTCTCATTTTCAGATCTTGATGAATGTGATCTAGACCCTCTCATCCAGAGAACTTCAGGAAATATAACCTCCTAAGTCTACTGTTTCAGCTAAATTACCTTTCGAATTAATTTCCCAGGACCTCTCTTCCTTTTCACATCAAGCAAGCAGTTGTCTTTACGTGTGAAGCAGAATCATGTCTACGACTTCTCAGTCAGCAGTGAAAAGACAGAACTTCTCTGAGCAGCCTTTCATTTCAGATTCTGTTATCCACCAAATGGATTATCAAAGACTTTTTCTTTTTTCATCCTTTGGAGGAGTTCTTAGTGTTCGTCAAAGTTCTTCATCTGTCCCAGTGTTCTCCTAAAACACTTCTTAAAATGTTCTTTACTGATTCAGCAGCAGTGAAGTCTCACTATATTATGCTAACCAATGTCACCTCATTTTTTTCTGTCTTCCAGTCTGTTAGGTCTTGCTGTTTTCCATTTTGTTTCTTTCTCTCAGGGAATTTTCTCCCATATGTTGCTAAAAGACAATGACGACCAATACTTAGGAGACACAAAAGACGTTGCCATGGGAAGGGTGCAGCCAGCTACTCTCTTGGCTGGTGGTATTTCTCTTGGAGGGGCAGAGATACTGCCAGATTTGGGCTGGGAGGAAAGGGGCTGGGGCAGCTCCTAGTGCTCCTGCTTTCTTGGCATTTGGAGGGGAAACAGACTGCGGTTACTGTGGAGAGATTTTGCCACCACTGCTGGGTTCCATCTGCTGCTGCCTTCTTCTACTGGGAGTGAAGCTCTGCTGGTGGGAGCGGCCATTGCACTGAGACCTGATTAACATCCTGCCTCACTAAAAAAGCACAGCTATTTTTTCATCATGTTCTTGGGTACCTCAAAGGAAACCCAGGGACAGCAAACCCTTTCCCCCTCCAAGGAAGCTTGTCTTGGCCATGTCCTGGAGCTGGGCTGCTGCTGCCATGTCTCTGCCACTGCTCTGGGGTTTTTGCTACACTGTAGCCAAGCACCTCCTGCCGGCTGGGACAACCCAGGGCTCCTGCCACAGCTGCTGAGTATCTGCCACCTGGGGTGAGGCTGTCCTTCCAGCTGCTGCTCCGAGGTTCCTGCTGCCTGTTTTCCCATCCAGCCCATCCGCCATTACCGCGTGAGGGAGATGCAGCCAGACTGGCGCCACAGCGCCGCCTGCAGGCACGGGGGAATCATCGCACCCGCCCTGCCGGGCCAGGAGCCACCAGCGCCCCTGCCGGCTGTGGCCGGAACTGCACCGGAGGGGAAAGAACTTAATGAGCTGGAAGAGAACGTTCATTGGGCTTTGCTCTTGTTTGTTGTTGCTGCCGTTGTTGTTGTTTGTTTGCCTTGTTGTACGTACACGTACTAGTAAAGGACTGTTATTGCTTTTCCCATATCTTTGCCTCAAAGCCCCTCCATTTCAAAGTTATAATAATTCTGAGGGAAGGGAGTCATATTCTCCATTCCAAGAGAGGTTACCAATTCCTTAACAGACACCTGTCTTTCAAACCTAGATACAGCCCTTCGCTGTATAATTTCTGGTCCTTATAATAAACAATGTTGGTATTTTTATATTATTTCACAAAAGTGAGCCCTGAGGGGCTCTACTCCATCATCAAGGTTGGTGGGCACATACCTAACCCAGCCTAATAGTGAGCTTTAGGTCTGTACTTGGGTAAATCCTCATTAAGACTGTCAGTAAAATCCACAAACAGCAGACGTTTATGTCCAAAAAGGAGACAGAGGAGTCCTTCAACTTTATTCGAATAAAGGGAGAGAGTCCACTGGGGCACATGCCCACTTTCTCTCTTGAGGCTTCAGAAGGCGCAGCCTCCTTTTATCCTAACTCCCAGCTGCGCCTTGCCATCTTCCTTTCCCCACTGGCTGAGGTGCTCGAAGGTACTGCCTTCCCGAACTGCCTACCGCGTATTTCCCCTTGAACCTATTATTTTACCCCCAAATTCAGAAGTTCAGCTTTGTGTAGACCCTTGTTTGTTTAGGAACCAAGTTGTCTGAGCTCTACAACAAACCTGCTGTCCAAAGTTAGTAGAGACGTTAAGAAAGACCCATTTCAAAGATTCACCCAAATTGTTTGTAAAAACATTAATGTTCCTCTCAAGACTGAACTCTGTATTCCATGAAATGCTGTAACACTGATACAGCAGAAGCCATGATAAGCAGTATCATGGCAAATATTGCAAATATTGTCTTACTACCTGTAATTCATGCCTCAGTGAGTAGAGTTGAACATCCAGGACTTTGATAAATAAGAAAAATGAGAGGACGTAACTTTAAAAACAGAGAATTTTGCATTTTGATGATGAAACAAGTCTTTCAAAGAGAAGTATAAATGGGAATAGCTGGTCGTAGTCGATCTGCCCTTAATTATTTGCAAGTTACAGCAAAAATAATGACACGGGTTTTGCATGAAAATATGCATTTAATTTCTAACTACCTTAGTTAATGTTTTATGTCATAGCAACCAGGTTAACTTGGACGCTAAAACGAAGCATCAATTCAGGTGGCATCTTAGTAAATATATGCAAGCTCATTATTACTGATATTCGGTTTAATAAAGTTCTTCCCTCTACCCGTCACTCCCAGGTGATGATAACATTTCGGTGGAAAGGCTTTCCCGGCCCAACTCCCCACGGCTTCCCTGGCGTATACGCCGGCCAGCGCCGAGAGCAAGACACGGTTTATTCCCATTAATCTGCTGGAACCAGCCGAGGGACTTTTTTTTTTTTTTTTTTTTTTTTTTTTTTTTTTTTTTTTTTGCGCGCTTGAGCGCCACCCGCTACGCTTTCGGTAGGTCTGGAACACTTCAGGGGCAGTGAAGAAGCGGCGGCCACCGCCGGGCTGCAGGGAAGCAGTACTTGGGTGGGCAGCCCGGCAGAGCCAGGCGGGCTGGCTGTACTTATGAGCTGATAAGGCGGACAGGGCCGGCACGTCCTGCGGGACGGCACGGAAGGACTCCAGGAGCGCCTGCGAGAAACCCGCCGCTTCCCGCCGCTTCCTCCCGCGCGCCCGCCTTCCGCCGGGGCCGCTCCCGGTTGGCTGCCGGGCGGCCCAACCCGGGCCTGCGTGGAACGGCCCATGGCGGCACGGGGTGGGAATTAGCAGTGCGCTGGCGCCTGAGCGGGCCCTTTCCGGGACCGGGCCCAGCTCCTCCCCCCGAGGGGAATGGTTCGCCCCCATCACGTGGGGCCGGCGGCGGTGCAGCGCCGGCGCGCGGCTCACGTGCTGAGAGCGGTCATGGCCGCGCTGCTGAGCTCCGCCGGGCGCCTCCGGGCGCTGCGCCCGCGCCTCCCGCCGCTGCTCCCGCCGCTCCTCCGCCCGCCCGCCGCCCCCACCCCACCGCCCGGCCCCGCCAGGTGAGATCCCGTGCCGCCGCGCTGCCCGGTAGCGTTGGCGGGGCCGGCTTAGGCTGCGCACCGCACGCCCAAGGGCACTGCCGGCCATGCCGCCGGGCCCCGCGGCGCCGCCCGCCGTGGCTGCACCGGGGGCTCCGAGGCAGCGCTCACCCCAGGCCGGCCCAGCGCCCTCACCGCGTGTGCGCGGCCTCGGGGTAAGCACAGGGCAAAGGCCGCGCGGGAGTCCCGCTGCCCTCAGGCTGGGCGGCCTGGGCTGCCCGCGCTTTCCGCCACGCTGGGCTCAGAGCAGAGCCCTGACCTCCGGGGGACACGGCTCTGGGGGACACGCCGTGTGGAGGGGGCGTCGAGGATAGAGGGGAAGGCTAGAGGAGATAAGCAGTGATGGAGTGGAGTTACTGTCCCTGGAGGCGTTCAAGAAACGACTGGACGTGGCACTCGGTATTCTGGTTATAGCTGACAAGGTGGTGATTGGTCACAGGTCGGACTCGATGATCTTGGAGGTCTTCTGCAACCTATATGAGTCGGTAATTCTGTGACTGACTCTGGATACCTGCACGGTTGGAATCTGGGCTTCCTCCTCGTGCCCTCGGGCTCTGCTGTGTCTCCTGTGAAGAGGCACGGCGTAATTTCTTTGCCATGGTTTTCTCTCCCTTCTGTCACGCAGGTAGAGTGGAAAGCTCAGCCTGACCTACCCACCTGTGTGCATCCCGGCTGTGGTTTTGACAGCACTTACATGTGGTTGGTGCCCTGCAGGAAGCTTAGAGACACAAACCTTCATTAACACAGCTACAGACACATACATATCTATGAGCTGATACAAGGGGTTATTGCTACCCAAGTTGTTCTGTCTCGTGTGTCGTGTTATACCTCTGGTGCTCTCTCTAAGTCAATGTAACTTAATTCCTGGTAGAAAACCATAACAGTTTTCTGCCATTCTAAATAGGTAAATGTGTTCAGCAAAGGACTTGGTGAGTTCCAGAGCTCATTCAGAAGAAGGGATGGGAAAAGACAAGAATCAGAAATGGAGAACTCCTAGAGGGAAGTCTCACTGTTAAAATGAGAACATTGTTGCTAATTTCCCTACTTTTAGTGCTTATTAGTCTTACTTTGGGGCTGTTTTATTGGTAGCCTGACCAAAATCTTACCTAAAAAAATAGGTTTTTGTGGTCTTTAATCATTGAAGTATATAGATGCCAACAAATGCTCAAGTTGCTGTGAAGAATGGAGTAGACCAGTTTGGGAAGGACCAGGAACCAGGAATATCTGGTTTATGGCTGGCAACAGAACCACACATTTAGTTAGCTACAAATTATCAATAAACCTTTCTAGTTTTTTCTAGATTTCTAGTTACTAGTCTTTCTAGTAACTATTTTTTGCTTTACTCAACTAGAAGCTTAATTCCCTAAATTAATTTGTTGCAAGAAATAATATTCACCAAAATTCATGTGTGACTTGGTGAAGGACTAACTGCTTTTTTGACCCTAGAACTCCATTTCTAGGAAGGACTTCAGCAGTGCATTATGTGATGTAATTTGGTTCTTACAGCTGGGGTTTGATTTATTGGTTGTTTCCCTCCCAATATTTTTTGCTACCCCAAATCATACTTAATTTCAGATATAAATTTGGTCCTATGTGGGATAGTTCAGTGATCATGCTGAAAACTCTTTTGAAACTTGTTGTACATTCCTCCTGTACAGTAATTTCATTACTAAGATAAGTTTTCACTTGAAATCTCTCTGTCACACTGCTGTGTGTTTAGGCATCCTAGTGCACAAGTGATGATCTAGAGCCAAAGTGTAAAGCAAAGATATTACTTAAACACTTAAATTTCATGTTATTAAGTATATGATCTAATTTAATTCTTTTATCTTAAGTATTTACTGCCTTTTTTTTTTTTTACTTAAGCCTTGATTTTTGGAACTGGATCCTTGGAAGAGCTAGACTGGCATATGGACAACATTTGGGCTTACTATACTTATTGTTCAGGTCTCAAGATTATTTTGAGAATGAAATGCAGTCTATTTGGAATAGTGGGGAAAGACACACCTGGTTTTAAGATGAAATAAATAAACAGGAATAATCTAGCATTCTGCAAGAAAATTATGTAAAAAAACTATGTTTTCATGTGCTGTGTATAGTCCCTTTAGCATTGAACATAATAAAGTCAGTTCAGAGGCAAATGTGTGACTACCATTACAATAATGGTTACAGAAAAGTTGCAAATCTGTGAACTTCTTTAGAGATGTGAAAGAGCAAGCATCACATTCAAGCTGAGCTTTTATCAAAGCATCATTGTTACTTTGATTTTTAATCTAAGCCTCTTCAAAAAATGAGTTAGGAGAGTAGATGCATCTCCTAATGGTTGAGAAGCATTTCATAGCAAGTCAGATCCAAGACGAATTTACTCTCACTTGACCACTTCTGCAATGAAATGTGAAATATGTTGAGGTACATGCTGTCACTCTCCTGCCATGTAATTTTATTAAAGATAAACTATGGCAGACCAATACAACAGACTTCAGATCTACAAGAGCAGACTTCAGCAGTGCGCTGATTTACGTGGTGCAAATGGTTTACTGGAACTTATAGATGCTTCACTAGGGGAAAAATGCCTGAATTTGCTGTTAGTATCTGATTGTCAGGAATGATGTATTCTTGAATTGTCTCCACTGACAAGTGTTTAGAGTAGATTTTTGAGTTAACATCAGGTATTTTGGGGGGACTTTATTCTACATACTGTAGGTGATGATGTTATAGTTTGATACAGCTTTCTGTTGTGGGCAAGTTAGTGCTCAGAAAAATCTGGGTGTTGGTCTGACACCCTCCTATTACTGGCCACCTTGTCTGGCTCTAAATCAGGGAAGGAGAACAGATAGGCTCCTAAAGCATATACATCATGGAAGTACAGCTGAGGAGGAAAATCAAGGAGAATCAATACAATAACAAAATGAAAGCTAGCAAACCTGCTCCAATGTGGGCTCCTCTCTCTACTGACCCAAAGGTCCTGCCTTCACAAGATTGCCTCTATGTTTTCAAAACTGTATTCAGCATAAATCCAAAATTCAGCCCCATTTTTGTTACTTCAAAGAAAATTAACTCTAACCCAGGCAAAACCAGCACAGAAGGAACTTGTAAGAGCTCTTGCCTTTTGATCCATTGTGCTGTGTTTCAAGTATGTTGGTAAGATGGGAGAGCGAATATCCTTTTAAAAAAGGTTTCAGATTGGGAGTGGGGGGGATGGATTTGATTAAGTCATAAATTAAAGACCCAAATGATTCATGGCTTAGTGAATGGTGCATTTTAATTTTTTTTTTTTTTTTTTTTTTTTTAGATTAGCTGCAAGCAAGTTCTTTTTGGCTATTCACTATCATACAGCAATCCATTACCAAAGGACAAAAATGTAGAACTGAATGCTTAATGAAGGCATGAAACTGAATCCTTAATTACATTAGCAAAATGACAGAGGGGTCTTCAAATGCAGAGGAGGCATAGAGTAGACTTGCTTTTCATAATACTCCGTTGTAATGAAGTTGCACAAGCTGCACTGTTGTAGTTGTTTTAAGTGTTTTAGTGATGGATGTAAAATGCCTAGATACTTCCAAGAAATCACAGAATCTCAGAGGTGTTAAGGCTGGAAAAGATCTCTAAGATTGTCAAGTCCAACTGTCAATTGACACTGCCAACTTCACCACTAAGCCATGTCCCCAAGTACCTCATCTACCTGTCTTTTGGACACTTCCAGGGAAGGTGACTGACAGTTCCCTGTTCCAATGCTTGACACCCTTTTCAATGATGAGTTTTTTCCTAAGTGTAGTACAAAGCAAAGGTTTTCTCTTTTGCTTCTTGTGAATCACTTCGACAATTTTTTAGATATTCTCCAGGAAACACGAGGTTTGTCAGTCTACATGAAAAGACATGTATTTTTCTCTCTTGTAAGGTTCTGTTATACCTCATTGAAACAACTATACAGTGGCCTGAACATTGTAGCCTTTTTGTATAGCTGATCATGGCTAGCAGTACCAGTACTGTTGTAACAGTCGTGTGAATCATGCTGGGATCTCAGGTGGTATATTTAGTGTTATGTTTACTGAATTTAATATTAGATCTTGAGTGCTTTTATGTACACTAATGAATTCTAACTCAAGTTTGTCATTCTTCTACTTCGAACGTGACTTGATTTTGAGAACCATTTCATGCAATTTTTGCCTATTTAGTTGAGAAAGAACAAATATTTAATGCTTTTCATAGAAAAAGCACAGCAACTACCTTATTGTGGCTCTGATAAAGGGAAGCAAATATCTAGTATTTATTATTAAACATGTTTTCTTCATATATTTATGCAAATACATAAATAATGTAGGAATAAATATATAGCTAAATAGAAATATTTTTTAAATCTTTGGAATTGGTTGGGTTTTACACAAAGTAACCTTTCTGCTGCTGCAAGGGAAAACACGAACATCACCTACTTTTTGAATTTTGGGAAAGATGGAGTTTTTTTTACTCAGGCTGATGTGTAAGATATGTTCCTATAGGAAATTAGAGGCACTGCCTTAAGTCAGCTCTAGCAATGTGGAAGACATAGGTATGTGGGTATAGCACTCGGATCCCTACTTAAACCATTGTAAACAGAAGAACTTTATTGGTTGACTTGGTAGAGATTTCTCCATGCACACTTCATCTCTGCGTCAGTTTTTCTGTGAGTTTATCTTCAGCTGCTTTCCTAATGTTGTAAGCTAAACTGGAGGTGGAGTTACCACTTGTTTTGGGATTACAAATGCACAGTTAACCTTTCCTGTGTAGGCGAGGTCTGCAGCTGGAGAGATAAAGCTGAAAATGATGTGAAGGCTCCAATATCTGACGGCTACTTCTGATCTTGTGATTGTGGGTGTTGGAGAGAGATCGCTTCATAGGGCTCAATATATTCTTTTGAGCTTCTCCCAGTTCTGAAGCATAGGAGAGAGAAATTATGCATTTTGGGGAAGAACCAGATTGCTCATTCAAACAGACTTGAAATTTACTGTGCAGCTTTATGTGCTTGCAAGTAAGTGTTTCACATAGAGAAAATCTTAAAATGCCATCTGAAGGTAATTGATGAAAGTAAATACTTGACACTCATTGCAGCTCTTGGAGAAGTATGTGTCTTGTTGTGTAGCATAGCATTTAAGTTTGAAAAAAGTTAATTAATCATAAAACTGTGTAATCAAGCATTTAGTACTGAGGCAGGATCAGAAAAACTGAGGTCATGCATGATAGATTTTTCCCCCCTCTTAATCTTACTTTAGAAGCTTCCAAATGAGAAAGCTTGACTGAAGTATCCTGTTCAAATATTTTGTTACTATTACAACCACTAGTATTGGTTGTGTGATTCCTGATGGATTAGGTTCAGTTGCTTCCGTGTTTGGAGAGTGGGATGGGATAGGTGAGTCCTTTGGGTCTTTTATACTTTATTTTTTCCCTTAATAAACACACCATGATGAAGAGATCGTTATCTGTATTTTAGCTATGTTCCGGTTTTTAGGAATTGAGAATTTGAAGTCTTTTTGCTGTGTGACGTTTCATGCTTAGCAGTGCTTCATTTTCAGTGCCCTCTGGGCTGCTCTGCTTGGGCTTAGTTGTACCCCATCTTAAATTTCTGCATTTGTGTTTTGTCCAAAACATACAACTTCCTGTGGTCTTTATTGAAGCTATTATTGCACATGGATTGTGCATTTCCTAGTTGGGTCAGGAGATAGCTTCACTTACACTCCCCCAAAGTATTCCTGGTTCTACAACGAACCACATTTTAATTTTGTATACATATTTAAAATTTTTGTTTACACAACTACTGCACCTATATTTTGTAACTAGAAGTACATTGTCTCCTTGTTTTGCAGGTTGTCAGGTAAAGTGGTGCCAAAAGCCTGTATATCAATCCATATTTTTTTATTAGGCTTCTGTTTTTCCCACAACTTTCATGGATTTTTCAGAGTAAATCCAAAGGACTGGAGTTTGAGTAAGATCCAGTAATTTGCCTTCAATATATCTTAATGTTTTCAGAAATCATTTGAGTCATTCTTCTGTATTCTCACCTACATCCCCATTTCCTTGTTAAAATTAGTAATGATAGTTAAAATTTACAGAGGATGGTTGCAATTAACATTTCTTAAAAGCCAAACAGTGTATAAGCTGTCATTTTTTCCCTTTGAAAAGGTAATTTCTAAAATCATCTTTAGTAAATTTGGCAACCTTTCTTGCTGACTTTTTAGGTCGCTTCCTGACTGAAATGGTTAATGTGGCCTTCTTGACTTTTATCCTTGCTTTTTTTCTATCCTTCTTAATTGTGTGCTGTTTTTCAGCTTCTGAAAATAAAAGATTCCTGATGCGTGGATAACTGCCTCATTTTGTCAGCTTGGTTTTGTGTTTCATAGGGAGGTTGTGCTATTAGTATAAACTTTCACTATGTTGTCTACTGTGTTCTCCTGCCCTTTGTCTGGTTGCCTCAAATCAAATCCAATGCTGTGTCTCTTAATTTGTTAAGTTTTTATCACTTTTGAAAGCTGACTTTCTTCTCTACTCAATCTTTCATTTTATAAAATAGTGAGCTCCTTTTTGGTCTTTTTGTTGTTAGTTTGTTTGTTTGTGTTTTTTTAAATTTTGAGTTCTTAGTTGATCTGTAGTGCCACATACCAGATTCAAAACAGTAGATGCTGCAGCATCAACCAGCTTTTGAAGCCACAGTTATTTTTAACAAATTCTTATTATGGGATTGGCTTAACATTCATTACACAGCACCTTAGACAGTGCTAAAAGTGTAATTAATTCAAATGCTGAAGGCCTACATATGGTGAGGTAACCTGAATCTTACACCAAACATATTTCAGATTGATGATGAGATGATAGTTTAAGTGGATGCCAGTGAAAATTTGAGTTCCTCAGTTTGTTTTATAATCTCATACTGTTTTCACCTGTCTGTCTCAAAATGAAATTTGGACTCCCATATTGCCATTCTTTAAAATGTCTTTAATCAGTATAAATTAACAGAAATAGCAGTACAATATTTGGTAATATTGGAGGGGATTATAAATAGAAATGCCCAATTCTGCTCGCCTTTCAGAAGGTGAAGCTACTATATAAAAATAACACTTTCATGTGAGTGTATAGTGTTTTACAGTGTGCAACTGCAGCAATTGACATGCTACAATATTCTAGACTTAGGTTATAAATAGCATCTTGCTAAATGCTGAGCAGGAGAGTTTAGTAGCAAATGAAACTTTAGAGTGTTCTCATGCTGTTAACCAGCTTATGTTGAGCATGCACATACTGTTTTTATCTTTACACTTCATCTGATGGTGCTGTGAGGGTAATTTAAAATATTTGTGACTTCTGATGTGGAGAATCTTACAAAGATGGCTTTCTTAAATCAGTGCAGGACTTAAGAACTGTAGATACCAATTTATTTATGGTTAGCAGTGTGCTATATGTCATAAGATACTGTTCAATAATTAGAAAAATACTAAAAAACATCAGCAAGTTTTTATAGGGAAAGGCATTTCAATTCTAATCTTAAGCACAAGAGTTCATTTCTGCTTTAATTGTTAATGAAAATTAAGGTATAAATTTCTGTGTTACAAATACAGCCCTGTGTTCCTGCAGCTTCCAGAGCATATTTCTAATTTTCTGGAAGTATTCTGAAAAGCTTTCAAGTAGCTCTTTTAATGTATATATAAGAGTGGATGATACCAGTTTCCTTTTTTATTTGTATCTTTAGGAAAAAAGAACTTGCAGTCATTACAATTTCATTCTTCTAGCAATCCACTGGCTAGCTCAAAGTTGAGTATTGCTATTTATGTATCATTGAGGAGTTATTTAAGTTCTAGGCATGTCACTTGTTTGTTAAATCCTGGAGGAGTTAAAATTTAGTGTCTTACTGTTATTCTTACCTTGTGCTAGTGGATTTTATGCTAATTAGTCTAATGACTTCTGTTTTCCAAAAGTATCCTGTGTCTGGTTATAGGAGGCAATAGAAGGAGAAGAGGAAAAGGAGGGAAAGAATTGGGAAAAATGAGCCCATGGGAATACTTCTAGTAAGACGTGGCATTACCAGTAGCAACAAAAAAGTTTGATGTTAATCTGACAAGGTGCTTACCATGAAAGTAGCATTTCAGAGCTTTTTTCTTTTTTGTTTGTTTTAATTTCTAGTTTCTCTGATTTTAGGTACCCTTTCTTTCTCATTTCTTTGTATTCTTGGTTAATTCTGGTGGGTTGTGGACATTTTGAGCTGTTTCCACTCTAACCTGATGGAACAATAATTTTACTTTTTTGTAGAATTGGATAAATTGGTATTGTGCTCGGTTAGTGAGTGAAATAAACTCACAAAGGGATCCGAATAAAATGAGAGATAGCCCAAGGGGATTGGTGGGAACTTGCATCTATCAGGAAGTGGAATTGAGACTGAAGGAGGGGATCTGTCCTTTCTTGTCAGTCTTTCTTCCCTTCTTCAACTCTTTCTTCCTTATCCTTTCCCTAGTGAAATACCATGCAGGTAGTTAGCTGGGCTCTGGAATGTTCTTCAGGAGGAAACTTTAGATGATAGGGCAATGTAAAAATTGCATTCTTGAAAAAGGTAATGCCAAATAGTAGTGATGTTCTTATTGAAGGATTTTTTAAAAATCAAATATCATCTACAAAACTGTTGTCATGGCTCCATTAGGAAAGAGATTCTGCTTCAGGCTACTTCTAGAATTTATGGCCTGAGTTATCAAATCAAGATTTCAAACAGCAAGCAAAAAGTTGGTCTTTTGGGCTACTTTCTGCTCACAAGAGGCAACCAGAATGTAAACCACCAGTCTGTATTTTGTACCCCAGTGACGATTTCTCTGCCATTTAGCAGCTTGCTAAAACAAGCTGAAACACAGAATTGCCACCAGCAAGCTTTTCTCCTCCACTGGACTTCTCTCCTTGGGCCTTAAACTATGACTGTTTGGTGAGGAACCAGCCAGCAGATAGACCTGTGAAAAAGCTTCAGGGACAAGAACTTGTTTTGTAGAGAATGTCAGCACTCCTGGCTTTTAGGCTGCCATTTCACAAAATGGCAGAGCCATTATTCTGTAGGACTCCTGGAGCACCTGTAACAGCAGGAGTGCAAACTTGAGGTTTGGGGATTTTTTTAAAACTAGTCTAGAAAGCTTCCAAAAATTTAGCTGAAGAGTTGTCTGAAGAGCCAGAGATTAGGGAGGGCAATTTTGAAAGTTGCCGAATCTTGATTCTGCCACCCCACAAATTTTTTTATTTTTTTTTTTTTTTGTATAGGATTCTGGATGAGGATCATCTGGTTTATTTTATGCAGTTGTAAGCCCAGTTGAGAACAGACTTCCTGAAATGCTTGTGTGTAATGATAATTTCACCTGTACAGGCTGTTCATAACCTCAGTGTAGCACATATTCCATTTTTTTAATTCTTAGGTATATCAACTTGTTCTTAAAAAAAAAAAAAAGCTTTTTTAAAATTGCTTTGCTGGAAATAAGAATACTTTCTCATTATGCTTCATGTTGTGATATTTTATTTTGAGAAAATAGATACTTAAACAAATCTGCTGTTAATGTATGGTTTACGTGGCAGAATGGGTGCATGCTTCATGCTGGTTATTGTCAATTCTGTAAAATGTGGAATGATCCTGTTGGTGTTTAAGCCACTGTTGTCTAACACACCAACCTTTCTGTTAGTTCTGGTGTGTTTTAATTGACAAGGAAGGTATGATTTGCTGCCTTGATTTACTGTGTTCTAGGAGATCTGTCTGTGACTGTTCTTGAGATTTTTCAAAACCTTGTGAGAGCTTAAGTGAGTAGCTATAATGGGACAGTAGACTTTTATAGCACTTGGATGACTTAAAACTTTATTTTCATGGGAATATTATTTGAACCATTTAATTCATGAGGTGAAAATCTCAGAGAAATGTGTCACTGTGAGAAAATGTATGACTGACTTCTTAAGTAGAAAGACACTGAAACAAATTACTTATATTTGTTTATTTTAAAATGGAATGTTTTTGAAACTGTTCATCAGCAAGAAGTGCATTATCTTTCTGACATTGTGACTAGTCTAGATGCAAAATGACTCACAGAATTGTAATCTTCATTTTTTTTGTTTGTTTCTGTTCAAGCAGAAACATTATGAACCAAGTAAGGTTCCTTACACTTGCACCTAAAGAGGAAGGAAGTGTTAAAGAAGAACCAGTTTCAGAAGTTCAAACCAGACCAACCTGGCAGTTTGACTGGGCATTAAATAAAGTGGATAACTCTGTCAGAAAAACTGGCCGCATCCCTAAAGCTCTTCTACTAAAAATCTTCCAGGAAGTAAGCAAAGCAGGTAAGTTGCTTCCAGTTAAATCAAAATAAAGCTAAATTTCAGGCTGCTGTTTAATCAAGGAAATTAATTCATCAAGCCAAGGAAATGAATTGAATGTTCTGATCTGTATTTTGTCTTTGAGTGTTGTTTGATCTGCTGTGTATGTTGATGGACAGGCTTTGAATGCTTTAGAGATACTATTTTGCTTTGAATGCTCATGTTAGCTTTTTCAAGTTTTTTATTTTTGTCTTAACAAATTTATAAGTCTTATAAAAGTGTACTTTTAAGGTATGTTGTATTGTCTTGCTTATTGTCAATTTTTAATCTGGTAATGCACTTTCCTCATGTAACTGTATTGTGCTCTCTGATCAGGGATCATACCTGTCTCCTTTGAACACTACATTTTTAAAGAGTCTGTAATGAACCATGCTACCCTTAAGATGTTATTTGTTTTAAAATGGAACAGGGAAATGTGGATGTGATCCACAAGTTTCCATATTCCCCGGTAGCTGTGGGTATTCATGAAAAGAAAGCTTAATTTTTTTTTTTAATAAAATAAAACCCAATAGCTGAGGCATTGTCCATTCTGACAGATTCAATGTCTCTTTGGCTAAAATATGCAGACTGCATTAGTATTTTGCAAAACCAGCTGCCACAATTGATGAGGTCTGGTACCAGTTAGAATGAGTCAGTGGAGATATTTAAAGAATATACTTGCTAAGTACTACTGCCAATATTTATCAATGGCAGCATGTATTGTTTTGCTTAAGTTTTAAACTTTGCTGTGTATTGGTCTGAACTGTAATGGCTTGTCTAGCTGGCATTGTACTTTTAAAAATTTTGTATTTACTGTTTAAAGGCTGAACCTTCAATTCTTGCACCTTCTGTTGAATTTAGTTCTTTGTGTTTTGCTTGGGACATCCTTTCTGATTCTGACTTCTTTGTTGTTTTTTCGGTGTAAATCTCTAATTCGCGAATGCGGGTTGGCAAGAATTTTGTGTCTCTAAACCTCTCTTCAAGTAGTTCTTCATGAACCTTGACTAGTTCCACAGTTTCTAAGTCATACTAACAAAAATCTTAATTGCTTATGGGATATTCCTTTAAAACATAGAACCTCACAAATGTTTTAGCTAAGGTGCTGTTAGAATAAATGGCAAATATTACCATGTGAAAAATTTAGTCCTTGTTTATTAATTACTAATGAATCTAGTTTAACAAAAGTGTGGAAAGTTAGTATTGACTTGTGCCTGTTTGTATTGTTTTTCCATTTATAATTACAACACAAAAAATAGCTGGAAAAGGTGTTTGAACTAGATCTCATTGTGCATCTCCCATGTTCACACTGCCGAAAGTTTTTGATTTTCTTTTCCCTTTCAAGGTACTAGATTACTGGTAGTTGCTGCACTGGCATGAAACTGAAGATGTTTTGGCATTTTTATTGCATGTAAAAATTGTGTGCAGGGATTTAAAAGCAGGTCAGTTATGAATTGATGATCATACTTGACAACATGCTGCTTTCTAGAGAAACTCTCATTTTTATTTGAAATTGCTGGGTTTGCATCTAAAGATGGGATAGAAAAATTGTCTTCAGCTGATTAGGTCATCTGTGATAGATTCTGCAGTTCTGCCTTTGCCTCAGGAATAATAATGAAGTGCAAGAAAGAGATGAGTTTATAGTTAATTTTTTTGATGTTGTGTGACTAGTACAGAAGTCAGAAAAGTAAGATAATCTTACAGTTTCCTTTACTATTCTCTAGATGTAAATTTTCTCACTTGTTATGTATTAAGCATAGGCAGAACTGGCAATGGAAGTCTACATGTGGAAATGTCTTTGACTACCAGTTGTGGAATTGTATTGAATTGGTATGAAGTATTTTGACATTTTAGAAACTTACCAGAAGGTTATGTCCCTGTTAAGATGAGATGATGTCAAGATCTTGAGTTGGGAAGTTGAAAGTATTAGATAATCTTAAGTTTAGGAATTTTGTGTTGTCTTCTAACAATTTCTGCTCAGGTAAGCTCATTATTGTACTAAATGGCATGTTTAATCTTGAATCTTTTTTAGGGTAGTGCACAGTAGGCTATTGTTTAATCGTTTGGGTATCCTGTTCATTTCAAGTTTTCAGTCTTGGAAAAAATTCTATTTTATAGAAAATGTTTAAATGTTTCAATAGGTCAGTCTCAAATTTTCTTTCTAATAATGAATGCATAATTATTTGTGAAGAAATTTGTGGTTTTGTTCCACTTGCAGGGTGTCCAGGGAGTAACCAGACCTTGCTTTTGTTACAAAGTTGTGGTGCTGTCTTACCAGAGGTATTGTCGCCTGAAAGAACAGAACTGGCCCATATGATATGGGACAAGATGAAAGAACTTGGTACGTTGGGTCTCTTACTCCTTCTTGCAAGAACTGCTCTGTGCTTTAGTTACTCTCTTTGGAATAAGAGACAGTGTATTGTAATGGTAAATGTTAGGTTGTAACAGGTTGTACATACTACTGAATGAACAGTGGATTTTATTATGCAGGTGAGAGACCTGTTTCTAATTCTGGGGCTTACAGTGACATCTAGGGGTGTTAATCTAAAATTCTAAAACCTAAAGATCTTTTTTAAAGATGCTTAAATTGGACCTCTGCTTGATTTTCATTATTGAATTTACTTTTGGACTTCTGCTTGATTTTCAT
>OU383775.1:21777371-21784871 GCA_910950805.1 Acrocephalus scirpaceus scirpaceus | reverse complement strand
GAAAGCTACAGAGAAATTAAATATAAAACTTCAGCTGTATTTAATTTACAGGACACTTCCCCTGCTTAGGAAAAAAAAAAAATCTCATTTTAGCTCAATAGCAGGCTTTAGTTAGGGTGACAAGTCCATCTCTGCCTTTATTTAGGCATATCCAGATACAGTAATCTTTTTTGCCTTTTTTTTTTTTTTTTCTTCCCTGGATACTAGTACTATTTTTTTGTTGGTTTTTCTTTTTTTCTTTTTTAGCAGTAATGCCTCCCAGTCCTTCCATCTTTTCCTATAATGTGCTTTTTGGTCAAAAAGTTTTGCTTCCAGGTACAGTTGTATTGAAAGCAAATGAAATACCATGTCTACCCCATGCTAAAATTGAGGATTTTGCATGATGAGTAGATGGATAGTTTTTCCTAGCTCTGAGACCCCAGCAGAAGGGAACAATGCAAGCATGGAGCCTTAGATGTATCTAATTTCACTCCCAAGATGATGAAACTAGTTGCCACAGATTAGCTCTGTCCCACAGTAGCAATGGTGAGGAACTTGTCCCCTTTGGAGAGCTATCCTGCGGAGGCAAGTGCCCGAGGCTGTGTCTTCTAGGTGATTGATAACTCTGGTGGTTTTAGAATAATTTAACCACATCTTCTACAGACTTGTTAAATCCTCAGGAGGGATTTCCCTGCTGTCAGGGCTCTAGACCTGCTAGTTACTTGGATTTCCTATGCCTCCCGTGGTAATGGGCACCACTGGGGCAAGGCAGGCGCTGTAGGTCCAAAGCCCATTACCACCACTCTCTGATTCAACTTGGGTCTAGTCTGAGTTGGGATTGGTGCTATCTAACCTGTATGAATAGTCCCATTTCTATAGGAGAAAGTGTTTTGTGTTGGAAAGCATCTTCTTTAGGTGTTAGTGTTTCTGAGAACCAGCTGGTAGTGAATGTAGTGTTTGAGGTACCTCTTCTCCAGAAAGTGATTCTTGTTGAGTGTTGGTAGCAGGGAAATCTCCTCACTGTCTACATTTAAGGCAAAAGAGAGAAGGCAGTCTAGATGCAGCGTCACTCAGAGGTGGTGCCAGTTACCTGGGGGGCTCAAAACCAAAGATTTCTCCTGCATATTGAAATGCAAGCGCAGTGCTTGGAAAGCAGTCCTGAGGTCAACAGGAGAAGCAGCTGAGGGCAAGACTTAGGCCAGGGCAATTAATTTCTACCAAACAGTACAGTGGCATACTAATTGTTTTTGTATAAAAGTAGTTCTCCCATCCTGGGAGAGCAGTGAGGAGAGGTGAAACATGGCAAGAGTGTGAACTAGAGTGTGAAGGTTCTAGGGCTGCCCTTGATCTTCTCCACCCGTGGAGCATGTCTCCCCACTCCCTCCCATTTCTCCTGCTTTCTCCTGCTCCTTCTCACTGGTACTTGCTAATGGAGCTTGTTGCTTCTGCTGAAAACAGGGGTGCAAGAGTCCCCTGCTGCTCCAGGGGATAGCCAGGTGAAATGCCTGGTGTTACAGTGATCCCTTTTTTTTTTCCACTGGCCTGCTTCTTTCCCTGCAATTGGGAAAGCACTCTGACTTTCCCACCTAGGCACTAGTGAAGACTGCAGTTTATTCTGAGTTTAGATACATACCAGATTTATTAAATAATGCTTCTACACATGTACCCTGCTATACAGCTCAGCTGTAGGGATGGATTTTTTTTCTAGCAGCAGCTCATGTGTCCAGGTAGCTTACAATTTTCCAGGGAAAGGTGTGGTGTGGAGGTTGGTTTGTTTCTGGTCAATTCTGTCGTGGCACTTTTATTTTAGATGGTTGAATGTGCACGGATAGGGAATAAATTTCTTGAAAGAAGCAGATCTTTCTTCCCTGCAGAAAGTAACATCTGTTTTCCTGGACAATGCAGCCAGGATGAGAACATAAGACCAGCAGATACAGCCAAGTTCAGGTTTTAGTAGTAAGTTAAACACTAAACTAGCCTGGGTTTTGTTTTCTTGGATTTTTTTTTTTTTTTAACCAATGGCTGTAAAATATATCTGATCATTCTTTGCTGAATTGCAGAAGGAAATGGTTAATGTTTGTGTATGTTGCTAAACAAGATAAGATGCACCTGCAGTCTGAATTCCCATCTTGGTCATGAATGCAGTCTGTATCTTTGCAAACTAATCTGTTTAATCAAATATTAAGTTTTATTCAAATTCAAAAAGAAACAGACAGTGAATTGTTTTTCTGCATGATCTTTCTTTGTCATGCATCCTCTTTGCATCTCAAGAAAAATAGCCTTGTTCAGTCACAAAACATTTGCATAGATCAAACTTGAAGCACAACAGCAGTTTGTGTGCTTTTAAGACATCTGTAAAGGTGAAGAAGTTTAGCATGTTCTCCCTGGCAGGAGGGCTTAGAAACATTAGTGCAACTTTCTACAATTTTATTTATTTTTAAACAGAATTCCAATCCAACTGGAATAAGTTTCAAAGTCCCAATATGTGAAAGCTGTAATTAGTGAATTACAACATTTTGAAATGAGGAGTTATTACATCTGACTAGAATTAAACTAATTAAACTTAAAAAAAAAAAAAAAAAAAGGAGAGATTGTATAGCAAGCTGGGTAACTCTGTGCTGTTGATAAAACCTGGGCCGTGAATGAATGCTTTGCAGCCAGCCAGCCCTTCTTTGGAGGGACTTGAAGATGCTCTGAGATGCAGTTATTTAAGAGCTTTGCTGATTGAAAGTACCTGAGATGTAACTTAAGGAACAGCTTGGCTTTGCTGCTGCAGGTTTTCTTTACCTGATACAGCCTATTCTTACCACTTTTCCTTCAGCTCAGTGCATGCGTGGGCTAGAAAAGCCTGTTAGAGTGTTTGTGGGGGCCCAGGCTGAGAGTAACAGGAGTGAAAGATCATCTCTGCTGGAAAATATTTTTGCAAAAGAGGATCATTACCTAGGAGGAGGATTGAAGTGCAAATGAATCAAATGCTGTGCAGTGCCACCCCTGTGCTTCTCATGTTAAAACACACGAGAGCTTGTATATGTTTTGTTCCCAGTCTTTCACTTCCTATTTCTTAGGGCTTTGCCATTTTTCTGCTGCTGCTGTGTTAGGTGGGGCAATGTTGTACTGTGTAAACCCGCAACTCTGAGACTCTCAGGTTGTTTGAGCGCTGCTTTAGGTTCAGCTGCAGTACACTGTTCCTCTGATCTTTTATGTTCCTGAGCAGATGTCTTTCATTAATTTATGGATTTATCATCTTTTCTTTCTCTCTTTTTTTTTTCTTTTTTTTTTTCGTTTTTTTTTTTACACCTGGCAGCTGGCTCAAGTTTCAGCAGTTATTGTCTATTTTGCATTACCCATAGAATTGAATGTCATCTGTCTTCACAAAGCTATAGCTAAGAGAATTGAGGCAAGCCACACGAGCTGCTGGGACAGAGCTTGTTTGCGTTCCATTCGGCACCCCTCCTCCCTTTACCTCCTTAATATTTATTTGTGCTCGTTTTCTTTCCTGGCCTTGAATGGGGCTTAGCTCGTGTTCGGTACAGCTGTATGTTTACTGAATCTATTTCATCATGAGTCATTGTGCGTGTGTAAGTATCCTGGAAACAGCTAGTGCTTTCTTGGAAGAACAGTTGCTTTTCAGCCCAAGCACTTAAAAAGGAAATTAAGCAATTGGTCAGTTCAGTTGTTATTTTTATTTTTTTTTTCTGAAATAGCAATGGGTTATCTAATTCTTAGCTCTTAAGTCTGTCATTAACTATTTTTGCTAGATTATTACAGATCATATCTTTTATCACAGTAAAGTGTTAACCTTAGGATCAAGATATACAGATTTGTTGCATATTTGATATTGCTTTAAGGCTGCCAAGTGCTTAAGAACAAGTATAATTTTAATAAAAAATGGATTTCTGGGAATTTGAGTCTCAGAGCATCTTTTAATACATGTTTCATTCAATATCAATATCCTCTGGCATTAGAGCAGAAAATATTTAAAAATCCTAAATGCAGAAGGAATCCAAATGCTTAGACAACTGTCTAATATGCTTAAACCCAGCAAATATGAGAGGGGTTTTTTTGAAATTTAAGTCCATCCTTGAGCTTGCATTGAAAGAGAATATACACCAAACCCGATCTTAACATGTTGTTGGCGTCAGAGGAATTGCAAATTAAGGAGACTCGGGATTACCTTTTTTTTTTCTCTCCTACTGGAGTTCCCCTTTGGACCCCCACTTTCCTGAAAGGATCACATAACAAAATGGATTTCTGGCATAGAAGTTTTGATTTGTCTAAAACTCTTATCACTAAGCAATAGGTGACAGCTTGCTACTATTATTTCATTTACGTATTTTGACAGATGGCACTGCAGAGTGTAATGCTCTTTTAGACTTCTCTATCAGTCTAATGGAGGTAACTGGAGGTTCTTTCAACTCTTCTCTTGGCACAAGAAGTATGTCAGTCATAAATTATCTTCTTTGTAATCATTAAGCATCTAAAACAAAATGCAAGTTCAGCTGAGCAATTTTCCATGTACTTCCAGATAATAAGAGGTTTTTAAACTAATATTGTCAATGCTTTTTTTTTTTTTTAAATGCTACATTTTTGTAATCTAAAAATGAAGCTTGTAACTGAAATAAAGGGAGAGAGTTTCAGCAGATTTCAGGAATTAGAGAAAAAGGAATTTTGCTAGAAAAGCCTAGCTAATCATCAGTAGGCTGCTGATAAAATTAGTCTGGGTTTCCTATCTCTAGGCCTGGAGTAGGATGTTTTGTGCTGACATGCACTCAGCTGTAAGGCAGAAGAGGCACCTTGGCTGCAGCGCATCTGTCAACTTGGTTGACCTTCCCCCCACCGTAAGGTGTGAACTGAGCAAAATTTTCAACAATTGTGTTTAGGAGAAACAGTCCTTAGAGAAGCTTCTGAGAAGAACCCTTAATTGACCTTGTGGGGGCCACATTGATTTTCTCCACGTGCATCTTCATTTCTGATAAATTATAAAGCCATTAATTTGCTGAGGAAATGGCAGGGCCAGCCTGCGGCACAGATGTGACCAGAGCCGTCCTAGCACACAGTTCATAAAAGGGAGCCAAGAAGCTGGGAGAAAAATCAGCAAGCAGAGATTGTTATGGTTAGCTTCACATTCCCTTGGGAACTCTTTTAGTTGCTTCTGTTTACAGATCTAAAAGGTAATGATGTTTCCAGGATAAATAGGCTGCCTTATAGGGTAAGTGGCCATTTATTGATCTGCTAGCCCACATGTATTGATTGGTTAGCCCTAAATACAGCTCCGTTCTCCAAGGAGTTAACTGTGTAAATCAGGAGGTGACAAGTTTGTGGCAGAGGGATTCAGTGGCCAAGGGGCTCTGCCCGCTACAAATTTCACTTTGATTTGCAGCCACTGGAGCAAAGCAACAGCAGGACTAGAGAGAGCTACCCAAGGTGTTAAAGTTTATTTACATGAATGGAACAGGTGAAATGTGCTGCCTGTGTAAAACTGCTCGAAATCATAAAGTGCCACTGATTGTCTTAACATGCATTGTTTTTATTGTGTGCAAGCAGCACAACACTGAGAGGAAAAGAAACTTTAGCTGGCATTGCAAAGCAGAAGGAGAAAAAAGCTCCCGATAAGTTTTCTGCGGCACATGCTTCCTGCATTTGTTTCCGTAGCAACAAGTGCACGTACATATGGTACACAATCTGTAAACTTGCAAGGTCCCTGAGACCCAGCACCTAAACCGATAGGAAACACAGGGTTTAAGTTACATGGCCTCCCATTCCATGTTTGCCTTTTTTACAGAAAATTACAGTGCAGCAGTTCAAATGTTAATACTTTCTCCTGTAGTCTGGGGAACCGTAGAGTGTTCAACAGAGCACTTTGCTAGCTCTGTACGTTCAGAAACAGCTTTCTCAAGAAAAGAATTTTCCTTTACTAATTCAATCCTACATGCAGGAAGGCTTGTCACCGAATCACTTGAAAAAGGCCAAGCTCATGTTCTTTTACACCCGGTACCCAAGTTCCAATATGCTGAAAACCTACTTCTCAGATGTAAAGGTAAGAAAATCTCTTCCCTCCCACTCTTTCTCCTTACTGCATGCTGCATTTTCTCACAAAATGGTATTGTTTTATCATGTTAGAGATTAATAATATTTCTGGGTATATAAAGGTTACATCCTGACCTTATTCCCTTGTTCTTCCTGTTGAGGTGTACCCTGCTTGTGCCTGGATGAGGAAAGGGAATGTTTCTAAATCTAAAAAAAATTTTGAAATTTTAGAGCAAAGTAAGGATAATTATTAGAGTAAATTAAAGGGTCCTCATAATATATCCTATTAAAAAGGGAGATTTTTGTGGTGCTAGAAATGTACTTCCAAGAACATTTTTAAGCAGTTCTCAAGTGCTCCCTCATTGTTTCATTTCGGTTGGTTTCCTCATATTTGTGCTTACATAAGCAGAGTGTGGAATCCCTTTCTTTCTGTCAAAAAGAAACAGTACATTGAAATTCTCCATGCAGAAGCTGCTTAAAAACAAAAGTGATGATTGTCTCTTATTTACAACTTAATTTGTTGTTGATGCAGAGTACACTGAGCATAAGGAGGATGAATAAAGTGACAGATTCAGGCCACATTATTCAAATGAGGATATGAAAGCTGTCGACATACAGCTGCATCCTCCCTCATTCTACAGAATATTAGGACCTCCTGATTTTTTTTCTAAAAGTAATTGTTCCTTCACATCAACTTGATTTTGTGTTAATCATCTAAGTTTTTCTAAAAAAACCACATAGATTGTGTTTTAATGATTATAATGGTATGCATGGTGTCATTATCCAAGTAACTTTATAAACATTACATTAGCTTAAATTAGTTTGTTACATATCGCTCCCCGCCCCCGCCCCCCCCCCCCCCCCCCCCCCCCCCCCCCCCCCCCCCCCCCCCCCCCCCCCCCCCCCCCCCCCCCCCCCCCCCCCCCCCCCACCCGCATGTCCTGCCCCAAACAAATTACAGAAATCCTTTTAATCACTTTTGGGTTATCGTTTTTTTCAGTCTTAGTGGAAGATTATCCCACAGGTTGTGAACTTGGCCCAGTTTCTGCTGATCAGTTTTCTTTGGTCAAGTTTCTTGGCAGTCTTTCCCTTTATTTTTTTCATTTAATGTTGCTTGCACATCTCAATACACTCCTGCCCCTCACAGCCGTGTCCTTGGAGGTTCCTCTATTCAATGCCATGTGCTGAGCGGATGGTGACAACATTTAGAAAAAGGAGGGGGGAAGCAATACAGGCACTTCCTAGGCTAAATGGCTGGTCAAGAATCATTAAACATGCACAAAAAAAGCTGCAAATGGCGCAGCAGTCCAAGTGGAGGGTTTGCTCTCAGAGTGGATCCACCTGGAATGGAAAAATTGGAGGGAGTGTTTCAGGCAGCACTGCTCCGATGAGGTGCCACAGGCAGATGTAGAGCTGGCAGTGCTGCTCGGGAGGGTCTGCTCTGGGGCTACCCTGTGACTTTGCCCCTGCAAGTTCACACAGCCAGGTGTGCTG